>CM070022.1:24134764-24574394 GCA_036247105.1 Cirrhinus mrigala
CGGCGCTGTCAACCTAATAACATCTCTTCCTCATCTCTCAAAAACAACAGTTTCTGTGTGTATGTGTGTCTCATCTCTTTTGTTGTACCCTCACCCCTCCATCCTCCCCAATTCAATCCCTCATTTCTTCTTTTATTGGAAAAAGATGGGATGAATCCTTCATCTTCTCTCTTGTAATGCTCTTCTGTTATTATTCTGCAGCAGGGCTGGGTGAGATAGCTAAAAATATTATAGGGGTAATTTCTAGGCTTTTGGCTTTATTTGATATATATCTCAATTTTTATGTATTTGTTCCAAAATGGGTGTTTTTATTAATCTGAGGAAGCATCGTTTTGCCAAGAAGTCAATTAGATTCAAAATATGTAATGTGGAAAGTAACAAGTTTGTTTTCCACACTGTTTTTCTAAAAATATACAATTACGTAAATAAATTAAATAATAATCACTTTAATTTTTATCCAGAGTATAGCAATAAATAGTAATATATTGAATATAAATATGTCCCAAATTTATATTAAATAAATTAATACAAATAAAATAAATATGAAATATAAAATGTACTTTTTAGTGAATGCATTCACTAAATGCATAACAGTTACACAAATGAATCAGGAAAACAGAGTTTTGAGTGTAGCATCGTAAGTTTATTGAAACATAAAAGAGTTTAAACCAGATTTGTCGCTAAAAATATTATAGAGGTAATTTTGACATTATTTGGTAAATATCCAGATTTTTGTGCAAAGTAAAAAGTTAAAATAATCAATGTTTTCCACACGATTTTTTAATATACAGTTATGTAAATATACAAAATACTAATCACTTTCATTTTTATCCAGGGTATAGCAATAAATAGTAATATTATGAATATAACAATATGATATTTAACAAATTCATATGAAATAAATTATAAAAATAAACAATTTAATAATACATAAAACAAATACTAAATATTAAATGGCACTATTTTGGTGAATTTAATGCATAAACATTACACAAATTAATCAGTAAAACAGAGTTTTAAGATGAAGCTTCATAAGTTTATTGAAACCGATGAAAAAGTTTAAACCAGCTTCATAGCTAAAATATTATAGAGGTAATTTTCAGGCTTTTTATGTTATTGGATATATATATATATATATATATATATATATATATATATATATATATATATACATATATATATTGATTTTTGTGTATTTGTCCCAAAATTGGTGGTTTTTTTTTAAAAATATACAATTATGTAGATATATAAAAAATTTTAGCACTTTAATTTATAGATAGAGTATTGCAGTAAATAGTAATTTTATGAATATGAATATTTCAGTAATTTATATTAAATAAATAAAAAAATAAAATAAATACTAAATATAAAATGTACTTTTTTAGCGAAGTTATTGCATAACAAAAATTGCACAAATTAATCAGTAAACCAGAGTTTTTAATGAAATTTATTGAAACTGATGAAAAAGTTTAAACCAGCTTCATACCTAAAAAATTATAGAGGTCATTTTCAGGCTTTTGACATTATTTAATATATCGATTTCTATGTATTTGTCCCAGAATTGGTGTTTTTTTTAATACACAATTATGTAAATATATAAAAAATGTTATCACTTTAATTTATATACAGAGTATTGCAATAAATAGTAATTTTATGAATATAAATATTTCAGTAATTTATATTAAATAAATAAAAAATAAACTAAATACTAAATATAAAATGAACTTTTTTAGCAAATTTATTGCATAACAAAAATTACACAAATGAATCAGTAAACCAGAGTTTTTAACGAAGCATAAGTTTATTGAAACCAATGAAAAAGTTTAAACCGGTTTCATAGCTAAAAATATTATAGGTAATTTTCAGGCTTTTGGCGTTATATATATATATATATATATATCGAGTTTTATGTATTTGTTCCAAAATGGGTGTTTTAATTAATGAGATGAACCATAGTTTTACCGAGAAGTCAATTAGATTCAAAAATGAAATAAAAAATGTAAAAATGTAAAAAATAAATTAATTAATTAATGTTTTCCACACATTTTTTTCACTAAATTATTATTTTTTAAATATACAATTGCGTAAATATATACAATTTTATTTTATCCAGGAATAAATAGTGATATTATGACTATAAATATTTCACAAATTTATATTAAATAAATGAATAAAAATAAAATCAATACTAAATATAAAATGTACCTTTTTAGCAAATTTATTGCATAACAAAAATTACACAAATGAATCAGTAAACCAGAGTTTTAAAATGAAGTATCATAAGATGAAAATGTTTAAACCGGTTTGATTTAATATTGCACAAAAAAAAAAAAAAAAAAATCATTTCAGTTTAGACGGTCATTTGTAGCGACCAAGAGCGCCAGATTGGTGACACTTTCTCAGCTTACACACATTTCATTCTACTTTCTAGTCTTATCTTCCAAGTTTTTCATTTATTTTCTCATCTCTCTTCATCTCCCCCTGTCCTTTTCTTTCCCAGTGAGATTTTACTATCAATTCTCCCACTGTGCACTTCTTTTTCAAGTGGCCTGACTTTCTCCTACATCCGCGTTCTCTCCCGTTCTGCCGTATGAATTCCTCTCAGCTCCCCTTATTTCCCCCTCTACCTTTCTGCACAGTAATAATGCCACTGATAGAAAGAGGCCCAAGTGTGTGTATGCGTGTGTGTGTGTGTGTGCGATTATTGTCGTGTCGAGAGTCAGAGGAATCGATCGATGCAGAAATATGAGGGTCTGTGTCAAAAACAATAACCACCTATTCCCCAGACACACAGTTTCTCACACACAGCTGCGTTCACACACACCTATATACGACGAAATATTAAACATGCACACATTCATTCAGGGGAAACGATACACAACCCTCACATTACAGGAAAAATGCTCCATTTCAGATAGGAAACTTATCAGCACAAGAGCCGCTCTCCGTTTACCATTTCACTGTCTGTCACAGGGGTAAAAACATACACATAAGCACAGACAAACACACACACACACACACACACACACAAGAGACCTTTCACTGCTGTTGCCTGGCAACGTAGGCCAGTGACCAATCACGGTGCAGAGCAGTGTCCAGTGATGTCACAGCGTCTGCTGACCAGCAGGGAAGAAAGAGAGAAAGAAATGTCTGGAAACAATTTAAAAAGAGCATTTTCATCATTACGTTACGGGACGTGCTGATAGTTTAACAGCTGGAGGAGTGAGCGGAAAGTGGAGAGAATGGACGTTTGTGTTTATGGAGGTGAAGAGGTGGACGCCTCAGCCTGGAAAGAAGGACGGAAAGTAACTTTATCAGCATTAAAGACCGAGACACACTTGTGTCGGACCAAACGCGATTGCATCTGCGGCGCGAAGAGCGTTCGCTGTGCGAAATAGTTAGTATCTAATCACTCACACACATACGCACGCATACGGCTCTGAGCTGTGACAGCTGCAAGATTGATGGCTCTCTTGAGGCCTACAGCTCACGCTCTTAAACGGACAGCTGATCAGATAAACATGGAGAGAAGGAGAGAGAGAGGAGCGGATCAGGAAACATACTCGATTTTAAAGATCATAGAGGCATATGTGCTGGTGGATCGTGAGATGTTCCTGTTTGTTCCACGAACGCATCAGGCCGCAGGTCATCACAGGAGCTAAAAATGTTGTTTGCAATCATTACGAGGAAGCCCTTAGGAGTGATGTTACCATGGAAATCATGAGATGAGGGCCCGGCCAAATGGCCTGAGACCCCTGTGACATATGCAGACGTGTCTGTGACCTCTAGGGTCGTGAACTTTAACCTCAGCAGCCGCGCAGCATACAGACGGTCTGTCGATGACCGTGAACCTGACGCTCTGCTCTCTTTGTCTGATACGAGAATAAATATCCACCTTATTTTTCCCATAAGAGTGGGTGCAGCCATTTGTTAATTTTTTGTGTCTGGCTTCCGGTCTCATCCACTTCCAGCTATTTTTAGCTGCACAAAAAGCTCGTTTTGCTGCTTGATATTGCAAACTGGCGTGTCTTACCATATTATTTTAATGTGTTACCTTACTTATGAACACACTGGTTTGTAGTGCAAACTGTTTTACCGTTTACTGCACTTCGATATTCTTCTCGTTATTTCCCTATGGTGGATTATGAACCGGACGTCTAACACATTACCAGAAAACAGCTTACTTCCCCATTGAAAAATAAGGTGGATACAAGTGCTCAAATTCTGTAGTGTCTGCGTCAGTTTGAGATTAGTTTGTTACAGTGAAGATTTATGAGATGATATCTACCTTATTTTTCAATGACTTCCGGTTCGTAAGCCGCCTGAGGGAAATAATGAAAAGATTAACGAAGTGCAGTAAACGGTAAAACTGTTTCCACTACAAACCATTGCGTTTATAATTAAGATAATACGTTAAAATAATATGGTAGGACTATGTCAAGAAGTTGTTTTGAGCAGTTAAACACTGGACACAGATGAGTCCGAAGCCAGACACATTAAATTTACACATTAAAATGGCCGCGCCCGCTCTTACGGGAAGAGTAAGGTGGATAGGAGGAAAATATAAATGCGTGGAGAGATTAGTAAGTGAATTAAGCGACAGCTCTTTTGTTGGATGTGTGTGTGTGTGTGTGTTTATATATTAATGAGAATCTAAACCAGATATGTTATTCACTTTTATTTCACTTTTATATGACCGGTAAAGTTGAAATGGAGCGCTCGGAAATAAAGGTTATCAATCAGGAGATTGGAAAGAAACTCGTTCATGAGAAGCGGGGCAATGGCGCCTCCTAGTGTTAAACATACAGTACTGCAGTCTCTTAAATCACCCGCGTATCCTGGACTTCGACTTCACCTTGACTGTAAGTCATTTTAGCGGACCTTGTCGAAAATTTTCCGAGGTAACTAGTCATTATATTTTGTCCCTTCTAACTGTGTGGTTTGTGTAATACGCCAAAATCTTGTTGTTGCTCCTGAAATTCTCGAATTTCTGCTGTATGCGCTTGAATCTTGATTTTTGAGACTTTGTGTAATAGCACACCAACAGTAATGAATCTTAAGGCATCTGCTAAAAAAAAGTAAAAAATCTAAATATTCAGATGGAATGCTTTCATATCACTCCATCAACATTATCATCACTCAACACCCTAACCCTACTATGATCCTGAATATATAATATAATTTTGTGTATATGTATACCTTAACCTTAATATTTTTCATATTGATACTATATCTTTGATGTTCACAACATTATTGTGATTACATTTTTTAAAAATCCTTGGAAATGTATGAAGATGAGAAATTAATTGTCACTGCATTATTTATTTATTCATATATTGTTATTTTTAATTATTTATTTATTTATTTATTTTTGCATTGGAAAATATAATAAAGATAATCCAATAAGGATCTTTAACACTTCAACCCAAAAGCATCCCAGGGTTTTTCAGAATATGTAAAATAATACAAAAAAATTATAATAATAACAATTTGACTGCTAAAATAATAATAATAATAATAATAATAATAATAATAATAATTATTATTATTATTATTATTATTATTATTATTATATGGAATGCTTTTTTTTATTACTCCATCAACATTATCTTCACTCAACATCCTAAAACTATAATCCTAAATATGCAGTATCATATTGTGTATATTTATGTATGCTAAAATCTCCCTTTTATAGTTGTTTTTTTTTTTTTTTTTTTTTTTTTGTTGGATATCTTAAAATTAATATTTTATGAATAATAAAATATTTCTCTTAATAAGAAAATATTTTTAAAAAGATTATTATTTTTCCTAATTTTTTTATATTAATATTATATCTTTATTTATGTTCAGATTGTTCAGATATTAATTGTCATGGTATGATTTTCTTCAGATAAGATTTATTTATTTATTTTTATTTTAATATATTTATTAACTTACTTTTTTTGTTTTATTTTATTTTATTTTATGATTTACATTGAAGAAAATTGTGAAAATAAGCCAGTAAGGATTTTCAACTCTTCTGTATATCCTGGACTTCGTCTTCAAATGTCAAATGTAAATGTTTCTCAAAAGCTTTAAGAACTTTTGTATAAAATTTTTTTTAAATCTTTCAAATTAATTTACTAGACAAATATTAATTGTCACTGTATGATTTTCTTTAGAATATATTTACTGATTTATTTTCATTTTTTATTTAATTTTATTTAAAAAAAATTGTGAATTGAACTGGAGCAAATAGTAAAAATAAGCCAAAAAGAATGTTCAACAATTCAACATAAAAGCATCCCAGGATGCACCTCTATTTTTGTTGTTTTATAGCATTTAATAACTTTACTGTTTTTTTCAGAATATATAAAATAATATGAATAAGTACAGTAACAATTTGTTGTGTGGTGCGGAACATGTAGTTTGGACAGTTTGGACCTTTTTATTTTCAGTCACTGAGCACTACAGCCTGTCATCCATCCCTGCTTCCTGCTTTAGACACATCACAGTTTTATATCAAAATACACACATGGCTTGTTTTGCTTTCTCTGCTTTGTTTTGGGCTCCTACGGGGTGATTCATGCCCCGGTGTGGACGTGTGAGGTTGGAAAAAAGCCGTGTGAGCAAGCGTCCTCATTCTGTATTTTCTGATGGAGGCTTGTGTTGTGACAGATGTGTTGATGTACAGTAGAGATACGGGTGTGCGAGAGAGAGACGGAGAGTCACCGCAGGACTCGTGAGCTACTCTTTCCAGCAACCCCAGCACTTTCCAGCGGCACAACTCTCCCCCTCTTTTCACCTCTATCGCGCCATCTGCTTATTCTTTCATCTCTCGCTCCTCTCTGCTGCCTTCCCACTCTCAACCTCTTTTATCCTCTCTTTCTTCACCTGACCCCACTCTTCAGCCCACCGATCGACAGCGCTTCACTTCCTTCTTCGTACGCTCACCGTCCCGCTCGGCAATTACCCCTCCAAACGCGAGCGTTGCCTAAATTCACTCCCGTAACACAGTTATGAATGTAAAATGCCGTCATCGTGTTGTGAATGTGGCACGTCTGCCTTGACCCACTCCTTTCTTGCTCTCTCGGGGTCAGGAAGTGGGCACAGAGGGGGCGGAGGTGTGGGTGAGTTGAGCGTAGAGAGGAGGTGACGGAGGGAGGAGAGAAGGAGGAGTGGAGAGTTCACCCCCCCACTTGTTATCAGTTTGTTCCTCCTTCTTGGCCGCACACTGACAGAGTCAAAGAGACGCGGAGAGAGTGAGACAGAGAAACAGTGTACATGCATGTGTGTGAGAGGAAGAAGACCTCACTGAACGACTGCACACATATTCATCAACATGACAAAGACCGGTCCTGTTGCATCCATGGATTACTCCCATATGTGGTTGCCAGGTATGTGTCTGGCGGTTGCCAGGTTGGTCACTTCTAAGCTTTATTGATGGATTCGTTAAAAATGCAGAGGCGCTTGAGATCATCAGACCGAGAAGGTTAGTTTAGAGAAACTGAAAGAAAGAGCTATGCAAAGGCTGAAATTCCAAAGTATGCTTTGTGAATTTTGCGGTATCCCTTTTCTTTAGAAATAGAGGGATTTACGGTGCTTTGCAGATGAATTCAGACACATTTTCTGTGATGTGTCTCTTTTTTCCCTAAAGCACTGAAACTTAAAATTAATATAAATAAATGTTAAATATTCTAAATGTTTACTTTAATACATCTTGGAGCTGTTGTGAATGTTTTTCTAAGTATGCGCTCAGAATCGTCATTTACATTTATTCATTTAGCAGATGCTTTTATCCAAAGCGTCTTAGAAACGAAGAAAGCGACAAGCGATTCATCTTATGAATCATCTTTTCAGATGCCACTGAATTTCTGGGTTGAAATCTGGGCCAGTGTAGGACATTCACCCTCATGTTCTCAGAGTTTAAGATCAAGTTTAAGTTGACTTCAGCAGACAGAAAGATATTTTCCTCCGGTGTTTCCTTGCATCTGTTTTTCCTTGTGCTTTAAAAAGATGCCCAGTCTCTGCTGATGAAAAGCGAATCAACAGCATGATGCTTCCAACAATATTTGCCGTGAGGATGTTGGTTTTTGAAGTGTTGGCAGTATTAAATTTGCACAATATATGAATTTTCACAAGTTTTGGCCACAGTTCTGTTTTCAGTTCTCATTTTAGCAATATAATGCTTTTTGGCAGACCAAGTCTTTTTATTTATGGCTCTTTTGGAGTAATGGCTTTAATTCTTGCATTCTCAGCGACTGACCTCTGTGGCTTTTCTCACAAGTTGCCACAGTGAGGTTGTGAGGTTTAAGGGCCATTTTTTCTATGCAATCTCATGTTCTCATTGTAGGGTTTGTAATTCAGTAAAATGTGAGAACTCTTCAATGATCTGTTTTTTTAAGAACTGGTGGTCTTGTGATTTCTGTCGCGAAATCCTCCAAATAATTTCTCCGCTTTAATTTCAAAGGCACAATTATTAATTACAGTGTTTTAATACTAGACAACCAAAAGCTGTGTTTTCTTAACCAAAAGCTGTGTTTTTCTTTTTGCAAATATAAAGAGCGCAGCTTATCTGACTTTTAAGTGGTTAACAACAACGTCAATGTGGTAGTACGTGCATAAAATCTTCATGTTATTACACTAACGTTACGAATTTCCATTTTTTCACTGGTTCATAAGGCAAATTAGTACTTTTTCAATTGAGGAGGAGATGAAATTGTGTTTATTGACTGGAAGCATATAGGGGAACCTCTGGGAAACCCAGTGTGAAGTTCTTCATGGGGTTTCCTCCTTCATCAGCTCCCATCTGCAACTTTGACCTAAAGCGCAGCTGTGCGCTCAAACAGATGGAACACAGTACAGTACAGTACAGACTCTTGCCTTTAATAATGAACATTAGTATACTGTGGAGTATAGTGTTCTCTGTTAGTATAGTATATGTTTAATATGAGAAGAAGTAAGAATGCTTCCTTGAGGAGTGTTGACATCACTTTCTGTGAAGTTTCTAGCAGGTAGAAACCAGCTATAATGTTCCTAAAGACAACTTTAATGATCATACACTCAAAAATAAACATTCTTTATCGGCATAGATGGTTCCATAAAGAACCTTGACCATCCACGGAACCTTTCAAATGCAAAAAAGGTTCTTTAGATTGTTTGAATGCCCTTCAAAATGGTTGTTTTAAGAACTGTTCACTGCAATGGCATCACTGCAAACTTCTGGAACCTTTTTTTTTTTTTAGAGTGTAACTGAATATCTGATCTTTCAAACATTGTAAAAATGGAAGAGAAGTCAGTCAGAAGAAGTAAGTCTACTGGAGACACCTTTAGATTATGAATGTGCGGTTAAACAAATTGAGCTGAGCAAACTGAGAGGCTAATTCATGCAGTGATGGCCCAGATTCTTGTCGTAAGAAACTTCATCTTGAAGTAAAAATAAGTGGCTGGTGACTGAAAATGAGCCTCTTCCAGATAACAGGCATTCGCAGGGATCCTGTAGCTTAAAAAGTGATAGAAGGGCAGAAATCATGGGGAAAAATGTATTTGCTAAATGCAAGCCACTTATAAATGAGGTAACACGGAGCTCCCATATGTGAAATAAGGTCAAATTGATTATGACGTTAACAGAAATAAGAGAGGAAACGTCTCTCTCCCTCACAAATGTGGAGTATTGTTATTGTCAGTTAGTCTTGCGTTAAAATAATTTAGCTTGAAAATCATTTCCAGTATGTGCAGGCGGCGTAAGCATATTTATTTCAGATTTAAAAAAAGAATGGAGATCTTTGTAATACAGAAGTTATGAAATGGAGAAGTTCAAAATATATAAGAAACAGAACTGTGTGTGTCAGCTACTGTATAAAGACTGTATATTACACAGTGGCACTTAAGTTTAAGTCTGCACGCGCGCGTGTTTATGTGTGTGTGTGAATGTGCATATTAATAGCTGGCCCAACAGTAAGTGTTTGGTTTAACACATTGTGTTTGGCCCAGCCTGAGGGGAAACAGAGAGGGAAGTGAGACATTAACACCAAAACCATCAGGCAGTCTTTCATATTAACTTCATATGAATGATGAACTGCACATTCAGTTCATATCAAACAAACCTTGTTTTCTAGATTCGATAATGTGAAACTGTGGTGGATGTGTATTAAATGAGTTATCATAGACTGCAGTGGTGTCTCCCTAGTCAGCTTATTTTATTCAGATGAACTATGACACCATGCTCAAAATAGTCAGAATTTGTGTGTGACACAATCTGAAAATATTCTGAAACTTTCAGCCTGAGCTTTCAGAGCATTTTACCATCAGGCCATTCTGTGGAAACCCTAAAGTCCGTTTGCTGACGGGGCTCGAGAGGGGCTTTCCTTTCCTCTTACTTCCTTTCACCCATCACCGTCGCCGGACCCTGGATTTGATCGTCTGAGGAAGTTGGCAATTCTTGAGCTTTTTGGCGGCTTTTACACGAGTGACACAACTGATACAAGCGAAGTTGGTTTCCTGTGTAACTTTCTCTGGGATTATTACAGACGGTCTGTTTTTTTTTTTTTTTGTTTTTTTTTAAAGTTGTACTGCCCCCTTGAGGAGTCAGAAATTAATTATCACAATCTGGTGAGGCCTCATTGTTTCATGTAGCTGTCAGGAATGAAATACTGATGGAAGGAAGGGTGAAAGAGTGAGAAATGAAGGATGAGGTGTGAGTACTGAGGGGGAGATAGATAAAGAGGATCACACCAGATAGTGGTATATGCAGGTGGGTGATATTATTAGTCAGTCGTTGGCTTTATTTGCATTTTCACAAAAGGGAAGTGAGTGTGTTTCTGTGTGTGTGCATGTGTGTGTTTATTCATGTCTATTTCAGAGCTTTTTGGCTACAGAATTTATCTTGCTGAAGCTGCTTACATCTCTTTTTACTGTATAAAGTGCCTTACTGATACGGAACTGGCTTGAATTTGTCAGAAGCATACACGTTTTGTGTGTTCTGACTTTTATTTAGAATATATATATATATGTATGTGTGTCTACATTATTCAGTGTAGACCAAAACATAAATTTCTTTTCTAAAAAAAATGTTATTGGGATTCTTAAAAGATATATCATATTTCACACACTTTACTTTGCACGCTCTGTTTCTCTGCGCTGAGGGACTGGGACTGTCCCAGGGGCTCGGTTACAGTTAAATTTGAAGTGACACGTCCGTCTGTGGTGACGTAATCATTATTAGTTGTTTGTTGGATTGAGCACATCTCCACTTGCGTGAGAATGGAGGAATCTAGACCTTGTTTTTAGAATCAAAATCTGTGCCTTTGTGAGTCATTTTTGTTAAAATGTAACATATTTGTGTTTGTTACACTTCCATTCATCATCAGGATCATTATCGAAACTATTTCATAATATTTAAATATATATTTTGCTGTTCAGCTGTGGAATAGGATTGGAGTGTGGAATCAGGGTATATTGATACAAAGTGTGTTAACAGAAATGGATCAGCATGGAGCGAAAGTTGATGACTGACTTCATATCGCTCTTTTCTTCACAGATATCAGAATGTCAAAGCCAGTAGAGGTTGAGAATCCAGCGGCAGACTCTCCGATGGAGAACACAGGTATAAAGCTATACTATATTTTTGTGTTGTGTGTCTGCAACAAGGCTCGGCAAAAAGGAATTTTCTGCTCAGATATTTAACATTTAGTCCTATAACAAATATTTTTGCAGAATATTTTTGTGTTAACAATACAGTAAAGTTAAAAATGAAATAATAAAAGTAAAATTTAAATTTAAATTTAAAAAATAAAAAAATAAACACTACCGGTCAAAAGTTTTTGAACAGTAAGATTTTTTTATGTTTTTTTAAAGAAGTCTCTTCTGCTCACCAAGCCTGCATTTATTTGATACAAAGTACACCACAAACAGTAAAATTTTGAAATATTTTTACTGTTTAAAATAACTGTTTTCTATTTGAATATATTTTAAAATGTAATTTATTCCTGTGATTTCAAAGCTGAATTTTAGCATCATTACTCCAGTCACTTGATCCTTCAGAAATCATTCTAATATCCTGATTTCTATATTGTGATTTGCTGCTTAAAAAAAACATTTATTATTATTATGTTGAAAACAGCTGAGTAGAATTTTTTCAAGTTTCTTTGATAAATAGAAAGTTCAGAAGAACAGCATTTATCTGAAATAGATATCTTTTGTAACATTATAAATGTCTTTATCATCACTTTTGATCAATTTAAAGCGTCCTGTTGAAAGAACAGTATTAATTTCTATTCTATTCTAATTCCTTTACGAAAAAAAAAAAAAAAAGCCTTTTGAGCTTTTTGGTAAAGTGTATAATGTTACAAAAGCTTTTTATTTGAGATAAATGCTGATCTTTGGATCTTTCTATTCATTAAAGAATTCTGAAAAAATTTACTCAACTGTTTTAAATATTGACAGTAAATAATAATAATAATAATAATAATAATAATAATAATAATAATAAATATTTCTTCAACAGCAAATCAGCATATTAGAATGATTTCTGAAGTATTATGTGACACTGATAACTGGAGTAATGATGCTGGAAATTTAGCTTTGATCACAGGAATAAATTACATTTTAAAATATATTAAAATAGAAAGCAGTTATTTTAAATAGTGAAGATATGTCAAAATTGTACTGTTTTTGCTATACTTTGGATCAAATAAATACAGGCTTGGTGAGCAGAAGAGACTTCTTCAAAAAATAAAAAAAAAAACATTAAAAATCTTACTGTTCAAAAACTTTTGACTGGTAGTGTAAATACAACACTAAAAACACTACAAATGAAAAAAAAAACAACCTTAAAATAAAATAAAAAAAACAAATTGTTACTAAGCAGCTTCACAGCAATAAATAAGACAACAGAATCAGTCATTCTATAAATTTAAATTAAATTGAAATTAATAATTTAAAAATAAAAACAAACATTCAAAATAAAACACTAAAATAAAAGTAAAAAAGTCTCATTTAAATACTTATATATACACACACACTAAAATAAAAATAATTAAATAATAATTAAATAATTAAAATAAATTTACAAAATTAACAGAAATGTTTTCTTCTTTCATTGTGTTTTTTTAGACTCAGAAAGAAATGGCTCAGATTCAAATAATCAGGTAAGTGATAGCCAAGTACGTGAGTTATACTCCATCTGAAAACCACGTGACCAAAAAATGAGTCATATTTTCAATGTGTTTCCCTCCAACAGGTTCAGGCAATGAAAATCAACCCTTTCTCTCTTTCTCCCACACTGAGCAGCAGCACCAAGGTGAGTGAAAGTGTGTAAATGCATGTGAAAGCCTGTGTCCTGTATTACCAAAGGGATTTCCATACAGATCTGCACATTTTCTAGTTTGTGGCCAATTAAAAATGAGCTTTGACTCTTTTGCTGTTTACAGATTCAGTATTTTCCATCTCATGAGCTGCTACTATTTTATCAACCTCAAGTTATCACCTTCATTTCAATACCCCCACTCACTGTGTCACTTTTAGTAACACATGAATTAATCATCAATGTTTCTCTGCCACTGTTTCTCAGACTAAGGTGGAGGATTGTGGTGAGATGTCCCCTGCTGCCGTACAAACTGCACCCGCTCAGACGGCCCTTTCCCACACACAGCTGATGCTAACGGGTGGTCAGCTCGCGGGGGTAAGACAAGCATGCTGATACTCTTTACCTGTGCTGTATATGTTTGTCTGTGTGGGTTCCCGCGTAAGCTTGCTTGCTTTACATGTGCTTTCTTTTCTTATTTTCACCACACTTTTCTTCTCCACTGCTCTTTCTCTCTCTAGTTGACTGCACTTTTGCCAGCACAGCAACAGCTGCTTTTACAGCAGGCGCAGCTCCTCGCTGCAGCTGTGCAGCAGTCGCATGCTGCCCACGCGGCCAATCAACAGCAAGCCCAGCAGCAGGCCAGTCAGCAGGCAGCTCAGCCGCAGTCGCAGGGCCAATCACAGAGCACACAGGAACAAACCGCCGCCCCTGTCCCGCCTCCTCCTCACCAGCTTTCTCTTTCTCAGCCAATCCAGCTCACTGCGCAGGTACAGCCAATCAGTGTTGAGCAGCACACCTGAAATGAGGTGATACTGAGGACAAATTCTCTAAACAGCCAATTTTTTAAATTCTTAACAGTGAATTCCCTCCTCAGTTAATATTCTTCCAGAATCAATGTTTTCGCTCTTTCAGTCGTTCACCAGAGTGAAACCCCCACATCCTTTCAGCTTCTGTTTCTTTTCTCTCTTTCAGGACATTCAGCAGTTGTTGCAGCTGCAGCAGTTAGTCCTCGTTCCAGGACACACTCTGCCTTCACCCGCACAGTTTCTTTTACCACAAACACAGCAAGGGCAGCAAGGTAGCTTATTTACTATTAGTATTAGTGATGGGAAGATGGGATGATTTTACTCTCTCATTCGAACTTGTTTATCAAAATGTCATTTTGTTTATTTTAGTGGTGTTAATATTTATTTATTTAATGTTAAATGTTGTGTTTTCAACAGCCCAAATTCCTTAAAAACATCCACCTACACTACCAGCCAAAAGTCTTTGATTGAAAGATTTTTATTGTTTTTTAAAGAAGTCTCTTGCATTTATTTAATCCAAAGTACAGCAAAACTTTAATTTTCTGAAATATTTGTACTATTTAAAATATCTGTGTTCTATTTTATTATATTTTAAAATGTAATTTATTCCTGTGATTTCAAAGCTGAATTTTTAGTATCATTACTCCAGTCACGTGATCCTTCAGAAATCATTCTAAAATCCTGATTTGCTGCTCAAAAAACATTTATTATTATTATTATTAATATGTTGAGTAGAATTTTTTCAGGTTTCTTTGATGAATAGAATGTTTAGAGGAACAGCATTCTATCTGAAATAGAAATCTTTTGTAACATTATAAATGTCTTAATTATATATTTCTAAAAAAAAAATTAAATTATACTGATACCAAGCTTTTGAATGGTATCGTGTATAATGTTACAAAAGCTTTTTATTTCGGGTAAATGCTGATCTTTGGATCTTTCTATTTATCATAGAATCCTGAAAAAAAAATACTCAGCTGTTTTAAATAATGGTAATAATAATAATAATAATAATACAAAAATGTTTCTTGAACAGCAAATCAGCATTTAGGAATGATTTCTGAAGGATCATGTGACACTGAAGACTGGAGTAATGATGCTGAAAATTTAGCTTTGATCACAGGAATAAATTACATTTTAAAATATATTCACATAGAAAGCATTTACTTTAAATAGTAAAAATATTTCACATTATTAATGCTTTTGCTGTATTTTACGTCAAATAAATGCAGGCTTGGTGAGCAGAAGAGAATTCTTTAAAAAACATTAAAAATCTTACTGTTCAAAAACTTTGGACTGGTACTGTGCCGCTGTTTCCGAATTCATAAATCATAATAATGCATCTAAAGACAATTTATAAGAGACATAAATGATTACTTGACATAAATGATTACATGCCACTTGACAGACATAATGAACAAAATGTTTATAAATGTCACATTACTAATTTGTATTCTCACACTGTCCTAAATATTTATGTTTAATATGAATGAAACAGTTAAACATTAAGACTTGCTGCATGTCAGTTATCATGATCCTAGCTTGTCAGGACAAAATTTCAGATTCACACAGAAGAGAATTTATTGCTTATTTCTGTATTAATCAACGTTTTTCAAGACAGTGATTAGATAATTGTCTGATTTGATTCAACTGTAAATATAATTGACAAATATAATCATATTGGTTGCGTATGTTTCAGGGCTGCTATCAACGCCAAATCTAATTCCACTACCTCAGCAAAACCAAGGAAGCCTGCTGGCTGCTCCACCTAGACTTAGTCTTCAAGCACAGGTACAACGGCTGATGAAAGACCACATATTCGTGAGTTTTTTTTTCCCAAAGAGGGGTAAACATATGGCAGAGGTTACTTAAATGGATTATTTCTGTGTAAATGTATATGTCATTTATAAATGTTTAAAAAAAAAAAAAACATACAGAATAAAATAACTGATTAATTAAATGTATGAAATTTTCATTTCCCTTTTTAAAAAGGGAAACACACTAATGTGTATGAACTGTGTATGAACTTTTGTGTGTATAACAGCTGTAGCAAAATTTACACTACTGTTTAAAAGATTTTTTTGAAAGACTTAACAGTTCTATTTAGCAAATACACAATAAATTGTGAATAATTGTCAATAAAATTACAGTAAAGACATAGATTGCTACAAAAGATTTTTGTTAGAGCATTCTAGTCTTTAAAAAATCCTTTAAAAAGTACCATGATTTCTACAAAATTAATATTAACTGTTTTCAACATTGATTATAAGAAATGTTTCTTAAGCAGCAAATCAAAAGGATCATGTATGATCATAGGAGTAATAATGCTGAAAGTTCAGCAGCTTCACAATTCACAATATTTCACAATATTACTGTTTTTGTTGCATTTTAATCAAATAAATGCAATCCTAGTCAGCACGTAATTTCCGATCTCTAATATAAACTCCAACATTTTCAACAGTACTGTATGTGCAAAATACTACATTCTGTGCTATTCTCCTCCCATCATATTTACATCTGACACTCATGTTTGGGTCTTGTGTGTCTGGTTTCTGGCAGAGAGAAAAGGTTGCAGAGAGCAGCGTGAACACAGTGACTCCCGTGACCTCTCATCCCGAGGAGCCCAGCGATCTGGAGGAACTGGAGCAATTTGCCCGCACATTCAAACAGAGAAGGATCAAATTGGGCTTCACGCAGGTACATACTCAAACACACATGCACACACTCAGAAGACTTGTATTTCCCTGTATAGTAATGTTTGGTACTGTTTTCTTCTACAGGGTGATGTGGGATTGGCCATGGGGAAGCTCTATGGGAATGATTTCAGTCAGACCACCATCTCTCGATTTGAGGCGCTCAATCTCAGCTTCAAGAACATGTGCAAACTCAAACCTCTGTTGGAGAAGTGGCTGAATGATGCAGGTAACCGTCACAAACATCTGCATTAGATGTCAGAGCTGTCAATCAAACCTAGTGCTTAAAGGGACAGTCCACCCAATTCTGAAACTCTTCAGTTTGTTCCAAACCTGTAATGATATTTAGAAGAGTATTGGCAATCAAAGAGTTTCAGTTCCTGTTGACTTCAATTGAATTTTCTTTTTTTTTCATATAATGGAAGCCATTCTTTAAAACATTTTCCATTATGTTCCACAGAAGAAGGGGAACTCATACAGGTTTGGAATGACATGAGGGTGAATTAATAAGAGAATTTTCATTTTTGGATGAACTGTCCCTTTAAATTCCTTTTAATCTCAGAAACTTGTTCTGTACATACATTAAACCTACAGTTTAAGTGGCATTTAAGCCACATCATTATTACAAAATAAAATCTAAAAGATGTGACGTGGCAATATAGAATACATTTTACGGTTAAATTCGTAAATATAAAATGTTTTTTAATGGTTTACTTAGAAACAATGTCGATGGACAGCACCTTGCCAAGTCCCAGCGCTCTTTCCTCTCCCTCGCTGGGATTCGAGGGCCTGCCTGGCCGCCGTAGGAAGAAACGCACCAGCATTGAGACCAACGTCCGCGTCGCTCTGGAACGCAGCTTCATCACGGTCAGAACACATTACACAGAACATAGAAGTCTTATATGCTCACCAAGGCTGCATTTGTTTGGTTATAAATACGGTAGAAACAGTAATATTAAAAAATGTTTTTACAGTATAAAACTATTTTTCATTTTTATATTTTCTAAAATGCAATTTATTTATGTGATAGCAAAGATTTAATTTTCAGTGGCAATTACTGTAGTGTTCAGAGCCACCAGTGTTGGGAAAGTTACTTTGAAAATGTAATAGGTTACAGATTACAAGTTACCTTATTTAAAATGTGATAAGTAGTGCACTATTTCAATTACTTTATTATAGTAATGTAACTGATTACATTTGGTTACTTTTCTAAATTTCAACTATTTGAAAATCTGAAGTCTAAGGGTGCAAAACAATCTAAATATTGAGAAAATCGCCTTTAAAGTTGTCCAAATGAAGTTCTTAGCAATACATATTATTAATCACAAATTATGTTTTGATATATGTTTTGATAAATTTACAAAATATCTTCATGGAGCATGATCTTTACTTAATATCCTAATAATTTTTGGCAAAAAGAAGAATCGATAATTATGACCCATATTGCTTTATACCCATGCTACTTATGACTTGGTTTTGTGGTCCAGAGTCACGTATGTTGTTCACTTCCAGAACAAAAATTCACAGATAATGTACTCACCCCCTTGTCATCCAAGATGTTCATGTCTTTCTTCAGTTGTAAAGATATTGTTTTTTTTGAGGAATACATTTCAGGATTTCTCTTCATATAATGCAGTTCTATGGTGACCACAACTACAAAATCATCCTACATCGCTGCAGAAGTACCAAACCAGTGTTTACAAAGTAAACATGCAAAGAAGGTCAAACGCCCTTTACCAAAAAAGGTAAAACAGTGATGTAGGACGATTTTAAAGTGGAGCAGAAAATGGGATGGGAGTTTTTCGACCTACCCTAACTGTCATGAACCAGAATACAGAGAGTTCATGCAGAGTTAGACAAGACGAGCGTTTGAGGTTAAAAAGTATATAAATTGTAAATTTATTTAGAAAGTAACCCATCATTTCGCTAGATTAGACCCTTCTTTTTCGGCTGGGATCGTTTAGAGCCTTTTGAAGCCGCATTTAAACTGCATTTTGGAAGTTCTCAGGGGCACCATAGAAGTCCATTTTATGGAGAACATTCCTGAAATGTTTTCCTCAAAAAACAGAATTTCTTTACGACTGAAGAAAGAAAGACATGAACATCTTGGATGACAAGGGAGTGAGTAAATAATCTGTAAATTTTTGTTCAGTAAGTGAACTACTCCTTTAATATTGTTGTTAAAACTTACATTTTTTCAGGATTCTTAGATTGACAGAAAGTTAAAAAGAACAGCATTTATTTGAAATACAAATCTCTTTACTGTCACTTTTTGACTTTTTCAGTTTAATGCATCCTTGCTAAATAAAAGGGTTAATTTCTATTCTGTTTTGATAAGTTTTCTCTCCAAACTTTTGATCAGAACCATATAACTAAATGCTTTTGAAATGAGTGTCCTCAAATAATCCCATCCCTAAACCTGTGTTTTCTGCATTCAGAACCAGAAGCCTACCTCAGAGGAGATCCTGCTCATCGCCGAGAAGCTTAGCATGGAGAAGGAGGTGATCCGCGTCTGGTTCTGCAACCGCCGACAGAAAGAGAAACGTATTAACCCCTCCAGTGCCACCCCTCCCTTGCCCAGCCAACCCCAGCCCACCTCGCACAAACCCCCCTGCTACAGCCCGCACATGGTACGACCCGGCTTGCTCCCTTGGCCCATACCCCCGTCTCCAACCACCCTGTGCCACAACACTACTAGTTTCTCCTGCATGAGCAGACTATAATAATCACTCCCGTAATGATGCATATATCATTCACTCCTGAATGTGGTTTCACCCACCCTGCATTGCTTTGCAATTTAATGTGTAATAATTCATACTTTCATAGCCAATTTATACAACTAGTTCACTGTCATTGTTATAACACTATATTCAGCATCTCTTACTAATTCTTTCAGAGGAGTATTGCATGTTTTTACTTTCAAACTTCAGTATTTTGCTCTTTGATTGAAGTTTTGTAGCCCTTTCTTCTTTTCACCCTCATAACGTTTGACCTGTGACATCATATCCGCATCTTCCTTACAGATGTCCAGTCAGGGACCATCGCAGACAGTGAGCAGTCTTGGTACAGCAGGTAGGGTGTAAAAGTGGATATCTGCTGATTAGAGATACATATAATTATGTAATATATATAACGGATGCTCTATCTCTCATTTTTCCCTCTGTCAGTGACCACTATGTCATCAGTTTGCCCTTTGACCCCAAGCGGTCCCTCCTTAAGCTCTGCACCATCTCCTGTAACCCCGCCTCCCCGCAGTGATGCCAGCCCCGCCCCGCCGACTCACAGTACACTAAGTCTGAACACAGGGTGAGTTGATTTCTCTCTCTCACACACACACACACATCCACTCAGCACATACTCATCACCTTTTACTCCCTGTGGCTCAGCAAATGTAGGTAACTGCAGTGTTTGTGTGTGTGTGTGCAAATGTATTTGTGCGTGTGTGGTTTTGTCATCCGCAGTTCATGGCATAAAAAGAATGGTGACGTTTCTAACTACATCACTGACTTTGCTGCAAGCTTGAGGTGAATACAACCAGCAGAGTCTGTGTTCTTACACACACACACTCTGACATAAACTTATTTGTCATTGTCAAGTATAGGAAAATGTGGAATAGGGCATAAGGTGAATTCTGGTAAATTGACTTTAATTTGTATATAATGATAGATGCACAGTTATATTATTAGCAATTAAATACATTATATTAATTATAATTATTGTTATAGAATTTATTATAATTAATTTTATTGCAATTGATAAAATATTACATGTAAATATTACTCTCATCAATTTTATATACAGTGCATTGCGAAAGTATTCATACCATCATCTTTTTTTCATGTTTTGTTATGTTGCAGCCTTATGCTTTTAATTACTTTTTTTCCACATTTATCTACACTCCATACACCATAATGACAAAGCACAAAACAGGTCTGTAACAACTTTGCAAATTTATTAGAACTAAAAAACTGAAATGATTCCATTGCATAAGTATTCATACCCTTTGGGACACTTGAAATTGAGCTCAGGAGCATTCATATCACTTGTGGATGTTACTACACTTCAAGTGGAGTTAACCTGTGGCAAATTCATTTGAATGAGTTTGATTTGGAAAGGCACACACCTTTCAATAAAAGGTCTAACAACTGAAAATGCGTATCAGAGCAAAAACCAAGCCCTGAGGTCAAAAGAACTGCCTGTAGAGCTCAGAGACAGGATTGCATCAAGGCACAGATCTGGGGAAGAGTACAGAAAAAGATTCTGCTGCATTGAAGGTTCACAGAAGCATGTAGCCTCTATTATCCATAATGGTAGAAGTTTGGAACAACTAGGACTCTTCCTAGAGCTGGTCAAACTGACCAATTGATGGAGAAAGGCTTTGGTTAGACTGGTGACCAAGAAGCTGATGGTAACTCTAGTTGAGCTCCATGATCATATATGCAGATAGGAGAAACTTACAGAAGAACAAACATCACTGCAACACTCCACCAATCTGGTCTTCATGGCGGTGTGGCAATACTCAATCCTCTCCTCAGTGAAGACACATTAATACACCCACTTGGAATTTGCAAAAAAGCACCTAAAGAACTCATCCCAACAGTAATGTGTGCTGGTAGCAGCATCATGTTCTGGGGCTGTTTTTTAGCAGTAGTAACTGAGGAACTCGTCAGAGTAGAATGAAAGCTTAACACAGCAAAATATAAAGATTGCCTTAATGAAAACCCAGTTTCCAGAGCATACAGAACCTCAGACTGGGCAGAAGGCAGACAGGACAATGACCCTAAGCACACACAGCAAGAGTGGCTTATAGACAACACTGTGAATGTCCTTGAGTGCCCCATTTAAACATTTCTAAAGAAACCTGAAAATGTCTGACAGCCCCCATTTTTAGGTGACAGAGCTTGAGAGGTGAAGAGGTAAAGAGAAGAATGGCAGATAACTGCTAAATGCAGATGTACAAAACTTGTCGCATCATACCAAAAAGACTTGATGCTGTAAAGGTGCTTCAACCTAGTACTGAGTTAAGTGTATGAATACTTATGCAATGTACTTATTTCAGTATTCTATTTTTGATACGTTTGCAAAGTTGTGAAAGTGCTTCGTCATTATCGTGTATGGAGTGTAGACTGATGTGGGAGTATCAATACTTTCGCAAGGCACTATATAAATATTAACTGTAATTTACATATGTTTCGATGCTCCAAAATTTTTTTGTCATTTTTTTGTATTTACACTTCTGAATATTTAAGTGCTATCATCTTTTGTGTATTTGTTCAGCGATTTTGGATATTTGTTCAAAAGTTTTGGTCAAATCTTAGCATAAGGATTGTTACACACTGATGCATCACTGAGGTCTGCTGGTGTGTGGCCTACATTGTACTACAAGTAAAGCCATATTTACTCTGCAAAGACCTGTCTTCTTGCACTGTTTTTCCAGCTCTTAACTATGCTTCTAAATGTTTTCTCTTTTTTCCTTCCTCTTCCCTGTATTCCTTTCTGTTTTCCGTTTCTGTCTGTGTGCTCTGTGGGTTGGTTCATTTGTGCGACTCAGGAATACGGTGAGGGGAGTTAACACAGGAATGAACCAAGCTCTTCTTGGTAGCAACCCACTTGCTACTATCCAAGGTTTGTGTGAAAGAGAGTTCAAGAGAGACTCTGCCACCTCATATCAGTCATGTGTCCGTGTCCTCTCTGTATGAGTGTTTGTTCCGTCATTCCACTCCTGTTATTCTTTTCTCACATCTGTGCATCATGCGTGTTCATCAAGTGCATTGATGTTCATGAGTAATACTGTGTCTCTTCCACAGCTCTGGCAGCCAGTGGTGGCCAGCTGCCCATTTCCAGTCTTGAGGGCAGCAGCAAGGTGTTAATTGGTGGTTCTGGAGGCCAAGGAGCAGGTCTCCCCTCTTCCCTCTTCCTTAACCACTCCTCTTTGTTGCCTATGGCAGCAGGCACCGGCATGGGATTGGGCGGTTCAGCTCTTGCCAAAACCTCATTTCCTGTCACAGGCGGCATGAGTCCCTCCCCTTGCTCGAGCCCTGTCTCTTCCTGCTCTTCCGGCGAATTGCTACACAGCCCACACTCGATCGGAGGGGCGAAAATCGAGTGACGTTGCCCAAGGCCAATCACAGGAGGAAGAGGAGGAGAAGGAGGAGATGAAACCTTACCTGTCAACCAAAGCATCTCTTGATCCCCTCGCTCCCTTCAGTTTCCTCTCGTTCGCACTCTCTCTCTTCCGCTCTCCCGCTCTACTGATGCCAAAAATATACAGAGTAGAAGAGGGGAGAGATGGAGAGACGGAGTGGAAGGAGGAAGGAAGAGGAGAAGAGGGAAAACGAAACCAAAAAAACACCACGCGGCTTAGCGGGACACAGCTAAATACATAAAAGGAGAACAA
Source organism: Cirrhinus mrigala (assembly GCA_036247105.1). Classification (NCBI taxonomy): domain Eukaryota; kingdom Metazoa; phylum Chordata; class Actinopteri; order Cypriniformes; family Cyprinidae; genus Cirrhinus; species Cirrhinus mrigala. The sequence goes on from CM070022.1 coordinate 24,157,946, forward strand.
AAAACTATGTAGTGCAGTGAGAAGACGACACAAAGAGATCCTTGAGCACCAAAAACAGCAAACTTTACTGTGTGTTATAGAACAATTGCAGCTCTTTGAAGCAAACACGTGGAGAATACCAAAAAGTATAAAGGAACTTTGAGAGACTCACTATGACAAAAAAAAAAATACAAGCATACCAAATCTCAAATACCAAAAACAAACACCAAAAATACGGATGGAAAAGCTTTATCCAAAGGACCTGTAAATAGCCAACCGTCCAGGACCAGACCCAGTGACAACAATCCATCCATCTCAGAGCTCATCATCATACCTGCCATGAAATCATTTTCCTTTATGTTTTTTATGATTTAATGTTAAATGAGCCAGTTCTCTCTTTGCCTGTTTTTTTTTTAGAAGTAGCAGATTCCATCTGTCTTTACTGAATGTTTTAGTACATACGATCATCATCATCATTCCATGTCTTATCGAGCATCTAGAGAGGATTGGGCGTTTGGTCTTTGATGTTCATCATATTAGCGCTGCATAGCTTGATGCAATTGTTTGTCCGATGACATGAATGTCGTATAGTGTAATAAAAGTGAGACCAAGCTCCTCTCTAGCTTTCAAGCCTCTACTTAAGTGTAAATACTCTCATTTGATAATTAAGTGCTTGTATCCTTCCTCATTCCATTTCATGCCTCCCTCGCTCACTTTCTCCCTTTTGAATACCAAAGCGATTCATTCATACACGAACGGTTCATCGGGGGCCCGAACCTTGACATGGCCCGCTCTGAAACATGAGGGATCTGAAGGGGCTCTCTGCTTCTTCTCCAAACCAAAAAATGAAGCGAAACTTCACAGCCAGCCAAACTTCCCAGAAAGGAAAACCAAAAACAAACCAAGCCAAAAAAAACGGATGGAGGAGCCTGTATAGAAAAAGAGTATCCCTTCACGCATCTCTGGACCGAGGTCACCCAGAACCATGTAGCAAGGGATCCGTCTCCGCCTCCTGTCATTCAAACTCTTCCTGGTCCTGGGTGGCGGGATCTTTGATGACCTCACTGGACTCATCTGAAGAAGATGTTTCGGGTTCGTTTGGGGGTTGGGAGGGTTGTTACTTTTGGTCTTTCGTTGCGTCTGTCCGTTTTGTGGGACTTTTCTCGGCCGTGTGTGTAGATTTGTGTGCTTTCGTTTGGGGAAAAGGTATTCACGTATTTGCGGAGATCTCATTTTTTTTACGTTCCTTACTTGTTCCTATCTAGTTGTGTTAGAGACTCTAATCAGGTGGTTGAAACAATACTGTGAAAATTCAGTTCAACAGATTAAGAAACCAGGATAAACACGCTCAAGTACATCCAAAGAACCAAAGTTGAGTATAAACAAGCTTTAAAGAGAACCAAATATCGCATACGCAACTTACACGCTCTCATCCACCTTACCGTTGTATTTATATTGTGCTGAAATCTGTAGTCGGCGAGGCTGCAGGTTCAACGAGGGATGGATACGTGAACTCAGTTCTCTACGTTACCGTATAGTCCGAATGGGTCAGTTAGTGCTTCTATAGATTTTGTAGTAAATGATCTATGTTATAATGCTTACTAATTGCTAATGTATGGAAGAAAAACATTGTGAAAAGATAAAAAAATGTCGATATTTACTTAGACCAAAAATTCACACTATCTCTCTTTCGGTTTTTTTGTGTTTTCTGCCTCCCCCCTTTTAAAAAATTGATTTCTCTATTTATTCTCCTCTTACTCCTTTGTGATTTTTTCTTAAAAAAAAACAACCTTTTTTTATTATTAATGTTATTATTTATTTAATATATTCCAAATGCTGTTTTGTAGTGGGTGTGTTTGAGGCACCAGATTGTATTCAAATGTAAACTTCCTTTGCCAAGGCGACCTTTCAAACCAAATCCATCAACAAATGCAACCGTCGGTCCTAACGGACCGGCTGCTAATCAGCGTAGGGGCGGACACTTGTCTTCTCGACCTCTTAGCTGTCCCTTACTGGACAGAGCCTGTGGGGGGGAAACCTATCAGGGGAAAAAGCAGCACTGTGTTTCTTCTGCTCAGATGTTTCGGTAGCTGAAGTAACCTTCCAGAGCAAAAGCACGCACTGCCATGGCTTAGAAGGGATACGGTTCTATAGGAACGTGCATTGTAACTGTACGTACCTGTCTCACCACCGCTGATGTTAGGGATGGTGTTGCTATGGTTACTGTCGTGATGGCTACCGTGCGCGTGTGTGACGGCGTCGAGCGCAGTGCTGCCGTGAGCCTTGACCTGAAAGCTTTAAACAGCTACAAAACCAAAAACTTTAGGAGAGGAAAGATGGAGGGACTTGGGGTTCCTGAAGCGAAAATACAGCGAAATGTATGTATTGTATAGCGGAAATGTATCAGCGCTCCATCTTCCTCTCTTTTTGCTCTCTGCCTCACTCCTCCTCCTCCTCTTCGTCCAATTTCTATTCCTGCTTTGTTTTGTATTTATTTCGTAGCGTGTCGGTTGTTCTGTCTCCTGGTTAGGGGTGTAGAAGAGAGATAGTTCCTCATATACCTCACTCTCTTAAAACGACAAACCAAATAGATGAATGCTTTAAAAACAGAGAAGCGGGCTGCATCTGTCAGTAGGGGCTGAGGAGAAGTGTTTTGAAGACGAAAACACTCACGGAACTTGGCATGTTCACTCCCTCGGCCTCCGGGACCACTTTTCCAGTCACCAAACACAGGGCAGGACACATACACACACCTTTTCATATATGTACACAATTATTGTGCATGTGTATGTATATAAGTCAGATAGGTGACTGAAGAGCGGGCGGTGACTGTTGTTGCTAGGTGACAAATTTTAAGTCTTAAAACGCGGGAGATGTTGAAGAGGAATATAAGGGGAACCCTTTCAATCTTTCGTTAGCCTATCTTTTCTCTAGCTTTCCTTCTTACCATTACAGTCAGGCGCGGTTCCGGACGTCTTCAAAACTTCACGACGTTGATATGCAAGTAATAGCCGCAGCGTTAAGGGAGCGTGTTCAAAGTGCGAGTCTCTCACTGACGTGAATCTCCAGAGAATGATACCAAAGCAACACGTCATTTTGAGACCGAACACAACACACACGCTCCCTGAACTCCTGTACGCAATCCTTGAGTTTGATTCGCGGCGGTTTTCGATTAATTAACGTTAGTAACAATCGGAAATTGATTTCAAAAGAAAAAAAAAAACATAGCATTTGAAAAGGCCTGACTAAGACTTTTCGTTCTCATTTTACTTTTTTTTTTTTTTTACCTATTCTCTCTCTCTCTCTCTTTAAAATGAAAAAGAAAAAAAAATACCAGCTTCAGTCCAAAGGTGTTTAAAAAGATTTTTAAAAATAACAAAGAACTTAAACACATCTAGTTAAACCAAAGAGCTACACGAACACATCCTCAGCTATTTTCTTTTGTCTCTTTTCCTGGTCACCTAGCAACCCAGTTTCTGAAGGTATAACCTCAACTAACCAGTGACATACGATGAAGATAATGATGAAATGTATATTTTTAATTATTCATTATTTGGGGAAAAATCTTCATGGTGATGATGATGATCTTAAAGAAAAGACTTGGTATGTCTGTGATGATTTTTGTTTCCGTTTTTGGGGGGTAAGTGGTGTTAATCTGTCCCCTGAATCTTCTCCCTGATTTCATGTTCTGCTGCTCACTCGGTGCGTAAATGAGAGTGCGTGGGTGCGTCATTATTGTCTGTGCGTACATATGTTCACGTATTTTACACTCTAAAATTGGACAGAATGCGGTTATTTTGGCAGCGTGGATATGTGCGTGAATGTGTGCGTCTGTTTTGCTTGTTGATGTGCGTTGTCATGTTTTTACCCTTTCCATCGTTTCCTTTTTTCCTCACTTGAGTTGAGCAGATCCTTTTCTTCTCTTCTGTCCTCTGTGTCTCTCTTTTTTCTGCCTATGGTGACAGGTTAGCCTTTTGGTGTAATTATCTCTGAAACCAAAAAATAGTTGACAAATAACTCGCTTGTTCATTGTACAGTGTTGTTCATTTAAAGTCATTTTTGTAACTGAAAGTGTTTCACTCATCTGAATAAAAACGGTAGACAAAAAGAACAGTGCATGAAAATGTTGTCTTTTACTTGTGAGTAAAACGATCCGGTGGGCTTCTATGATGGTGCAGGTCCGCGTTTGTCCGCTGGGTGGCAGCAGCAGCCACATGCTGCTCTCATTCACATGGATGATTCATCCGTAAGAGCTTCTGCCTCCACATGGTGCCTCAACTTAGTCACCTTCTCTTCCCCTTCCTTCCTTCACTCTCTCTACATCTATCTGTTTCTCTCTTTTCTCCCTCTTTTTCCACTTTTCACAGCTCTCATTTGCTCATCTGACTCATAGGACATCTGGTCTTTGCCAGACAGCTCGTCCTTTACTCATGTTCAACTCCTCTCCAATTTAGACCATTAAAAATCTCACCTTTTTAAGATTTTTAAGTCTTTACATCTGCTACTGAACAAAATACAACATCAACTAAAGCTAACTTTAGTTAAGAAACAAATGCTGAGGTAAATGATCAGTTGTCCTTCCCACATTAAAATGTATGTTAGTAAAACGTAAAATGTAATAATACATTTAATAATAAGTAATGTACAAGTATTAATGACATAATGTCATAGAGCAGTGGTTCTCAACTCCAGTCCTCAGGGCCCACTGCTCTGCACATTTTGTATGTTTCTGAACCTGACACACTCAGTTCAGTTCATGGATTTTACTCCTAACGAGCTGATGATCTGAATCAGGTGTGTTAAATGAGGGAAAATGTGCAGAGCAGTGGGCACCGAGGACTGGAGTTAAAGGAGAAGTCCACTCTAGCTTTCAAGATTCACATATTATGTACTCACCCCCTTGTCGTCCAAGATGTTCATGTCTTTCTTTCTTCAGTCGTAAAGAAATTGTTTTTTGAGGAAAACATTTCTGCATTTTTCTCCATATAATGGACTGATATGGTGCCCCGATTTTGAACTTCCAAAATGCAGTTTAAATGCGGCTTCAAACGATCCCAAATGCGGTTGTAAACAATCCCAGCTGAGGAAGAAGGGTCTTATCTAGCGATATGATCGGTTATTTTCATTAATAAAATACAATTTAAATACTTTTTAATCTCAAACGCTCATCTTGCCTTTCTCTCCCTGAACTCTGTGTATTCTGACTCAAGACAGTTACGGTATGTTGAAAAACTCCAACTGTATTTTCTCCCTCGACTTCAAAAATCATTTCAAAATCATCCTACATCGCTGCAGAAGTACCGACACAGTCTTTGCAAAGTGAACATGCAAAGAATATCAAACACCCTTAACAAAAAAGGTAAAACAGCGATATAGGACGATTTCGAAGTTGAGGGAGAACATGAGATGCGAGTTTTTCGACATACCCTAACTGTCATGAACTGAAACAAAAACAGTCCAGACAGAGTAAGACAAGACGAGCGTTTGGCATTAAAGTGGTCATCGGATGCTAAGTTCACTTTTACATGTTGTTTGAACATTAATGTGTGTTGGCAGTGCATGTACAAATCTACCCTGTAATGATAAAAATCCATGCAGTGGTTTTTAATTAATCTGTAAAAATAATATCCCCTTTTTCAAATCGAGCCGTTCTCAGATGCCTGTCGTTGTGGCGTCACACTGACAGAGGCCGCTCCCACCACAGTTGATTGACATGAGCGTTTTACCTCAGATCAGCTGTAACTTTGTTTCAATGCCAGAGCAGGGATGTAAGTTAGGCAAGAATTTCTCCGACTGAGCGACTGAGGTGTTGTGTTGCTGGATGTAATAATGAACGTAGTGGTCGTCATTTACTCCCGACATCTGAGCCGCTGAAGATGCAGTAATTACCTTTGTTTGTGAAGGGAATGCGCCTCCTGATCTACATATATCCGTCTATGTTTGCACAAATCATTCATGATCCAGCTTTAATTACAGCAGAAGTGAGTATAAGGGTTTTTTTTTATGAATCTTTGCGATCGTCTTTCCTAATAATGGCCTAGTTAGCAAGTTTAGTGGCTAAACGCGGCTAAATGCGGCTAAAGTAAACAGACTCGTCACACCACAGAGAGAAGAGAGGGGCGGGGTAAGCAGAGCTCATTTGCATTTAAAGCAGCCTCGACTAGAATGAGATGATTTTTGGAGAGCTGATTTTGTCAAGGTAAAAAGGGTGTTGTTTTACACTACCACTGAGAATTAACTTTAACCAAAGTATATTATAGACTTTTCATTAAGACTCTAAAGAATCATATCAACTTGTGGAAAATAGGCATCCAATGACCCCTTTAAAGGACAAGTTCACTTCCAGAACAAAAATGTACAGATAATTTACTCACGCTTTTGTCATCCAAGATGTTCATGTCTTTTTTTTTTCAATCAATAAGAAATTATGTTTCTTGAGGAAAAACATTTCAGGAATTTTCTCCATATAGTGAACTTCAAAGGTGCCCCCAAGTTTGAACTTCCAAAATGCAGTTTAAATGCAGCTTCAAAGGGTTATGGATGATCCCAGTCAAGGAAGAAGGGTCTTACATAGTCTGTGTAATCCGGGTCAATACAGTTAGGGTATGTCGAAAAACTCCCGTCTCGTTTTCTTCTTCAACATCAAAATCATTGTACATCGCTGTTTTACCATTTTTTGTAAAGAGCATTTGATCTTCTTTGCATGTTCACTTTGTAAACACTGGGTCAGTACTTCTGCAGCGATGTAGGATGATTTTGAAGTTGGGGAACAAAGGTTGAGTTCACACAGACTTAAAGATGAGATTAAAAAGTATATAAATTGTCAATTTGTCAGCTGGGATCATTTAGAGCCCTTTGAAGCTGCATTTAAACTGCAGTTTGGAAGTGGGGGCACCACTGAAGTCCATTATATGGAGATAATTCCTTTGTTTGTCCATTGTTTTCCTCAAGGAACATAATTTCTTATCAACTGAAGAAAGAAAGACACAAACATCTTGGATGACAAGGGGATGAGTAAATTATCTGTAAATTTTTGTTCTGGAAGTGAACTTGTGAACTCGTTCAATCTGCATGTTTCCACCCATGGTGTACCGGTGTATGAGTTCTAATGCCATGGCGGAAGTTTGAGCAAAGCATGCTAACTGTTCTGTCGTTGGCTGCACAGACGAGCACAGAACACTATTTAGAGTCACAGCCTCGGAGGAGACAAGAGAGCAGTGGATTTATTGATTTATTTACTGTATATTACACTGCTGCCACACAGCATGTGATTTCTTTCCCAGAGGTTTATCTTCAAAAACATTGCCGTAAAACAATATGCCCTTTTCACAGAATTTTGTACCTGCTCACCAAATGTACACACACTCTCAGAACATACATTTGAGAGAGCATGGGAACGAAACAGAAGCCGTTCACCTTATTAGAAGTAAGTGTGCCATCAGAATGATTTTGAAACTGATATTTCAAGATAAAAACCTTGTTGCTTTAAGTTAAACATTAAAGTGCTTCAACATGCCTGTTACTTTGGACAGGCTTAATTCAAAACTTGCTGCAGGTTGAAGAGCCCTAGTATAGACTTAGGCCTACATATCCAACACTACCTATTGTTTTTACTAAGCTACTTCACACTTGTTTTGTCTACAAGCAGATAAATGAGTAGAACAGTGGAAACTGTGCATCACTGAATGCTAGGAGGCATTCGACATGTCATCGTCACAGAAACTTTTCAGTAAATTTGTCCTGAGTTGAGTGGGTTGGATGTCATGCTGCTACAAAGTTGTTGGGAGGCTAAAACCAAAAAATGCCTGTTGTGTTTAGAATGACACTGACATTACTGACAAGGAGGATTTTGTTAGCCAAATTTAAGACACTGATGCTCCTGTTCCACTTACATAATGTTAAGTCCAGCACAAGAAGTCATGGTTCAGTTAGCTTAAAACACCTGGCTTCAAAGTGCACCATTTTTCAATGATGACCAATCGTTTTGCTAGATAAGACTCTTATTCCTAGTCTGGGATCGTGTAGAGCTCTTTTGAAGCTGCATTGAAACTGCAATTTGGACCTTCAACCTGTTGATCCCCATTGAGGTCCACTATATGGAGAAAAATCCTGGAATGTTTTCCTCATAAACCTTAATTTCTTTTTGACTGAAGAAAGAAAGACATGAAAATCTTGGATGACATAGGGGTGAGTAGATTTTCAGGAAATGAGCTAATCTTTTAAGCACGCAGTACCTTTGTCAAAAACTACCAATTTTCAAATACTTTTTAGCTTCAAATTAAAGTTTGCAATGTTATTCATTTCTTAGCTGGTCAGTTTGGTTTCCGACTCATAACTTTTTAACAAAGACCTTTTAAGTTGCCTATGAGAAAAATGAATGGAAAAAAAATAGTTCCAGAAAGTGGGTGGGCACTTGCACTGTTTACTCTGTTGATTAGTCACATGACATATGCTGCTTAGGTTTGGCTGTATTTCAATTGTGGATTTCCATTGAGAATGCTAACAGATAGGCTTGTCCAGGTATCATTTACCCCTTTAGTCTAGTGCATAAGTAAATGCGATTTCAGTCCGTAGAAGCTGTGAGATGTTTACAGATTGGTCACAGGATGCGTCAGTCATCTCTGCTCCCACTCACAATCTGCCTCAGTCAGACTGTTACCGCCCACTCACAGAGACAGGTGGTCAATCTGTCGCTTCAGCGGCACAGGTGTGTGTTTGCGTGAGTGTGTAACAGCGCTCCAAGACGGAACAGATGACGGTGGCATTTCAGGTGTGTAACAGGAGCACAGTAAATTCCACAAACATGGGGCTGAAGCATATGCTCTTTTGTTTATGTTAGATTATCAACCATAACACTCTATCTTTGTCATGGAATCCTACAACAATGATTACAAGCTAAACAAATGCAGATGTCAGTGTGGGCTTGAGGAAATCATCTGATGTTTAATGTTTCAGAGGACATTCTCACACATACAATGAAATTCCCTTCCTCTACCTGAGTGTTTTCACACCCTACTCTGAGTCACCGCACCTGCACAAAGCAAACACGGCATCAAAAACTATTCTACACATGACACGACTCTTAAGCAGCTATTGTTATTCAGTCTAAACTCACAAATGGTCAGCAATCAGCTCTATTAATCACACCTGTGACCTTTGTGAGGAATGTGCACTCATAATTTAGACATTTTACAGGCATTCAGAGCCTCCCAATTGATTTATGACATGGTTTCATTTAGCAGAAACATACAGTAGGCTATCTATTGCTTAGTATGGTAACAACTTTGTCCACAGCAACGATAGTTGCTCGGTGTGAATCTTGCATGATCCCATTAGCTGAATTATTTAGTGCCTGAGTAGAAATCCAGTAGTTTGAATGTTGCTTTTAAACGTGCGTCAAAGACTGACACCGAAGATGAGAAATTGTTGAATAAGATCATAATTTTTGTTTTCTTCGTACACAAAAAGTATTCTCGTAGCTTCATAACATCACGGTTGAACCACTGATGTCACATGGACTATTTTAACGATGTCCTCACTACCTTTCTGGGCCTTGAACGTGGTAGTTGCTTTGCTGTCTATGCAGGGTCAGGAAGCTCTCAAATTTGAGCAAAAATAATATAATTTGTGTTCTGAAGATTAACAAAGGTTTTACGGGTTTGGAACGACATGAAGGTGAGTAATTAATGACAGAATTTTCACTTTTGGGTGAACTAGTTAGATTTTTGCAATCTAACCGCTCATTGTACTAGCTTACCATACAGCCTATACTTGATGCAAATGTCCAGTTATACTATTTTATACACGTTGTTTTTTTGTCCCTTGACGAAGGACAAGCGGTTTGGAAAATGCATGGATGTTTTTCTGTTTGACAAACAGCTAACCCTTGGTGTTTATGACTGAGGCCACAGAAATCAATTTTTTAATCAATCATCTGCAACGCAAATATCATGTGACTAATCGCTCTGTAGCTGTAGATAAAAAATGATGTTATGATAATGTTGAGAACAGAGACCCAAACTCCTCATTAGCAACAATCTTGAGCTGTGAGGGATGGATGTTAACTTTGTAAACCTAAAACTTGCAGGACTCAATGCATGTCGCTGATACCTTCTTCCCTTCCAGAGTTTGAAACGAGGAGCGTTGGGTTGCCGCCATCTATCTGGAACACACCACCACATCACCACATCTTGTCAGTTAATACAGATCCTACGAGCATGAAACACACAAATACACAAAACTGAGAAAATATGGGGGTGTCCCACATTACACATGGACTTGGTGAGTCATTAGGAACATCTAGTGCCCACAGTATGAATTTGGTACCTACACAGATTTCCTATCTTTGCGATTAGCCCACACACACAGAATAACGTACATCTGTCATAGCATGTTACAGCAGAAATGTATAAGGTCTCTTCAGCTTCACAAACCTACCAAAATTAAACAGATTTATATTTGTATTTTGCCTTGAGATGTAACTTGAGGTGGCTAAATGCGTTTTGAAATATCAGAGAAAATGTTTTAGCAATGAACTGTATGAGCTGTTTTACAATGTAGTTCTTGCAGGTCTTTTTTTTTTTTTTAAATATAGATTTGATACCCAGTTATTGCTATTTAATTTCACATCATAGTGACCAGGGACTGTAAAATGTCAAAACAGACCTTTTTTAGCTTGTTAAAGGCCTTAGGGTCAAACTTTTCGCTGGTTGGTATTGCACATTTAGCCTTTGTTAGTAGATGTTGTAACTACACAATTTGGACTTTATTCCAAAAGTTGCTGTTCATAAGAGGAAGAAGATTTTACTGAATGTGCAATGGACCCTTTTCACATTTCCAGGGTTCTTATAAGTCATCACATATAATTTTTGTGATCCTACTTGCTCCAGCAAAAAAAAAAAAAAAAAGCACTAGTCAACTTGAAAAAATTTGTTACCCAGCTGCCTAAAAAGTTCAGCCAACTCAAAAAGGTTTAGTCAACTTGAAATGTTAAGTTGTAATAAGTGACAACTTAGATATTTGAGTTGATTCAACCTAAAAATTGAGGCAGCTGGGTAACGTACCCTGCTTTTAAGTTTCACAAACCAAATTTTTTAAGTCAACTCAAATAACTTAACATTTCAAGTTGACTAAACTTATTTGAGTTGACTGAACTTAAAATTTTAAGGCAGCAGTTTAACAAATTATTTTAAGTTGACTCAACAAATTGTGTTTTTTTTGTTTTTTACAGTGCAGGGTCAGAAAACTCCCAGATTTCATCAAAAATATCTTAATTTGTGTTCCGAAGACGAATGGGTTTGGAACGACATGAGGGTAAACAATTAACGACAATAATTTTCATTTTTGTGTGAATTAATTCCTTAAGTTATTATAATTACTTAATATAAATGAAAGCAAAGAAAAACAAACTTTATAATTTCAACACATGGCAATGTGTTATTTCAGTCTGTGAAAAGGGTCTATTTAAAGAATTCACACACAGGTAATGCATTTTGCGAAATGAATATTAATATATTCATATATACGAATGCATAAAAACTAGTGATGTGACGAGATGTCGTGGCACAAGATCTTGCGGGATCTGATGTGTCTCGCAAGACCAGTCGTATCTGGCGAGATCTCGTGATGATATCCTTCCAAAACTTTTTGCAGTGTTTACATTAGAGCTGAATGATTAATCCTTAAAACACGAGATCTTAATTCAAACACCCACGCGATCTTATTCCAGAATGACAACGATTTACCTATGTCTATTAGGACTGTTTCACATCGCGAGTGTCAGTGGAGCGTGAGAAAGCACGTTTTGTCGCTGCCCATGTTAATGAATCAGAGGGTCGGGGTAAATGTGAACGCAGAAAGAGCAACACAAACAGTCTTTTCAGACACATTATAATCATTATTTCTGTTTTACAGACATATAAATAATAAAAGTACTGTGATATAAGTTTATAGTTTGGGTAAAAACACTTATTGTCTACAGTAGCGATCAAAACAAAAGTATCTTAACACTTGTATGTATTGTAACGCTTATCCTCTTTCTCCAGGAGGTGGCGACAACTGCCCGTTTAAAAAAAGTATGTCATTGAATCATTCATTCAGGAGATTTCAATAGTCAAACAAGTCTTAATGAAGTGAGACACTGACTCCTTCATTGAATTTTTTTTTTTTTTTTAATTTTGTTTAAATGAATGTTTTAAAAAGACTTGGATGACTTGGTCATCGGATGCTAAGTTCACTTTTTCATGTTGTTTGAATATTAATGTGTGTTGGCAGTGTTTGTACAAATCTACCCTATAATGATAAAAATCCATGCAGTGGTTTTTAATTAATCTGTAAAAATAATATCCCCTTTTTCAAATCGAGCCGTTCTCAGATGCCTGTCGGTGTACCGTCACACTAACAGAGGCCGCTCCCACGATAGTTGATTGACATGAGCTCTTACCTTAGACCAGCTGTCATAGTCCAGTAACTTTCCATGTTTTGATGCCAGAGCAGGGATGTAAGTTAGACAAGAATATCTCCGATTGAGCGATTGAGGTGTTCTGTTGCTGGATGTAATAATGAACATAGTGATCGTCATTTACTCCCGACATCTGAGCCGCTGAAGATGCAGTGGATTACATTTGTTTGTGAAGGGAATGCGCCTCCCGATCTACATATATCCGTCTATGTTCGCGTGAATCATTCATGATCCAGCTTCACTTACAGCAGAAGTTAGTATAAGCGTTTTTTTATGAATGTTTGCGATCGTCTTTCCTTATAAGGTGGTAGTTAGGAAGTTTAGCGGCTAAACACGGCTAAATGTGACTAATGTAAACAACACCGTCTTTCCACAGAGAGAAGAGAGGGGCTGGGCGAGCAGAGCTCATTCGCATTTAAAGGTACAACCCCTTAGAATGAGATGATTTTTGCAGAGCTCATTTTGGTAAGGTAAAAAGGGTGTTGTTTTACAAAACCACTGAGAATTTTTAATCAAAGTATATTAGAGACTTTTCATTAAGACCCTAAAGAATCATATCAACTTGCGGAAAATGGGCATCCGATGACCCCTTTAAGCAATGAACAGTTTGTCAGAACCACTAGTAAATTAAGTTAATTTGTTTAGTTTTCTAATCTTTTTTTCTCCAGAATCATGAGAGAATCATGGTCTCCAATTTATTAAAAACAACTGGGATTCTTAATTTATCCAGAATTGTGAAGCTCTTAAATGTTGTTTATTACTGCATATAATTCATGAAAACGTAAGTTTAATTTCATAAAGTTCAAAATGCACCTACATTTTTTTGCATTTTCAATTTTTAAAAGACTATTTTCCCTATATATTTCATCATTGAGGATTTCTTAAGAAAAGTTTAAAAATCTTGTCTCGTCTTGTTCTCGTGAACCCAGTCTCGTGTCTTGTCTCATCTCGTGGGATAAGTGTCTCGTCACACCCCTAATAAATACAATTGAAGAGTTTCGTTGCAAAACGCGATAAACGCCATTTTTTGACATTTGGATTTTATTATTGGAAATCACTGTTCAGATGTACCTTAATCTATGTGTGAATTGGTGCCATTAATAAAATTTAAGAATGTACATTTTAGGCCTACTATAAAATGTATTTTTTCACAAAACGCGATATCCGCCAGACCAGTTTCTTTACAAAGTGCGATATAACCAGGGTTCGAAATTAACACCCGCCAACCCGCCAAATGCGGGTTAAAAATCATTTTGCCGTGTATTGATAAAAACTTACCAGCCAGTTTGGCCGGTGATGCATGAGCCAATCATGCAAATCATGTCAGAGAGGCTCTGGGTCGTTTGTCCCGTCCTACATTTCACATGAACACTACACTACGGGTGACGTTTTAGATACCTATTGGCAGCAGCGCGCAGATACTGTACGCTTCGGTTTGCGGGTCCAATCAAGGACGACAAGAGCGCGAAAATACAAACAAGAAATAGGAAATATCGGATGAGCAAAGAGGACTGAGCTGGACAGCGAAATAAGCTAAAATCAAAATGCTGCGGTGGTTAGGACAGACGTCAGGATCAGGAAGAGGTGAGAAGAGGAAGGAGGCAGAAGATGAAAATGTTGACAGAGCGTGCGAAACAAAGAGAAGGAAGTTTAAATGTAAATGGCAGACATGTCGTCATTGGCTAGTGTTTGATAGTAAAAATGCGGTCATGTTTTGTCAGATTTGCCGTGAGTACACGAAAGAAAAAAATAAAACTAACAGTTTCGTGGTGGGGACCAGTAATTTTAAAATCGAGGCAGTAAAGGACCACGAGAAAGCTCGAAGTCACCAGGAGAGCCTTCAAATAAAAACCGCTAAGACGGTTCCCGTTGAAGACAGTGCACTTTCTGTGCGTTTTTCATGCACTGTTAATAAAATGATCAAATTTTCATTCAGTGGCATTCATAATCTCTTATTTTCACCACGTAAAAATTTGTCTAATGGAAATTCTTATTGGCTACGTAGGCTACGTTTATAGCGTTTTGCAAAAAAAAAAAAAAAAAGTTATGTTATGTTGTGTATGTTCTGGTCAAAACTAACTCAGAATCTTATTATTATTAATCAATCTTTGTATATACTATTCCATATATTTATGATGTATTGTTTTTTTAAACAAATTTAAGATGTTTGACAATGTTAAGATAAATATGTTGCATTTTGGCATGGTTTTTGACTTATTTATGAACTATTTATGGACATAAAATTAAATAAAAAATATCCTGGATTTGAAAAATATTGTGTCCCTGGCCTTCACTGAGCTCAAGTAATAGTTTAATGTACAAAAATTGTGAATGAACTTGACTGTTGATGTCTTAAATAATAATGTCAAATAACCAACATTTCTCAAAATGGATATATCTCGTTTTGCAACGAAACTCTTCAATTGTTCACTGTGAGATTTAAAGATTTTCAAAGTGTAATTGTGCAGTAAATGAGAATAAATTTCTTTGAATGTTAATTCATTTAAATCTAGGCTACTTCTGCTTGCTATGTCTGACAAGCCATGTCACTCTCACACCACACATCATGTTCTCACGCAGTGAAAAATACATTGTGGAGCAAAGAGCAAACTGACAACGTGTCGACAGACAAGACAGAGCAGGTTATTTTTGGTATGAAACAAAGTCTCAGCTTTCAAATTTTGTCATTTTGTAAGAAATTCAAACAATAAATACAAATCGCTGTAGCATCCAAGTTCAATCAGCCCGTAAAGCAATCAGGTTTTATTGGGTTATGTTTTGTATTTTTTACCCAGGTCCTGGATAGTTTTTCTGTAGTTAAGTTGCTCGGTCATTTTTAATGCTGGGTTATTTTTTTCTACCAAACCGCCGAGTTGAGCTCGTCTCCAACAAAACAACCCAGTTACAATCAGAGCGCGGGCTTTTTGAGCCCTCTACAGGAGAGCGGTTCTCATCGCCGCCGATTTGATGCACTTCTACACTCTAAAAAGTGCTGGGTTAAAAAATAACCCAACCTTAAACCAGCTGCTGGGTAACTATGGGACAGAACACGCGTTGGGTTGTTTTGACCCAAGTGCTGGGTTTAACCATTTGACCCAGAATGCTGGGTTGTTTATTTGACCCAACCAGTGGGTCAGGTTAACTGTGTTGCTGGGTTAAACATAACCTAAACATTGGGTTATTTGTTGTCTTATTGCCTTGCTACCTTTATATTTACGAATAATAATAAATAATCACAAAAGAATGTAAAATTATTACTGCTTTTCTGTAATACAGTTAGAAAAACACAAAAAATGCAACTGTAAACATCAATTTAATGAGTTTTATTTCTTTTTAAAACAATTTTCAAATGGGTGCAGCTGTCACACATTTTATCCAACCATTACAGACACATAACACAACAATTTTAGTAGATCAGTTACTTTAAAACACAAAACTGTGTAAACTAGGCACTGTAGATTCCGATTCTTTATCAACAGCAGCAGCAGAACACTCAAATATTAATTATTACCACATGAGAATTGTTCCAAACATTGTGCTATTAAAACTAAGCCAAACAAAGTGTCCACTAGACAATACATATGACCATTTAAAACATGTTGCAAGTGGCCAGAAAAAAACTGTTGGCCTTAAAAAAAATATACTGCAAGCTGGAGAAATTCCCAGGCAATGAGTCCGCTTCAGTGGCACGGCCCGTAACAAAGGCGAAGGTCTGGGATGTCGTTGTCTCGTCCCCAAGGCACAAATCCACCATGCTGGTCCCCACCTGTTAATTATACGACACTTAGTCTTGAAGACACTTAGGCCTGAAAAAATGCTCATTTTAGAAGAAAATTTCAAACTGCACATTTTTAGTCAGTTTGCATTTCCAAAAATACATTATATTATATATATTATATATATATATATATATATATATATATATATATATATATATATATATATATAAAAAGTAAAACAAAACTTACAGGTTTGTATGTCAATGAATGGCTTCCAGAATTCTGTGGTTGTGGTTCTGTGGACCCTTCCTCCAGAATGGGCAGGACTTTGAAAGCACTCTCCCCTTTAGCATCTAAACCATAAGAATAATAACTTATCTCATAATCAAAACAACACATTGAAACACTTTCATATGAAAAATTCTTTATTTCTTTAAATAATGAAATTATAATAAAAAAAATAAATACAAATTATAATGGTATTAATGCAAATGAATCCCCACCCCCATTCAACTACTGCAGGTTAAGTTTAGGTATATGGGTTGTGCTTTGTAAGTACTTATTAACAGCCAATACACAAACTAATAAGCAACTAGTTAAGTGTTACTGTACCATTGTATTTACCAGTTGATGTGTCAAATACAGTTGAATTGTGTTTCTATAGATTGACATATTATAAGAAATACCTTACCTGAACCGTGGACCGTTTGTCAAACACGGTGTTCTTCCATGCTATGATTTTAAAATGCATCACTGCTTTGATGTCTTAATTGTGACACGATTCTAAATTATACGGAACGGTTGGCAAAGACAACCCAAGCTAGCATCTCACCACTGAACTGCATTTATGTCAAACAGTCTCCTATCTGAAGGGCAGAATCGACACTGTTAAAAAAAAAAAAAAATCAGACGGCATAGCCATTTAATTTTTATACTGGTCTCCTAGTTTGTAAAGCAACTCAAACATTCACAAAATAGAGGAAGAGTAAAAGGACCTCATAAACAGTGGTGTCGTGGTGCCTGGAGAAGTGGGTATACGCCCCAAATGCAAATACACGCTGAAAAGAATAACTTACTGACGTCTGAACGTGATTCTCCGCAGTCTCTGATTAAATCGGTCGGGTTTTCTCTGTGTCAGAGCCTCCCCTGACTTGCCCTCGCGTATGAACAGGCAGCATGTGGGTGGAGGAGTGGACGGAGCGGGCGCGGGCGCATTTAGGCGCAATCATCAAACATATTTCAAAGGAAGCCCGCGCCACGGTTCTGACCGCATTACTGTCGTTACCGGGTGTTTTTTTTAGAGAATATTTACATTTACTCACATGCGATTAAATGAGCTATTCATGTGGTGGACTGTCACGATTTTGGCTAATGCAGGACACTACTCGATGCGCAACAGAGGGGATTTAGAAGTGGGTACACGCAAAGCCAACTGATAAAAAAGTGGGTATAAGCCGTATACCCTGCACTACACCACTGCTTATACACCACGAGAGTTATTAAAGTAAGGGGCATAGCGTAGCTAATGCAGCTAACGTTACCTGAGGAAAAAAAGAGCGCGAAAATGAACAACATAAAAATGACGGATATATCGAACTTACCCCGTATTTCTAACACTTGCCTGTTTTCATGAAGTGTTAAAAGGGACATGTGTACTGTATATAAATAAAACTTTGCACGTACACACACACACCTTTTATTTAACGATAAAGCGATTGTTGAGGCAAAAAAAGTACCTCACTATAGGCTGCTACTTAACGTTCGTTAATCATTCACAGAATAAAACGCTAACCCTGCACAGCGACATATCAAATATTGCATTAAATAGTGAAATCACTGTGCTTTAAACTACAACTTATTAAAAAATAAAGGTAAATAATTATAATATCATATTAACTTACCGTATAATCCTGCTTGCTGCGAATTTCGTGACCGCCTGGCGAGGAGACAAGTGAAGAATCCAGAAAGTTCGATGAAGTGGAAAAATAAACAAACCGGTTGGGTTAAAATAACCCAACCCGCGTGTTCAGTAGTGAAAGCACACCTAGACTCCATTTGACCCAGCATGATCAACCCAACTGTGTGTTTACAGTACCTCAAACAACCCAGAATTTTGACCCAGCACAATTAACCCAACAATGTGTTTACAGAAATAACCCAGCACTTTTTAGAGTGTAATCAAAAATAAAGGTTTGTGTGCATTTTATTTAATTTATGAAGTCTTTACTGTGCTGTAAATTGTATTATTTTACGCAATGCAACATAAGGACAAGATGTCAGTCAGCTGCGTCAGCAGCGGTCACTTTGCATGATGGAAACGCCTTTTGCCTTGAATAAAATAAATAGATTTTATTTGTCATAGTACTGAGTTTAATTTTATTTGATGTTAAAATATGTTCTCTAATGTCAGTACTGTTTGTTTATGGGCAGGTTTTGGAGTCAGTCACGGCATCTTTCAACTATGAGTGAAATGTGAGGCTGTGGTCTGAAGTTTGCAGTTGCCCAGGCGAGCAGCAGCCACTCACCACCACCTCAGAATTCAGCAACACACTGGCACAAGCTATTATGCTAATTTTGAATGTTAGATTTTTAATGTCTAAAATGCTTGTTACACGAGTTTAAATGTATGTAATATTGTAAACTATGCTGTATTCACCCAAATAAATTCAATTTCTCCTTTATTTTGTCCATGTGTTCTTGCTTAATAACAAATGTTCATCTTTTGATTATTGCTGTTGCCTCTAGTAAATCTGTGTTTTTATAAGTTCCAGTCCATTTTAAGCCAACAATATAATAATTTTTAAACAATAGTTGACTTAAAATAAACATGAATGAACATCAGAAGCTATCTTGTTTAAACTGCAGAAAGACATCGATAAGCACCATTTTTCAAGTTCAAGTCCACCAACATTAATCTAATCTGCTGTCTGGTTTGTTTGTTGGACAAAAATGGCAGATTCTCGTTATAATTGTAAGATCACCTGTCATTCAAACTCCCTGCCAGGGGTCAGTTGTAGGGTTGGGATGATAAATCGATGCATTGCAAATCAAGAAATGGTTCTTCATCTGGCACTGCATGCTTTAGAAACAGCCGTTCTCTGCTTGCTTCCAGTTCCTTACACACACTTGAACCTAAAATAATAATTTATTATGTTTGAAAAGGTTGAAGCTAATTACAAATGGGTTGCGTTTACATTAATCTCGCATTTGCATGAATTACATGACGCTCCTCAGCGCTCTTCTTTGTGAGCGTTTGAGTGTGCGGTTAAAAACTAGAATAGAGCGCCATCTGCTGTTAAAAACTAAGCTTAGAATCGAATCCAGAGAAAACTGCAATGCATTCAGAAAATCTCAGAATCACTTCTCATTTAGTGATGTATCAATTTATCGTCGCAACCCTAGTCATTTGCAGTTCTGTTTGCTACCTCAATTCGCGACCCTGGTGTATAGGGGCATTCTATCTGTGGTATCTTAAAAAGAGATTACAGCATGAGTTCCAAATGTTTGATATGAATCTGAGGTATCTTTGAAACAGAAGTCCATTTTTGTGTATCTGTCTATCTGTGGAATGTCATGTAGTGATTTGAGACGGCGCTTGAGTTACATGAAGTTCAGCAGCTGGCGTACTATCAGCAGCAGTGAGTAGCAACCCTGCACTGACCCTGCTTTAGGCCCGTCACGCTGCTAAATTGGACCTCCGATTAGCTCCCCGCCTCTGAAATGACAGCTGTACCGGATACAGATCCATCGCGCTGGAATGAAGGTATGGCAGCTTCAGTAGTGGAAACAGTCAACTGTGCCAATAGGAAGAGTTTGATCCCAAGCAAGATATTGGAGACACTATCAACACACACTGTGTGCTTAATATAGCAACTGACATAGAGCGACGCATACCTCTCTGTCGCTCCTCAAATTTCTCAGGCCTGTTACTCCGATGGGCTTCAGGGTGGGTGTGCAGCGACATCGCGCTATGTTTTTCAACTTGCACTCTTCATTTCCCTCTTCCTCCCCCTCTTTAACCTGTCCTCCTGTCTCCCCCTCCAGTCTCTGTCCTTGGCAGAGCAGTGTGTGGTAATCCTATTACTCTTGTGCGAAAACCAGCTGAGAGAAAGAGAGGGAGATGGAGAGAGAGGGTGAGCGGGAGAGAGGGATTGTCAGTTCTCTGTTATGGTGGTGAGCAGACAAAAAGCATTTAAGCTATGGAACATGACCCTAAAGACTGAGGGAAGAATACAGGGACGAGAGAGGAGGGGCACTGAAGGGAGATGATGCGATTCCTGACAGTTGGAGCGCCAAACTTGAAAATAAACATGTTCTTTGATGACAAAGAGCCCATTGACACGCTCTCTCGTCCTTTCACTTTCACAAGGACACACACAGATAGAAAAACACATGCGGATAAACGGTTCTTCTGGTAAATTTGTACGTCATCAGCTGTATTCAACAGTCTACATACAGTTAAATTCATTTATATTTTTTTTTTATTTGGCAGAGACTTTTATCCAAACCCATTCATCTTAAGGAGGCAACTGCATGAGAAGTGCTAGCAATATAAAGTTTAAAGCATTGTCCAGAAAACCACAAGCTTTACATATAAGATATAAGAACATATAAGAAACAGTGAAAGAATAGAAGATCTTCTTTTTTTTCTACTTGTCTACACTCTTAAAAATAAAGGTTCCTTATTGGCATTAATGGTTCTTTAGATTTTTTAAATGTTCTTCAAAATGGTTCTTTTAAGAACTGTTCACTTAAAGGTTCTTTGGGGAACCAAAAATAGTTCTTCTATGGCATCTCTGCAAAAACACCCCTTTGGAGCCTTTATTTTTTGGAGAGTAATAACATTCAGAACATAAAAAGCTTTACTTGTTCTGGTCAAATGGCAACATATGTTGTCTGGCTGACTTCCGCCTGTTTCTACAAATTTTATATGTCATATTAATTAGAAATGAAATCAGAAATGGCAGCATGCGAGGATGACACTGGAGAGGTACTTAAAAAAAAGACCTGAAATATTTTTCTACATTTGTCATTATGGAATGTTGCTGTTTTGAAATTAAAGTAAAAGGTCAGACATATATATATATATATATATATATATATATATATATATATATATATATATATTTTTTTTTTTTTTTTTTTTTTTTTCATACAATGCCAAGTGTACTAAACATTCAGAATCACTTTTTTTAGCATTATTACACGTTGTTTACCAGTATTATTTACTTATGTAATGACAAAATGTAAAAAAAAAAAAAATGACTATGGTATTAAGCATAGATTAATAATTATTTTATTCACATTTCGCTTAAAGTAGTTTCTGATACTGATTCTGAATAACCTTTTAGTTCAAGATTTTATATAGATGCATGAAACATTGATAAATGGTTATAATTTACAATTTGATGTCCAGTATACTTGAATAGCAATTAATGTTTGTTCTTTCCACAGAAAACAAGGCAGAATTATTGTGTATTATCTGAGAGATTTGCTTTTTCATATGCCGCAGTTAATTTTTTATAATTAAAACTTTTATGTAGTTTTCATGAATTTAAATCATAATTACAACCAATGTAGTTTTAAAAGCGTGTAGCGTGATGCATGAGGGCAACATTGGCCTCTCACTCCATCCCTTGTTTCTGAGAAATCACTCTCTCTTGCTCTGCCTAACAGATCCATCACTTTTGTGTGCATCACTCCACTAGGAGGCCAACAGATAAAGAGGCACAATGAGGCCCTCTTAAACAGAGTACTCTCTCTGTCTGATCATCTAACTTGACAGTGCAACAGCACTCGTGGTTAAATTTTCCAAAAAAAAAAAAAAAGGTTTTATTTTTATTTTATTTTCAAGTATTTTAAATCTCACCCTCTGAGAAAAAGCAGCGTCACACGGGACATGACTGAATATGGTGAGCATGTACTTTCATTAACAGCAAAATGGAGGGAGGAGGAGAGGCTGAATTGTTCAAGGGTTTTGGGAAGCACTGTATCACTCCAGCATCTGTCTGTCACCCCGATTTTAAATGCTGATCATCAAGAAGAACAAGGAAATTGAGCTGGTGGGGCAGGGGAACAAAAGAGGGGGGTTTCTCCCATAATGCTGCAACTGAGAAAAACACAGAATTATATCAAACAATGAAACAACACTGGCACGGACATAGAACATGCAGTGTAAAAAAGTGAAAAGAATGTTTCTCTAAATGTTTCTCTTCACAGATAAGAAGAAATTGTTAAACAAAGTCAACCTGATCTCATGACAAAAACGTACCTGTGGGAACTTTTTCGCGAGACGCCAAAAACGTACCAACAAGAACATATCACTGCAGTTTCCAACAGAAATGTCCACTGAGCGGCGCTAAAAGAGTGCTTGTTTTTCCCCAGAACAAATTAACGTACATATGGTACGTTCGTTTTATACGCGTCACTGCAGTTCTGACTTGAAATGTCCGTTGAGTTGCGCTATAAACTCTGCTCCGTAACGTTTTAAAATAACGTACCATTTGCACTGCACCTAAACCTACCCGACAGTATGAACAAAAGCGAATGTGACGTAAAAATGCGATCGCAAGCATGCCGTTTTAGCTTTTTTCGATATCTCATCTTTCAGCTTTTCATCGTGAGTCATGTTTTTCACAGGATTCCTACCCAAGTATTCCACATCCCAAGCAAACTTATTGGCTGACAGGCTGAACCCAGCATTTGTGTTAAAAAAAAATAACCCAGCATTTTTTAGAGTGTATGTACTTATAGGTACGTATTTTGCGTCTTGTGAAAAAGTTCTCTCAGGTACGCTTTTGTCATGAAATCAGGAAACATATAAAGTCGTTATTTTTGTTTTCTTTGCGCACAAAAGGATTCTTGTAGCTTCATAACATTACAGTTGAACCACTGATGTCACATGGACTATTTTAAACATTGTCCTTACTATCTTTCTGTCAGAAAGCTCTCGGATATCATCAAAAATATCTTAACTTGTCTTCAGAAGATGAACGATGGACTTATGGGTTTGGAACGACATGAGGGTGAGTACTTAATGACAGAATTTTCATTTCTGAGTGAAATATCCCTTTAACTTTAAGAATAATACATGCTTTTTCATTGTGGTATTGAAGTATTTAATTGAAGTATGTTTCATTGTTAGTTCATGTGAAACTAATGGAATGTTAACATATGGAACCTTACTGTACACAATTTTTTAAATTATTTTTGTCATTCGTACTCTGAACTGGAAACATCTTCCATACAGAAGTGCAAAAATCCAACGGAGTAGGGGTTTCCAAACTTTTGACTAGTACTATATGTTTCTCCAGTCACTCCAGCTTTTTCCATGTTTGTGGGAAGCCAATAGACTTTGTGAGAATGCTGTTGGTTATACCTGAACGTAAACAGAAGTGCGGAGGAGAAGATGAGTTGTGTGTCAATACATAAACACACTACATGTGAGAGCGGGAACAGTAAAGAAGTTTTCTTAGAAACTGATAACCTTGAGTTTACTATGCTAACAGACTCGACATAAAGTCCAGAAGTGGAAGAGAATCAGGAGAGGGAGGAAGGAAGAGAAGGTTGATAGCGCTAAATAATGGTGTGGATGAATAATACAGAAGTGAAGGAAACATTACAAGAATGAATAGGATGAATTGGACAGCAGAATGTATTGTACTTTGGCAGAGAGATCGAGAGTGTAGAATAGTGATTTAGCGGTTAGCAGAACAAGAAAGATTTTTTTTTCTTCTTTTTTGAAGTTAAAGACATTTCATCACACTCGGAAACAAAGATACAGAAGGTGAGGAAAGAAGGAAGCAGAAAGAGCAAGATGCAAGTGTGAGAGAGAGGAAATGGAAAATTGTGGGTAAATACAATAGTAGACTGTATTTATTGTCCATTACAGTCAAAGGAAATTGCCCATCCCAATAACTGCTCTTGTTTTCTTTCCTGGGGAAAGAAAACAGAGGGTGTCTCGGACAGATGTGACAGCACTGGATATTTCCAAAACACACACACACACACACACACACGTTCACACGGGCTGCACCAGCAGCAGCATTATGGAGCTGAGATGCTTATCTGAGGTACGTCTGTTTCCTGTGACCAGAAATGACTGCTGACACTCTACAGCCTGACTAGCACAAATAACAACAAGAAGCACAATCATGAGAACCACTACAATACGCATAACAGCTCACAGCACAATGACAACAGTTTCCTCTCAGAGGAAAGGACAACTGATCAGGTTAAAGCTCATAAAAGCACAGATCATCCTGTCAGTCTTGCCTGAACATTCTCATCACATAGATTTGAGAACATTTGATGATTTTCTAAAAAATCTTATTCTGAATGATGTGAAATGTTGATATTTCAAGCAGAGCATTATTCTCACAGATACTTTGTTTATTTTGCACTGGCTGATATATATAAGCCCGTTTCTGTGATGGAGGAAAAAATTCACAGTTCTTACTTTTTTCTAGATTATATCTCACAAATCAGACTGTGTTTCTCGTAATCATGAACTCTGAGAAGAAAAGGCAGAATTGTGAAAGGGGGAAAAAATCACAATGAACTTTTTTTCTTTTTTTAATTTGTGGTAGAAACAAAGAAACAGAATTGCAAGGTATAAACTCAGAATTCAGACTTTTTTCCCCTCACAATTACGAGTTCTTTTTTTTCACCACAGAATAAAAATGTAAAAGTTTAATTTTGACTTTTTATCTTACAATTCTGTCTTTTTTCTTGCAATTGCAAGTTTATATCTTACAGCTGACAGTTTATATCTGACTTTTCTTCTCAGAATTTAAAAGTTCTCACAATACTGAGTTTTTTTTCCTCAGTTGCGAGATTCTGTCTCACAATTCTGAGTTTATAACTTGGAGTTCTGATTTTTTTTCTAAGTCTAAAAAATTATGACGGCATTTTAGTGCCACATTAAAAAATGAAATCCCAAATTACGAGATTAAAGTCATAATATTTTTAGAAAAAAGTTACAATTACAAGAATAAAGTCAAAACATTTTGAAAATAAAGTCAAAATTATGAGAATAAAGTTGTAGCAATGCGAAAATAAAGTCAAAATATTTTAAGAATAAAGTCAAAATTACAAGAATAAAGTCAAAATATTTTGAGAATAAAGTCAAAATATTTTGAGAATAAAGTCAAAATTATGAGAGTGAAGTCGTAGCAATGTGAAAATAAAGTTGAAATATTTTAAGAATAAAGTCAAAATTACGAGAATAAAGTCGAAATATTTTGAGAATAAAGTCAAAATATTTTGAGAATAAAGTCAAAATTATGAGAATAAAGTCGAAATATTTTAAGAATAAAATCAAAATGACGAGAATAAAGTCGAAATATTTTAAGAATGAAGTCAAAATTACGAGAATAAAGTTCAAATATTTTAAGAATGAAGTCAAAATTACGAGAATAAAGTTCAAATATTTTGAAAATAAAGTCAAAATTACGAGAATAAAGTCGAAATATTTTAAGAATAAAATCAAAATGACGAGAATAAAGTCAAAATATTTTAAGAATGAAGTCAAAATTACGAGAATAAAGTTCAAATATTTTAAGAATGAAGTCAAAATTATGAGAATAAAGTTCAAATATTTTGAAAATAAAGTCAAAATTATGAGAATAAAGTCGAAATATTTTGAGAATGAAGTCAAAATGATGAGAATAAAGTCGAAATATTTTGAGAATAAAGTCAAAATTACGAGAACAAAGTTGTAGCAATGCGAAAATAAAGTTGAAATATTTTAAGAATAAAGTCAAAATTACGAGAATAAAGTTGAAGCAATGCGAGAATAACGTCGAAATATTTTAAGAATAAAGTAAAAAAATTACGAGATAAAGTTTAAATATTTTGAGAATAAAGTCAAAATTACGAGAATAAAGTTGAAGCAATGCGAAAATAAAGTCGAAATATTTTAAGAATAAAGTCAAAATTACGAAAATAAAGTTGAAATATTTTGAGAATAAAGTCAAAATTATGAGAATAAAGTCGAAACAATGCGAGAATAAAGTTGAAATATTTTAAGAATAAAGTCAAAAACAATTACGAGATTAAAGTCGAAATATTTTGAGAATGAAGTCAAAATTATAAGAACAAAGTTGTAGCAATGCGAAAATAAAGTCTAAATATTTTAAGAATAAAGTCAAAATTACGAGAATAAAGTCGAACCAATGTGAGAATAAAGTCGAAATATTTCAAGAATAAAGTCAAAATTACGAGAATAAAATCGAATCAATATGAGAATAAAGTCAAAATATTTCAAGAATAAAGTCAAAATATTTCGACATCATTCTCGTAATTTTTACTTTATTCTTAAAATATTTCGACATCATTCTCGTAATTTTTACTTTATTCTTAAAATATTTCGACTTTATCCTCGCATTGCTATGACTTCATTCTCATAATTTTGACTTTTTTTCTCAAAATATTATGACTTTAATCTCGTAATCTTACATTTTTTGTATTTTTTTTTAATGTGGCACTAAAACACCATCATAGAAAATAAATTCATTATTGTGAGGAAAAATTTGCAATTATCTTAATTTTAATTAATCTCGTGGCAAAAACAGGCTACCATAGACATGTCAGCCATCTTTGATTTATACTGACACCTAGTGGAATGAATGCAGTATCATGAAAATCAATCATTTGCAACATTAAATTCATTACTAATATTACCATTACTACAGCCAATCAGCCATTACTAATGTTTTCAGTGAAAAGGTGTCTGATGATGGATGAATTATGTTATTATTATTATTATTTTAATTTTTTTTTTTTAAAAAAGAAGTAAAATTGCTTAGTGTATTTTTAAAGATATTTTGTGCCAACCTTCCTCAGTCCCCTGTTTTCTAGCAGTAGGATGTGCTAATCTAGAACAGGAGACATGCTACACTGCTCATGAGAGACACCACATTTACTCAAAAACTGTTCGCCAGTGAGGGAGGGAAGGGGGTCCTTTTATGGTTCAGGTGCTCAGCCTTTACACAGGATGTACATGCTTGAGCAGATGGATCACATTCAAATCATACAGGAAACGAACATACGCGCTTTCTCACACTGCAATATTCTCATTCTCTATGCACGTGCCAACAAAATTCGACTGTGGTCATTAGGTCACACACAAAATATAGAAGTTCAGGTTAAATGTTTCTGATTAAATTTTTATATAATCTCATCTCCCCTTTAATGCTAAAAATAAGGGAGGATGAAATGTGCAATTTCATAAATTTATTCTGAAAATGTTTATGACTCTTTACCTCTATCTATCTATCTGTAGCAAAAAAAGTTTTTTTTGTGTGGCAAATCAAAGTTGGTGTGTCAAGAAGAGGACTCCTCATGACTGTGTTTTGAGATCACTATATTATTTTTTAATATCACACATATGTATTTTTTTCTTCAGGTGAAGTGTAGTAACCTTACATAAAAATGTTTTGACATAAAATGTATGATATGAAACTAGCGATATGAAAATATTTAGTTTCTTACAACTATATGATGTACATGATACATAATCCACAGAATATTTGACATTTGTTTTGACAGAGTGGCTTAAAGTGCTCTTAGAGTTCAGTCTTTGATCCTGTGTGCTAAATTCCGGAAATCATTATTCGACACGCTATTACCTCTCGATGGGGGAAGATAATTATCATTAAATGAAAGAGAACGAGGGCTAATTAGCTCGAAAAACACTTGTTGCTGACGTTAACGGGCGCGATGACGCTGAATCTCAAGTTCTCGTAGGACGCGGATGTGATGTCATCACGGACAGTGGCTATGGCGGTCTCCATAACGACGCCTCGTGCTGCAGTGACGCCAGCCCCGGCTCGTGGTGAGGGGGCGTGACTCAGCCAATGCCCGAGTACCCCCGCCCGCCCCATTCCCCTCCTTCCCCCGACCGTGTGGGCGGCCCCGTGCGGCAGCAGCGAGCGAAACACGACACCCGAGAGAGAGAGAGAAATGGGGGGAGGAGACAGCGAGTAGTTTCAGACTAGGGAGAGTGGAGGAAGGAAAAAAAGTCGGTGTGAAAGAGAGAATGGGAAACTGACTGATATACTGCGAATGGCGAGCCTCGGGAGAGCAGATGACAAACTAACACAAGGATAAAATGTTGCGAGAATCATCAACTGGGAACAGGAGCGTGCGCATGTAACAGAGAGACGCTGAGTGCTGCTTTTCTGCCGTGTTGGGATTGTATCGATCGCTCCCGGGACAGACGGGAAAGCGCTGTTTCGGAACTCCGTTGCACCCCGTCCCGTCGCGCCAGTGGAAGTACTGAGCCGCTTTCCCAAACTCAGCGCTGTCGGTCGGCGGGTTTGGAGGGATCGTGTAAAGAGGCCAGAACGCGTACAGCGGGAGCAACAAGAGCGCTGAACATTGGACAAAAGTTTGGCCTTTTGGAGACGGGGGTGCGGGAGAGGCCGAGTCTCGCCACTGCTGAACTGACAACTTAACCCAGCTTGCTGTGTGTTAGGGGCAGATAACTTTCACCATGAAAACCCCGGGGGACGCGGGTAAGTTACGCAGGCATTCATGATCAAGTGCTGCCGCAACTTCTTTGACTTGCGAGCTTGTTGAGCCAGTGTATCAAGTCGGGATTTCACAAACAGCTTTCTATACATTATCCACCAGTCGCCAATGTCAAAATGAATGCATTAGTTTAACAACAACTTTTAGAAAAGTTACTTTTCCTTCAGGATTTATTACTCGGACATGTCAACTGATTCACTACTCCGATATTTTTTTGGTTGGTTTTCATGTTTACATTATCAGGTTGATCGTATAAAGTTAAAACTAATCCATTCATTTTAAAACCTCAAGTGTCGCGGAATAGTCCAAACGTGTTGTCCACCTCGGCGAGTCCATTCTAGTAGTTATAATGTTAACAAGATCTCCAGTTTGCTTTAAATAGTTACATTCAAACCTAATGACCGCTTCATTTCAGTTTCTTCCAGTCCTGTCAGCGCAAAGCGCGCTGAACCTGTTGAATGGCTACTTCTTTAAACCAGCAGCCTGTACTTCTGTCGTTCTTGGAAATATGTCGAAATCGATGCTGTGGATTCCCAGCAAAATGTTAAATATTTTTTTTCCCCCAAAATGTTCCTCCTGCGCGTACCAGCTGTGCAACTCAAGCGCCAGCTTTAAACCAGTAGCATGCATGGCACATTCAAAATGGAAGCCCCGCTTTCTCACAGGAGTATTTAATAAACGTTTTCACTACTTTGTTTATAAATGCACCACTTTACAGTCCGGTTTGTATGGTTTTTAAACACAGGCCTTTATGCTTGTAAAGTGCAGTGAGGTCTAATAACACAGAGCTGCGCACTAATTTGCCGATAGGTGAATGATGAATGCTTTCCAGTAGTTTGAATTCACTTTAATCACTGTTAGCATACTTGCCGCAAGTATTCATTTCGTAACATGTATCTACTTGTCCAGTGTGTACTTGTGAAGTTACTACTGTCCCGCCAACTACAGGAAGTTTCAGTAGCCGTGTTCAGGAGGCCTATTGTGGCAAGTTTGGGAATCCATGTTGAGACTCTCGCTTTCTCTCTCTCTCGCTCTCTCTCTCAATCACAATCGATTCTCTCACATCACGATTTTCTCCACGGCCGTACTCCGCCACCCACGCTGCTCGAAGTTTTACGGACTTTTAACTATTACAATGTATCAACAATGCGATGGCGCGACGTCATAACACAGTCTGTGACGCGATGCGTTGTAGTTTTGTCTCGCCTTTATGAAGTTCGCCCGGCTCTGCGTGAAGCCTTACCACTTAATGGCCACTTTCACTTTTATAAACACAGCTTCCCTCTTCTTACAAGTAAAGCTTGTTGTTTTTAGCTGAACTCTAGATTTTTGTAGTATGTAGTGTATTAAATTATAAGTACTTTTTATTCAAAGAATACCACTGACTACTTGGGAAAGTGCAAATGAGTATATCTGAAAGCTTGCCTTTTCAGTTTGTGAGTTTGAAAGCCTGGGATAGTTAAAGTTATTTACTTTAATATTATTGATAAATAATTGTGCTTTATATCCCAAAGACTGGCATGTTTGCATGTGTGTGAGTTGTCAGTGAAACCCCCAACAGCGCAAGTCTTAGATATCTGAAGGAAACGCATTACTTCATAAGTTCATTATATTTGCTGTGATGTCAATATCAACACATATGAAAACCACATTACACTTTCAGCTGTGATTTGTTTAGACAACATTATCCAAACTTTCCCTATCACTAAGAAGGTGTATAAAATTGAAGTTTATGAAGGTTTTGTGGTTGACCTCTTGACCTGCTCTAAAATGTGTATTTGAATTTGTAGCATTGGTTTTCCCTTTTCGCAAGATAATAGTTTCGTATCACACATATCTCATCTTATATCAAACTGACAATGCCATTTTTATGTATTTTGACTTTCAGTTTGATGGGATGCAGAGAGGGGATGAAATGTTGCTTTAAGTCAGGTGGCAATAACTACTACAAGTACCTTGCGGTTTTATCAGTCTACGGCTGTGCGGGCCACATTCTGACCTCGATAGTTACGAGGTGAGCTCAGCTGCTGAGTATGCAAGCGAGCAAGAGAGTGAGACGAAGATACAGTACTGAGTATAGGATGTGGTTTCCTTGTGCTTCACTCTTTATCAGATTTTAGTATCTCTTCAGTCTGTGTTCTTACCTGCAAACACCCACAGCGGTATAAATACGTAGTGCATTTCGGTGAGAGAGCATTTTCTCTGAAAGCCGTGGTTTGTTATGAGAACAGGAGGTGACAACAGCGTTGGTATGGTGTGCATCCTGATAAAAGTCATATGTGTGTCTGTCGGTCCTTGTAAAACTGACACTATCGACTTCATCAGAAAGCTTTCGCCACATGAATCACATTAGATAAGAAACTCTGCTTTTATCAGTTTCTCACTCTCTGACTGCCACTTTGCATGAATTCAGAGAATGATGCGCACCTCTTCAGGCTTTCTTCTTTTCCGGGTGCACAAATAGGCTTCAGCTGACCCTGGCTGATCTTGTTTCCTCTGTAACATCTGAAAGTGTCTGTGGTTTAACTATGGTCTACCCATCAGGTCTCAGTGTGTATTTAGTACAGCAGTATCCTGAATGGCTAACCCTGTAATTTGTGCGCTGTCTCATGAGATGGTTGTTAGTGAAGAGTCGGCGGTTAAGATTGCAGCTTTAATTTGTAATACCGGATTGTTATTTTGCATAGAGGTTTGCGTTAACCATCAGTGTCAGAATTGTATTCATTATTCATTATTTGCCCCCAGTGGCATTTATGAGGTCTTTTTTTTTTTTTTTCAACCATATTGTGTTGACCCTGTCAAATAGCCTAATTTTTAAATGAGTGAAATCAATTCTCAGTGGGAATAATTACATAAGATGTTATTAATTACAATAAATTAACACGCTTGCAGATATTCAGCAGTTGCTAGTGTGATATTGCTTTTACACAACGGATAAATAAACAAGAAATTAATAATGAGTAACTTATTATTATTTTTCTCTGTTTTGTCTAAAGGTAGTGTTTTGGTGTTTTAAACAAATTGCCTGAGTGAATGATTCAATGACTCACTTATAAATATAATACTTGTTTTGTTACTGAGTGAGTCAGTGCAGTTGAATGAATCGTTTAAGTAATTAATTCAATTATTCCCTTATAAAGAATGCTGCTCAGCCAATCCAATTCGAATTTAAATTGTATAAATAATAGGGTTGCGATTCGATTCCAATTCGATGTCAGGTACATTACATGGCAAATTTTTTCAAGGGAAAAAAGCTCAGCTAATGCTGTAAAATATACATAAGAGCAATCTAGTACTACATTACTATAATATTGAATGCTAAACGAGTTTAAGGCCATTGAATGTTTTATTCTGAGGTAAATGTGAAGCGACATTGTTTACAAGCAGTTATATTGATGTCTTTCAGCAGATGAAACACTAGCTGCATTTCCATTACCCTTCAAATTGCGCAAATTGAAATTGCAAATTGAAAGTATGCCTAATGGAAATGTGTCAATTTCGCAAAAACGCTTATCTATCGCAAAAAAGTTTATACGCTTGCATGAGGTGGTTTTTCAAGTAATTCGAAAAAGGAATATTTCGCAAAACTGCAATGAAAACGTTTTTCTCGCATTTACAGGTCACATGGCGTATGTAAAAAGTCATATAATAATTTTCTCCACGCTGGTTCTGTAAAGATACATGCATACACCTCCTTTGATTAAATATAGCCAAAATCCGTAGCCATGACTTCTCGCGAGAAGGAATAAAATTACGTTTTAGTTGCAAAACATTGTTTAATGGAAATGTTGTCATTTCGCAATACTTAAAAAAAATATGACCAACGTTTTGCGCACATATGTAATGGAAACTTGCCTATTGACTGAGCGATTACACAAATTTCGTTAAGTTGTACTCTTTCTTTTAACATACCTTCAAATGTTCATTCATGTTTATTTTGTGCTGTAACTGGTTAAAGCGGAAGAGATGATCAGTTAACATGCTATTCGTTATGCTGCTTCTCTTGAA
The DNA here is from genome assembly GCA_036247105.1 of Cirrhinus mrigala. Classification (NCBI taxonomy): domain Eukaryota; kingdom Metazoa; phylum Chordata; class Actinopteri; order Cypriniformes; family Cyprinidae; genus Cirrhinus; species Cirrhinus mrigala. The sequence goes on from CM070022.1 coordinate 24,190,646, forward strand.
CTGAAATGCTACAGTGATCTGTTACTTCTCAGTAAACAGTGCCAAAACGGTCCTTATTCTTTAAATATTCTAATAAAATGCACATAATTTGAAATCGGAGACTTTGTTTCATATCAAAAGTAAAAAAGCGCAAAGCTTATTGCGATTAATTGTATGGGAGGTGTGCTACAATGTTCCATTCATTAACTGAAAACAGGCTAGACGAATCGATTCTCAGAATTTAAGAATCAATATCATTTGAGAATTGCTTAAAATCGAGAAATCAGTATTTCTTACCCAGCCCTAATAAATGCATTTAAATAATAGCAGCTATATCTCAGTTTAAATTTCAGCTGCAGTTTTCATGTGTTTCATGTTGCTTATTCTATTAATTTGCTTTATTCTACATGTTTGCCTGTGTGTTTGTGAGTGTTTCGTTGTCATGCTCACTGTAAGCTGGTTTCCATGTAGGTGTAATAGATTGTTAATTTGGAATAATTAGCAGCCTTTTATCGCTCGTTCACATTGTCACACAGGAGACCGTGTGCTCCATTTTAGTCAGTGTTATGCAGCCGCCTCAGTTGTCCAGGTCTCTCTGGAACCAGTTCAACATCAACAGGCACCTCTCTATGTTTACATGCTTATGTATCCTGTTCGGCAGCATGTGCGTGTGTTTGTGCGAGACAGCCAGCGATCGAGCGTGTTTTGTATTTTCCGCACTGCCTAGTTTCCCATCAGGTCCATCAAAAGCTTGCGCCGTCATTGCTATTTCTGTGAACGCCTGTAAATGTCACACACATAGGCAGGACTTTTCGCTGACGTTGAAGTGCGAGACCGTATTAAACTCTGCAGCGATACAGTCTGTACTTTTTTCTTACGCCGGTCGCCTTGGGAGAACTTGTACCTCGATTTGGGAGCGTTGGGAATAAATGTTTCACTGGAAGTGTACGGATGGTGTATTTCTAGGGATGAACGAGGTCCTCTGGGGTTGAATAGTATTTTGTTTGTTTTTACCCCTGGAGAACAATAATGGTGTGTCCACCGACAGGGGAGCAGCACAGTGGTTTGTGTGTGTTTGCCATGTCAGTGGGTTACGGGGGCAGCGTAGAATACGAGCGAGAGCGTCCATGTGTTGGAGTCATTTATGGACTGACAGAAGCACAGAGGCCCCTGTGTATGATCGGGGGGAGGGGGGGAACATGTGTGTGTATGACCCTGACCTCGTGACCTTCCATAGCTGCACCCCTAACCCTGCATTCCAGCACACGCCCCTGCCCCCGCCGGTCACATGCCACGCAGCCAATGGCACGACGGCTCGATGCCATCTTCTCAACCGCATATGATACTCTAGAAGAGCGCATGAACCACGTCAGCCTGGTTTCATTTCCTTATCTAATTTCCTAAATTCTTCTGTGTAATTCCCTATTTCTTCAGATCAGAAGTACTACAGATTTACAATATTTGATTAAGGTTCCGGTTCTCTCTAGTTAGTGAGGTCAGATGTCATCTCGCTCTCACTTTCCTTCCCTTCTGTTCTGTTCTTCCTCTGCGAGCATCAGGAGAATGTTAAACATTCAAAGCAATTTTGACTTTTGCTGTCACACAAAGTCGTTGCACACCAGATCAAGTTGATGATTGAAGTGTTATGCGGAGAGAATAGTTTAACCGATGCTCTATTATGTGGTTTGATATTTGCATGTCTTTCACAATAGCATACCTCACATATCCGAAGAGCCTTCAGTAGGATGTTCATTAACATGACAAACCACTGAAGATGAACTTAGAGGCCTTTATGAAAGCATGGGAAGCTGTGTCAGGGTGATCATTTTTGGGGTTCCATTCAAGCACAAAACAATCCATCTATGATTTTTCAACTTACTTACAAGTTTGCAGATTTTCAGCCAGGGGTGCGTTTCTCAAAAGAATCGTTAGCTAACTACGTTCTTTAGTTCCATTGAACTCTATGGTTGCTATTGGGAAACGCACCCAGATTACGGTTACAATGTGGGCAGTATATATATATTTGTTTTGCACTACCAGTCAAAAGATTTTGAACAGTAAGACATTTAATGTTTTTTAAACCATTCTTTTCTGCTCACCAAGCCTGCATTTATTTAATCCAAAATACAGCAAAAGCAGTAATATTGTGAAATATTTTTACGATATAAAATGAAAATTTTACATTTAAAAATTTTACATTTTTACATTTACATTTTACATTTGTTATATTATACACTACACCATTCAAAAGCCTTTTTTTGGGGAAAGAAATGATAGAAATTAATACTTTTATTTAGCAAGGATGCTTTCAATTGATCAAAAGTGATGATAAAACATTTTAAATGTTGAAAAAGATTTCTATTTCAGATAAATGATGTTCTTCTGAACTTTCTATTCATCAAAGAAACCTGAAAAAGTCTACTCTGCTGTTTTCAACATAATAATAATAATAATAATAATAATAAATGTTTCTGAGCAGCAAATCTGAATATTAGAATGATTACTGAAGGATCATGTGACAGATCACAGGAATAAATAGCTTTTTAAAATATATTCAAGTAGAAAAAAGTTTTTTTAAATAGTAAAAATATTTCAGAATTTTCAGTTTTTGCTGTACTTTGAATCAAATAAATGCAGGCTTGGTGAGCAGAAGAGGCTTCTTTAAAAAGCAATTAAAAAACCTTATTGTTCAAAAACTTTTGACTGGTAGTGTACTTGCTTCAAATATTAAAAAAAAAAAAAAGACTGACTATATATATATAACTATACTATAAAATATAAACTTTTTTTACACTCTCTAATATTTTATTTGTGGCAAACCAATTCTTCATAAAATAACAAATTTTTGACCAATGGTGGCAATGGTCATCTAGTCTTGTAAATATGTTCACTCATCATTTCGTTGGATGATGATGTTCATGATGCTGATGTTAATTATTGTTATCTCCAGTTGATTCGTTTATATTATTTTTGAAGAATAAGAAGTTATTATTAAACAAAACCTGAGCTTAAAACATTATTTTATAGAAGGCAAAAAAAAAGTAAAACCTTTGATTTTCTAATATCCTTATGCCATCTGTTACTTATGGTTGCGCTTTCAACTATGTGTGCCATCTTTGATATCTAAGAAGGCGTGTCGTGCCAACCAAACACTTAAGAGGGCATTAAAACATATGGCTTTATTGTTATATTTAGCAAAACCCTGGTTCACTAGCTTAAAAACAGAATATCTAGACTTAGATTAGTTACAATGTCACTTTACCTTTATATATAATCAATTTATCAGCTGAACCACTCAACCTGCTTCCACATCTAAATGTTCACATCAGTTTGACTATACAGAAAGAAAAATGTCCCAGACTGTAAAATAACAATGTAGAAAAGTACTATTCATTCACAAACTAGAAGCATAAAATGCTTAATTCATAATTATTAAATTCAGTGTGTGAATGTTAATATGTTTATCTGATTGAGATGCTAAAGGTTAAGTGACCTTTTCAGCTGATTTTAAACATCTCTTTCCAACCACTGTTTACACTTCATACTGTAGCTTTCCATTACACGTACAGAGAAACCTCCATTAGCCTTTTATTAGACTTGCACATAATTGCACCGCGCAAAGAGAGTTCGGACATCTGTTTTCACTCACTTAGGACGACGCACAAGAGACGCAGTCCCACAGACTATATATATCGAGCCACGTTTATTGATTTTGAATGATGGACAAAGTGTTGATATTGACGGACGCGCCATTGACGACCGATAATAGGCCAATCATCTCATGGTTCAGCAAACACTCACTCAGTTAACGCTGACACACATGCTCTCACACTGGTTTGTTTTGCAGAAAAAAACGTGGACCTCCCACATTCCTGCTCAAAGCTTAAATCACTGCAGCCTGTGTGGCATTACTCATTCCAGGAAAAGCATTCTGCCAAACACACACACACTCACTCATTTACTCAAGCACTAACTCTCACACATCGAATCGCATTCTTGGAAAAGCTCGCTTTTTAGCGCATTCTTAAACACGGATGCTTCAGTCCTTGACACAGATAGCGGTACAAACACAAATGTTTAACTTTTAGGTCATGTCGGTGTCTTAACATGAGTTAAAAAAAATTCTCAGAGCGATTAAAGCTTTAACTATGTTTGTGGCTGTGCTTCTTTCTGTCACGCTGTACTTAGTTAGTTGTTTTCCCGACACTTTTTTGTGCTGATCCGGCTGCTCATTAGAGCTCAGCTGCTGTTAGATTGTGTGTTCTGGGTCCAGACTGTCATCAGGAGCTTCTGTGCTTGAACTTGATGAAATGCAGCCTGCTCTGCTGTGAAAGAATGTTGCTCTGTGTGTGTGTGTGTGTGTGAGAGAGAGAGAAATGTAATACAGGTACTTTACAGAGGCTGCATTGTCATGAGCGTGACTCAGTGTAACACCTGGATCGTGTGCCCGTGTGTGTGTTTTTGTGAGTGCATCATCCAGCGACGTTGAGACGTTAACTGATGTTAAGTGCTGGTCATAAGCCATTCAGATAAGGAGTGTTTTGTTCACATTGTGCCCTATATGTGAGACCGTTTCCTTTTTCTCTGTCCTCCACCTTTGACTCACTCCACTTGAATCTATTATTGGATGAATGTTAAAGTGCGTTGGATGTGTTTTGATGTGTAATTTTTGTTGTCATGCTGCTTGAAGGTGTATGTGTGTGTGTGTGTGGGTCAGGTTTTGCCTATTTTGTGTGGTCTAGATGTCCCATTAAAGATGAATCTGAAATAAGCTGGATTGTGAGAAGCAGTCCTCATGAGGACATCACAAACATAAACAATATATTAATTGAACTGTAAAATTAAGTTTAGGATAAAAATGCAATAAAAAGCACTAGGTTTAGTAATTTACACTGCTGCTTAAAAGTTTGGGATCAGTATGATTTTTAATGTTTTTTTTTTTTTTTTAATGGAGTATCTTATGCTCATCAAGGCTGCATTTATTTAATCAAAATACAGAAGAAAAGTAATATTGTGAAATATTATTGCAACTTCTAATATTGGTTTCCTGTTTTAATATACTTTAAAATCTGATTTCTGTGACACAACGCTGAATTTTCATTGGTGTGACACGATCCTTGAGAAATCATTCTAATATGCTGCTTAATATTTTTTTGGAACCTGTGATGCTTTTTTCTTTGATTCTTTGATTAATAAAAAGCTAAAAAAGGATTTAATCAAAATCAAACCTTTTCTAAAAATATAAGTCTTTACTATCACTTTTTATCCATTTAACACATCCTTGCTGAATAGAAGTGTTCATTTCTTTAAAAATCTATTTTGAATAAACATTGTTCTTTATAACTTTTTATTTGTCAAAGAATCCTGAAAAAAATATGACATGTCCCAAAAAATATTTTAAGCAGCACAATTGTTTTCAACTGTGATAATAAATCAGCATGTTAGAATGATTTCTGAAGGATCATGTAACACCAAAGACTGGAGTAATGATGCTGAAAATTTGAATATGAATAAATTATATTTTAAAGTATATTAAAATAGAAAACAGTTATTTTAAATTACAATAATATTTCACAAGATCACAGCTTTTTTTGTATTTTTGATCAAATAGATACAGCTTTGATGTGCATAAGAATCTTCTTTAAAAACATTAAAAATTCTACTGATCCCAAACTTTTGAGGAGCGGTGTAGTGGGATAGATAGAATATAAAATTAGGTTAATACATTTTATTAATAATTTATTTATAACATTGGAGTACTGTGTTAAAATTTCAATATTTATATATTTAATATAAAAAATCATAAATGATTACATATCAATATTTTCATGTTTTTAATATTGCATAAAATTATGTTAACTAATAAAAAATAATAACTCGTATTAAAAAGCATTGAGTGGATGTCAACAGAAAGTCTTACTGTGATGGAAGAACAAATCAATATAACCAAACAAAAATTATCTTGAAGTCCCTATTAAAAAAGTAATATATTTAAAATACATTTATTTTATACTAAGTATAGTTCAAATCTATTAAAATATTTTCTGACATGTTGCTCAAGACTGATATATAAACATTATAATTAAACTTTATATGGAGTACTACTTGTGCACAAGGCACATTTCTTAATATTAAGCCTAAAATGTGTTTGAATGTCACTACTGATGAAGATTGTATGATTTTTTTTTTTTATAATAATGTCAGTCTTTAAATGCAAGATATTTCAAGTGTGCCTGAAGTATACTTGCAATAGTTCCACTTTAGCACAATCAAGTATACTTAAATGTATCTTTAGTTGGACCTCAGCACTACTTTTGCACAATTAAAGTCCATTAAGTACAAAATTAGTTGATCAAATTTAATAGACTTTAAGTATGCCAGTATAGTAATATAAAAAGTACAATTGCAGGGTATTTTTATTAAGCACATAAATATCCAAATGTATTTGTAGCATAGTTAGCATGAAATCTATTTCAAATACATTTTAGTATATTTATTTTTCACTAGGGGTGAGCTATAGAATTTTTTTTTTTTTAATACAAAAAGGTTTAACAATAGCATTAGAGGCTAGTTTATAGTTTCAGCAATGATATAAAAAACAATAGATGTCTGTGTTATGTCGTCATTTAACTAGCTAAACATGTCGGTGTATGTGTACGAGTTTGTGATAATGCTGTTCAAATAATAATGAAAGTCAGCGCACACACTTTAATTCATTATATACACAGTCTAAACCTGTGTGTGTGAGAGTGTGTGTTTGTGTGGTCAACTGCCGGGAATTCAAATGCTGTCTGGCGCCACTTTAACACCCCACCCCACCCCCTCTCCTCCGTACCCCGTTCCCTTTCCTTCTCTTCTGAGGAATGCAAGATCATGTTCGCTCCCTCTCTCTTTCTCTCTCTCTCACGCTTTCCCTCGGTTCTTCTCCTCTTCTTGTGCTGAAACCTGTTCAAGAGCTTACTGGAGTTTGTTCTGAACTTTGAACCAGTTTGTCACCGGCATTTACGGCACTCACTTTCTAATTCATCAGTTAGGGTGTGTATGTGTTTAGTGAAGGGAAGGTCTGTCTGTCTCTGTGTGTGTGTGTGTATGAGAGAGATGTATTGGATATGAACAGGCGAGTGTGTGCATGTGCACCTGTGCACTAAGTACTGTTAATCATATAAAGGCCAGGATGGAAGACAGGTGGAAAATGTTTTCTGAGCTGCGAAGAGAGGACGTCCTACCCTCACGTGCCACCCGCTTGTTGTGTAGACACTTTGTTTGAGTTGCAATATTCTGTTACACGTTCACGAAAGGCCAGCTGGATTTCAACCCAACGCGCCTTGAGTATGACTATATTAAATAACATAGCTGTGCAGATACAAGCCGCTAGGTCTGAATGTGAAACGAGGTTCAGTGAATTTTTATTATATGATGAATAATTCTGTACAAAAAAAAAATTTAAAAAAATATTTTTTTTAAATTAAAAAATTTATTTAAATATTTAAATATAAAATGTACATATTTAGGCATCGAAAGTATATCTAAAAGATTCCATGTATATATATATATATTTGGAAGGGTGTCATTTGTACATCATTTTGTACATTTGTACAAAAATAATTTAATTCATACTATAATATTTAATGTGTGTGGTTTTTTTTTTTGTTTGTTTTTTTTTTAAGGGGTTGAAGCTTGTAGCACTGAAACCCTATTGTAATTGTTAGAATGGTCACGGATCAGAGATCTCCACATAAAACTGATCGTACAGTGATCAAAAGTATGAAATCGCTCACAACTCCTAAACTGTCAGTCACAGGCTTAAGTGCTTTCTGTCGTTGGAATCCTTGGCTCATGGCGGACAAAACACACGGCCCAGATTCGATCATGAGCCTGGTGAAATTTTCGAGTATTTCTAGATTTAGGTTTTTTGCCTGGTCGAAACCCAACCAGTGCAGAAAGATTCTTTGGAGAGTGAATATCAATAATTATCAAAAAAGTTTCACTTTTGACTCACCATTGCAAAACGACATCAAAATGTTCGAAAGGGGCAGGTTCACATTTGGTAAAATCCCTATAACTCCTGAATAGAATGAGATCTCTGCCAAACGTAGAACTTTATTAGAGGGAAAAAAACATAAAAATTGCTATAACTGCGCAACCATTTGTCCTTTCAACGTGAAAGGTCTATAAGGACATTTGCATTGGCCGACAAAGTTTGAGCACCTGTTAGACAAGGTTAATGGAGGCCGATTGGAACATAACTTGGTGGGCCTGTTCAACTCATGACCCCAAAGGTCTGAGAGAAATTTGAAAGAAATCAGCCACTGAGGGGGGCGATATCGCATTTTTCAATGGTGTAAATGATTGTATGTTGGACAGTTTTTCACACATATGTGCGATATTCATATCATACGATAGAACTCCTCATTCTGGACAGCTTTACCTCTAGAACCACTGCTGTCAATCAAATCATTTATTAAATGATTGAGAATAAGTAAAAAACCTACTTTTGCTAACTAGTCCTCGGTTTTTGCTTAATCTGGAAATAACACTGTAGTACAATTCTCTGGACTCTCTAGGTCAATAATTATCAAAAAATGTTGAAATCTACCATTTGGGAGACTATAATGAGGTCATTTAAAAAAAGGGGCCAAAATCCTATAAAGCCTAAAGGAAAACTCAAAACCTACTGAGCATATGAGAAGGGTGATTCTAAACAAGCACGCAAAGTTTTAAGGAGATCGGACCAGAGCTGGCACTATAACAATTAAAAATGACTCAAAAACACGGTATTTCTATGATAAATGACCTGGATTTGCCAAAATGTTTTTTAATCATTGATTTAGGTGGGATTTAGTATTTAATGTCTTTTTCCTTATATGCTTAAATGCCTTAAGTGCTTGAACCCTGGTAATCGCTGCTTGCAGCTATATTTTAATTTACACCTTTGGACAGATAATATCATTTACTCATATTAATATTGTTAGCTATGAAAGCAATGAATGTCAACAAAGTCCTTTAAAACAAACAGATGTGTGTATGTGTCTGGTTTTATTTATTAATTGACTGAACTAAAGGGATAGTTCACCCAAAAATGAAAATTTTGTTATTAATTACTCACCCTCATGTCGTTCCAAACCTGTAAGACTTTCATTCATCTTCAGAATATAAATTAAGATATTTTTGATGAAATCTGAGAGCTTTCTGACCCTGCATAGACAGCAACAGAACTACCACTTTCAAGGCTCAGAAAGGTAGTAAAGACATTGTTAAAGTCCATGCGACATCAGTGGTTCAACCGTAATTTTACGAAGCTACAAGAATACTTTTTGTGCACAAGAGAAAACAAAAATAACATTTTTTGCAAGATGAACGAAGGTCTTTACCGGTTTGGAATGACATGAGGGTGAGTAATAATGACAGAATTTACATGGAGTGCTGAGATGTGTAATTTACGCACCATTACACCAAATGGATTAATGACTGTTTTCAAACAGGTTTCTCAAACATTCTTTTGTCTCTCTGGTCGAAAAGGACAGATAGTCCCGCCCCAGCTTCATTTTATCGGTTGAGCCATCATGTTTTGCCGGTCTGGATGCTCCACAAAAAACACCACACATTCGCAAGCCATTTCAAGAAAGTACTTTGAGTGTTTTGACATTGGAAAAAAAAAAAAAAAAAGACACTTCAGATTTAAAGTGCCGTTTGAGTTTTATCACACACCTCTGATACTTCCACAGCCAGATGAGATGATATTGGTGCTTGACATGTACTCTGTATGTGTGTGTGTGTGTGTTCAGATGAGTTTTGTATTTCATAGGGGGCTACGAAAGAATAGTGTGTGTGTGTGTGTGTGTGTTGGTGTGACTAAAAACCTTTTAAACCATCGATTACACCTCCATCCCTCCACTCCGCTTACACACACACACATAACCTCTCTGTCACTAATCCATGCTGGAATACCCCAGTGGCATCTCATCTTCCATCACTCTCTCCTTCTCTGTCTTTTCCCTCCATCCCTCTCTCGTTTTTAGGCCGGGTGTCGGTTGCACAAGCTTGTGAGTATTTGAGTTTTCAGGCCCGGTGAACTTGCTGTGTCATCATCTTCAACTAAAGGTTGAAAAATCCTGTACATGAATTTCCACATCTGTACACAAACCATTCAAGCTCTTAGCGCCCTTTTGCTCTCTTTCAACGTATATACGTGGCCGCGTAATGTCTAGTGTTGTTGAATAATGCATATCCGACTGGTCTGAGAGCTGCTGTATTTAGGCGACACTCAGCATCAAATGTTAATGGCATGTTTACCCTTCACACGCGAATCTTCGCTAGAAATTCAGGCGTCCATTAGCTCTATTATTAGTTTGTTCATTCATTGTTATACATCATGAATTCTTTGGCCGTCCCATCCGCTTTTTGCGTTCTCACATGCTTATTTCTGTGGCTTTGGGTGATGTTGATATTCTGGGCTGTAGATGACATCAGCTATAAGCCGCTTGTATGTGTGATCTCTGGCCAAAGTGCTTGCCTCATAATTGTTTTAACTGTACCATATTTAGCCTCAGACATGGTTTGGCTGATTATGCAATGCTCACACGCGCATGTAGGCCAGATTTTAAGGGACGTGCTTGATTATTCTCGCTCTAAAGCAGTGTTAGGCAGCGCAGGGCAGCTCAGGGCTTGCCTGCGTAACAGTGTGTGATTGTTGTTTTAGGGGATTAGGGTTTATAACGGATCGAGACAGAGACTGAGAGGCCTTCGGTACAGCAGTCACTGCGAGGCTTTTAGGTTTAGCTTTGCCTGCCTTACACTTTCTCAGCTGAGCACTTTGTAGATAAAAGGAGTTTGTAGATTAAGGAGGCGTTTCTTTTATAGTAGTTTCTTCTGGCCACGTTTAAGATGCAGAGACAGTCGTTAGTAAGCCATGAGTCATGTTCAACGTAGCAGCAGAAGTGAAAGTTTGTGACAGAACTCTATGTGGAAAGACCTTAAAATGCACACCTCTTAAATATAATTTTTATTATTAAATAATTTAATAAAATAATTTTTGTAGATATATATTACAACTATAAACAGTTATTAGATTCATAAATATAAAATATAAATACACCACCAGTCAAAAGTTTTTGAACAGTATGATTTTTAGTGGTTTTTTTTTAAACCAAGCCTGCATTTATTTGATCCAAAGTGCAGCCAAAACGGTAAAAATTTTTAAATATTTTCACTATTTAAATAACTGTTTTGTGTTTGAATATATTTTGAAATGTAATTTATTCCTGTGACTTCAAAGCTGAATTTTTAGTATCATTACTCCAGTCGCATGATCCTTTATTCTCACATGATCTGTTCTCATATTCTGTTTTGCTGCTCAAAAAACATTTATTATTATTTTTATGTTGAAAACAGCTGAGTAGATTTTTTTTTAGGTTTCTTTGATGAATGGAAAGTTCAGAAGAACAGCATTTGTCTGAAACAGAAATCTTTTGTAACAACGTCTTAATCATCACTTTTGATCAATTTAAAGCATTCTTGCTAAATAAAAGTATTAATTTCTATACTTTCTTTCCCCCAAAAAATATATATACATATTCTGACTCCACGCTTTTGAATGGTATAGTGTATAATGTTACAAAAGCTTCTTTTTTTTTTTTCTTTCTTCTTACTTTCTGTTCATCAAAGAATCCTGAAAAAAAAATGTTTTAATATTAATAATAAAATAGTAATAATAAAACGTTTCTTGAACAGCAAATCAGCATATTAGAATGATTTCTGAAGGATCATGTGACATTGAAGACTGGAGTAATGATGCTGAAAATTTAACTTTGATCACAGGAATAAATTACATTTTTAAATATGTTCAAATAGAAAACAGTAAATTTCACTAGTAAAAAATATTTCAAAATTTGACTCTTTTTACTGTACTTTGGATCAAATAAATGTAGGCTTGGTCAGCAGAAGAGAAAAAAACAAAAATCTTACTGTTCAAAAACTTTTGGCTGGTAGTGTATATATTAAAAACAACATTTTTGGGGGTTGCGCTTCATGACATTTTACACTCTGTACTGAACTTTACCTTTTCATAAAAAATGATCTGATATTTTAAGAATTATTGAACTTTACAAACAGTCATGAGGGTCTGCAAAGGTCTTCCTTATGATATCATATTCTTATATCATATTCATATTATTATTATTTGGTTGCACCACATGACTTTAATTTGATGGACACAAGTTTTTCTAATATATTATTAACATTTTTATCAAAACTGCTTCACTATTTTAATACATTTTGTATTTTATTAAATCTGGACAAAAAATTAGTCTCATGTCATATAGAGAATAGATAGACAGGTAGATAATAAGATAATATGTTTTTGCTTGCTCCAAATAAGTGCTGTTTTTTTAACTTTCTATTAATCAAAGAATCCTAAAAATGTCAATATTAGGCAGCAATTGTTTTTAACACTGATATGTTTTTTGAGCAGTGAATCAGCATATTAGAATGATCTCTGAAGGATCATGTGACACTGAAGACTATTATCAGTTTTTTCAAACGTTTGAACGGTAGTCTGTAACAATGTCAACAACATGTTAACAAAAACACTGTACATATTGTAACAGAAATTAAACATTTTGTAATAAAATATATTTCAGCAATGTAGAAAATACACACTTCACCTTTAAACATACAACAAGTCTCCACCTTTGGCATTTAAGATAAGACCTGATAAGCACTTTATTGATCACTTGTAGGAAATTGTGACAGAAGGAAATCTCGGTTGTGGGGGAAATCAAATCTAAGCACTGAAGTAATGATGAGGATCTGAAAATATTTAAAGAAACGATTCTTTCACGGACCACCTGAAACCTGCTTGACTGAGCGGCCATTTTGTGCTGATGTGTGGTGAGAGTTATTAGGTTTACCCTGGCCTGCTGCTCAGAGACTGTGTTATTTCTGTGTTATCTCAGGGGTTCAGTTTGCAGCCTTGTGTTTGTGTTGCTGTGTGTGTGTGTGTGTGTGTGTGTGTGTGTGACAATTCATAAAAGGATTGTAGAGACCTTTGTAGCACTTTTCTGAAGATGTCTGTGGTGTTTCAAGCTTCTGTACACGTGTGTGTGTGTGTGTGTGTGTGTTTGGATGACTCAGCAAGGTGTGTGTTCTGAGAAACGTGCGCTTCCATTGTCTCTGCCACTGGTACTGTAACTCAATGCCAGCCTCAGTGTGTGTGTATGTGTGTGTTGCTGCATGGATGGAGCACTGATGTGTTTTTGGATGGGATTCCCCTGGGTGGAGTACTGTCCTACTATTTTCCATCCCAGTATCTGACTAGCATGTGTGTGTAGATGTTCAAATACTTGTGAATGTTTATACACCTATTGTGTAATATGTGTATTGTGTATTCACTCATGTAAATGGTTTAGTGACAATAAAGTGATTTGATTAGACAATTTAGCTCCTTATCTCTGTCCAGCGGTACACACTGCACTTTGTTTGTGCGTATACTCATTTCCCCATTATATAATACACCAGCAGTAATCAAGAAGTTAGAAAATTGACCAGTCTCTGTCTGTCCCTTGTTGTAGTGATAACCTGGTCAGTAGGTTAACACTGCAAAAGTTGCATTAATGTAGTCTCGTTTCTGTGACCTGACCTTTGACCTCACTCTTTTAAGAACTGATACATTACAGACAGAATAGTCTTGTTAAGAGCCACAGATAAATGCATGTTGCAGTTGATTTGCTTTCAAAACACACACTGGTTGATTGAGGGTCATTGACTTTGTCAGAGGTGAGTGTTTGGAATCATTTTTAATAGGGCTGATGCTGTTGCTATAGGAGTCCATGTGATGATGATGATGATGATGATGATGGTTGTTTTGATACTCTACATCCCAGTAGCTGATGCTTGTTGCTGTGGTGAGACAGTGTGTGTCTTTGAGAGGAGTGAGTGAGTGAGCGTGGTTACATCATCAGTGTCTTGCATAATGCAGCGGCCTTTACTTGCTCTAGCTGAGGAGGGTAATCTGTCCCTGGAGGCAGAGAGACGGAGTGAGAGACAGGGGGACTGGGACAGACATGGAGAGAGACAGAAAACGAGAGAGAAACGGGGAACTGGATGGAGAAATGCTTGTTTGTTTTGATTTTGTTTCTTGTTTTGTTTTTTTGTTTTGTTAATTGGTATAGTTTTGTTTTTTTGTCTCATTGTATTTTTGTTTTAATGTTTTGATTTGTTTCTTTTTTTTATCTTGTTCTTTCTTTTATGATTTAATGTGATTTTAATATGTATTATTAAAATTATTACATTATTCCTGACACCTAATTTTAATTTTATGTACATTTTTAGTTGCATGATGATGATGATGATGATGATGATTACTGTTACTACTTTGCATCACTGCTTTTTTTCCTGGCAATATCCTGTTTGAAGGGATAGTCCACCCAAAAATGAAAATTACCCCTTGATTTACTCACCCCTCAAGCCATCCTAGGGGTATATGACTTTATTCTTTCAGACAAATACAATCGGAATTATTTTTAAAAATGTCCTGGATCTTCCAAGCTTTATAATGGCAGTGAATGGGTGGTAATATTGAATAGACGACAAAAGAGCTTTTTGGTTGTTTTGATTTGTTTTCGTTTTTATCTTGTCTTGTTTTGATTAGTTTTGCTTTTTGTTTTTGTTTTGTTTTGTTTTTTTTTGTCTCATTGTATTTTTGTTTTAATGTTTTAATTTGTTTTTATCTTTTTTTTGTTTTGTTTCTTTTCTTTTTTTTTGTTTTATTAACTTATTTTATTATGTATTATTAAAATGATTACAATTATTTCTGCCACCTAATTTTAATTTTATGTACATTTAGTTGCATGATGATGTTTACTATTATTATTTTGTGTCACTGATTTTGTGGTGTATATTGATGCGTAGGCAATATCATGTTTAAAGGGATAGTTCACCCAAAAGTTAAAATTACCCCAAACCCTCAAGCTATCCTAGATGTATATGACTTTCTTTTTTCAGACTAATACAATTGGAGTTACATTAGAAAAAATCCTGGCTCTTTCTAGCTTTATAATAGCAGTGAATGGCTGTTGAGATTTTGAAGTCCAATAAAGTACATCCATCCATCATAAAAAGTACTCCGCACGGCTCCAGGGGGTCAGTAAATGCCTTCTGAAGCAATTCAATGCGTTTGTATAAGAAAAACATCCATATTTAAAAACATATAAACCTCTGAGAATATGCTAGTCTTGTAAAAACCAAGGTGTGTTTACAGCAAAGGAAAACTATCCTCTTGGTTTATATCAAAATTCTCAGACATTCTTCTTTAGAAATCTTTGTTTTTTACTTCTAATTCATGAGTAGTCTTTTGTTTTGCTCTCACCATCACTCTCACCGGAGCTTATGCTATGCCTTCGTCCTATGTCATCCACTGGAACGACACTTTTTCGTAAACAACAGTTCACGGTAGCTAGAGATTACAGTTTATAAAGTTTTAAATATGGATATTTTTCTTACACAAACACATTGCTTCACTTCACAAGGCCTTTATTAACTTTTGGAGGTATGTGGAGTACTTTTTATGATGGATGGATGCACTTTTTTGGACTTTAGAATCTCAACACCCATTCACTGCCATTATAAAGCTTGAAAGAGCCAGGACATTTTATTTTAATATAACTCCGACTGTATTCGTCTAAAAGAAGGAAGTCATATACACCTAGGATGGCTTGAGGGTGAATAAATCATGGAGTAATTTTCATTTTTGGGTGAACTGTCCCTTTAAGAGACAGGGGAACTGGGGTGGAGAACGAGAGATGTGGGACAGTGAGAGACGGGGTGACTGTGAGAGTCAGAGAGTGAGAGAACGGGACTGAAGGCAGGTGATGGAGAGAGTGACACAGAGGTAGGCGATTGGCGATAGAGACACTGGTGGGAGAGAGACGATAGTGATCGTGAGCAAAGAGAAACAACAGGATGAGAGGAAGATGAATGGCTGTGGTGAGATCTGGACCCAAAACACTCTGGCCTGATAATTCAATCATTCCCGCCATTAATGAGATCTCTCCCTGCTGTGTGCGTACGTGCGTGTGTGTGTGTTTCTCCGTCCATAGACAACACGGACCCTCACACACACACACACACACACACACACACACAGAGCAGAAGATAAGCACTGAATATCTAGACAGGCTGAAGAGACACTGCACTGATACAGTGTGATCAGACACATACACACACACGGCGGCGGCTGTAATCCAGGTCTCCTGTGGTGTGAGTGAGGTGAGTGTTATGTAATGACGAGCAGCAGGACTTTAATCAGCTTGAGCAGATCCATTTAAGCATCTCTCAGATACGGAGCACAGCCGTCCTGCTGCTCACCACCACACCACCATCACATAGAGACACGTCTGCCTGCCTGGGTGTGTGTATGAGGGTGACAGGCGGCATCTCTGCATGTCTTCCAGCTCTGTACATGTTTACCATTGGACACACACACAAACACACACGCACGCTGTGTCCTGTCCTCTGTCCCCTCTCTCCCACAAACACACACACACAGGGTCCAAAATGAACGCTTGGAAGTGCCAAATGTGAGTAAAAATTGGCATGTGTAAGTAAATAAAGCTACTTGCCAGTTATGTGAAAGTGACTAAGTAAAGTAAAGCCTTATGATTTTGAAAACGCAGACGGAATCGTGGAATCCAGTCATATAAAATGGAATTTACTATATAGCACAGAATGTCAAATTTTGGATGAATAAATCAAAGTAGGTCAGTACACTTAAATCAAAATGCGATGTGTGTCATTAGACTAGTGTCTGCGTGGTTTTGTTTACAACACACATACTGAAGCGCGTGACGCTTGCGGTGTTTTCAGCCTCTGCCGCCTCAATATGTGAACACACAAACAATCTCTAGAACTGCTCTGAGTGTCACTTTATGAGCATTTTACTGTCTCTTTTAAGAAAAACTATCATTATATTATCATCTGCAAACGGAAACTTAAAGGTCTTCAGAGCAACCAGTCACAATAAAAGTTTACTTAAAGAAATTGTGACAGAAAAATGTACTTAATTTAATGATAGTAGTACTACTACTACTAATAAAATGATTAAAAAATTTTTTTTCCTAAGGAATATTTACCAGAAATTATTTACCAGAATTTATTAACCAAAAAATTGTAAACACACAGTACAGTATTTCTAGAAAATAAATAAATAAATAAATAAATATATTGTTTTATTAAAAAATTAATTAATTAGAGATGCTTTGATTTTTTTTTTTTTTTTTTTTTTTTTTTCCTAAAGACTAGTTACCAAATAGTGCCAAAATTTCTGTACCAAAAAATGTAAACACAACACAGTATTTCTGAAAAAAAGTGTGTGTGTGTGTGTATATATATATATATATATATATATATATATATATATATATATATATATATATATATATATATATATATATATATATAATATAAATATATAATATTTTAAATAAAAATTCATTAATTAGATATGCTTTTGATTTATTAAAATTTTACAAATCATTTACATTGGAAAATTAATGGAATTGGGTAAAAATGAAACTAAATTTTAATTAATTAGGCATGTTTTTTGATTGATGGTTTTTAACCTAACCATTAAAATAGAGTTTAGAAAAATCTTAACGAAAAAGCGGAATCCAGAAAAATTAAAATGGGAAAGGAAAAAAAAATAAAAAATAAAGGAATTTGGGAAAAAATAAAGGGCCCATAGTAAAGTAAGCAAGTGATATGAAATCATTCAGATGAAAAACTATATATGTATGTGTGTGTATGCATATATAATTATTAATTTTTATGTAGATTATATATATGTGTATATATGTATATGTATGTGTGTGTGTGTGTGTGTGTGTGTGTGTGTGTGTGTGTGTGTGTGTGTGTGTGTGTAATGAACAAAAAACAACAAAAATGTACAGTATATAGTGTATTTAAATAATCAATAATTCATATAGATAATATAGATAATAATGGCCAGAAAACAATCCCAGTTCACCCGCTATTAATAGACAACAACAACATCAAGGACATTTTGGACCCTGGACAAACACATACACACACTCTCATACCTCTTACAGAAGTTTCTCACCAACTCCAAGTGTTACAACTGTGTTACTTGGATAGAAACACTCGTGTCCCTCTCTCGGCCTTTCTCTCTCTCGGATTGTTCGCAGATGTGTGCCGGGCTTTCCCCCCCACTATCTAAAATTAGAGAGGTAGAAGAATAGCAGGAAGAGAGGGAGAGCAGGACTGATGGAGGTGAAGGAAGGAGGGGTGAGGAATGGGGTGATGGAGATAAAGAAGAGGGAGTATTTTTGGCCGGTTACACGTCACACAGACGCAAGTCAGACTGCCGTACACAAACAAAGATGAGGAAGGTGATAAAAGCGCTGTGCTCCGCCAGGAGGGGGTCGCCGTTTGTGTGTACACTCGTACAGAGGTGTTGACGATGGCAATGTTAACCATTTCAACGACCACTTTAACAGACCTGAATGATGTTTTTGCTTTTAGCCAACCATTGAA
Source organism: Cirrhinus mrigala (assembly GCA_036247105.1). Classification (NCBI taxonomy): domain Eukaryota; kingdom Metazoa; phylum Chordata; class Actinopteri; order Cypriniformes; family Cyprinidae; genus Cirrhinus; species Cirrhinus mrigala. Next base: position 24,209,171 of record CM070022.1, read on the forward strand.
AGCTATTTTAAGTGATTTTAAATGCCTAAATATGTTTTGGGGCTATTCAAAAAAACTTTGTACTCTGCTAATGTATATTTTTGTGGAGTTGTGATTGTGAATGCTATCACGTTCATTGCAAACACAATCTCACTCTAGAGTAAATTAAATGTGATTTTATTAAAAAAAAAAAAAACATCTTTTTATCGTATAGTGCTCACAGCCTGTGCAAAAAAACGAACAAACTGTCAAGTCCAATTCACAAGGTATGACTCTTATGAGCATGTTCTTTGAATGAATCATTAAAAAGACTCACAAACTCATGTATTATTGGTTTGAGTCAGTTTGACAAATCATTCACTGAATGAACTCACTGAATGATTCAAAGCGGTTACTGAATCAACATATGACTCGAGTTACTGAAATGCAAGTTCAATCTTTGCAGTGATGTGTTTCTAAATGAAGCAAATATTTGACTAAAATCATTACAGACTGCATAAAAATTTAGATTCACCCTATCCTTTTCTCGCCCCAATTGGCCAAAAGTACGAAATTGTTCATAACTCCTAAACTGTCAGTCGCAGTCATTTTTCAAAAAAACTACTTTTGCAAATTAGTTGTAGGTTTTTCACCCGATCAGAACCAAGTCAGTGCAGAAAGATTCTCTGGAGAGTGAATATCAATATTTATCAAAAAAAAAAGTTGAACTTTCGACTCGCTATCGCAAATGGACGCCAAAACGTTTGAAAGGGGAAGGGCCACTTTTAGTAAAATACCTATAACTGCTGAACGGAATGAGATATCTTGGCCAAACTCACATGAACACTTATGTCAGAGCTCAGTCTGAGGTCACAGGGAAAAAATCACGGAGCTTGGCCACTTGGTGGTGCTATAAGAGGGGAAAAAACATAAAAATGGCTATAACTACGCAACCATTTGTCCTATCAACATGAAAATCATTGTGCGCGGTTAGATTTGCTCAATCTGGAAAAAAACACTGCGGTACAATTCTCTGAATTCTCTAGGTCAATAATTATCAAAAAAAGTTGAAATTTACCCTTTGGGAAGCTATAGTGGGGTCGTTTTTTTTTTTTTAAATGAGCCTGTCCACATTTACTTAAAATCCTATAAAGCCTAAAGGAAAGCTCAAAACCTCACAAAACCTGCTGAGTGCATGCAACAGGTGATTCTAAACAGGCATGCAGAGTTTTAAGGAGGTCGGACTGCAGTTGACGCTATAACAGTGATAACCATTAAAACATGATATTTCTGTGGTAAATGACCTGGATTTGCCAAAAATGCTTTTTTTAAATTATCGATTTAGGCGGTTACAGGCTTGCTAAATATTGTCTTAAAGCGCTTGAACCCTGGAAATCGCTGCTTACAGCTATATTATATTTTCTCTTTGCCCTCAGTTCCAGTTGCCAAGGCAAGTGCTTTTGTAAATGACATGCAAAAAAGTTTTTTTGTGTTTGACAGACTTTATTATCTCTGCTTCATATATTTGATTTATATTTCATTTCCTCTCCTTCCTCCACACAAGCAAAGAGGAAGTTTGTGGTAGAACCACACCATTTAGATCAGGTGTGCTAATAAAGTGTGTGTTTGTGTGTAAATGGGGTGTGATCTGTCAGTGTTACAATCCGGTTAAGAATGCATAAGCGTGTGTTCATCTGGTTAAATTTAGGACAGTTAAAGAGAGCAGGGTTTCCCTTTGGCCCACCTGTTACCCTTGAGCAAAAACTTGGACTTTTATACCAAAAATGAAAACCAAATGAGAGTAGAGAGTGTTCAAATATGGTGAATCGAACTTGTGAGAAGATTTATAGTAATCTAATGTGATGTAATCTAATGATCCTTGACTTGTTTGTGGAAATTATTAAGTATAGCTGACTTGGTGTGAAAACCACTGCGGTTGTAAGAGTTTCTCAGTAATATTATGCGTGTGTGTGTCGATTCTATTAAAAAAAAAAAAAAAAAAAAAGTCCGCTCACTTCCCAGCAAGCTAGAAGCGCTGGAGTGCACGAGAAAACTAACAAATACCTGTTGCTGGCTCTCTCTCTGTTTCTTTCTGGGCCTCGCTTCTTTCTCTGGCGCTCCGTTCTCGCTCCTACCTTTTCTATTTGAGACTCACGCTCTGGTGAAAGGATTAATTGTCGTTTATGTTTTATTTCTTGTTCTCTTCATTTCTAGGGGTTTATTTTTAGGCCTGAAGTGTCTGGTTGCTAGGAGACGGTGTCCAAGAGAGAGAGGGAGGGAGAGGATGGAGAAAGCAAGGGAATGGAGGAGAGAGATTGTTTGCGTTGTGAAGGCTGAATTACAAACACGCTCACGCACTGAGTCAGCGCTGACGCACGCTCGCACACACACCGACACACACTGTGCCTGTTGCTTGTTTTTCTTTATTATCTTTTTCACGCTGCGCTGCGAAACGTTCGCCGTGACTCTCGTCGAAAGTTTGCGACTCCCATCAGATCTGATTCAAATGAGAGGAAAGTGACAAATGTTATAGTACAGATGCTCTGAGTCAAAATCTGTCCCTCACACACACACACACTCGCATGCACGCACATATACAGGAAGCAGAGATGTTGTTGTGGTGCAGAACAGTTGCTAACTTCCTGTACCGCAATGGTGACACATTCCAGGAAACACCCAGTCACACGTACATAGACGCACACATACACGCGTACACAAGCACACTTTACTGTAACTCTCTAGTGCGTTTAACCCTACTGCTCCTGCAGTACAGGGACTCAACCACAGCACTAAACTACTCAGTGACATAGGAGTGATTTTAACCTGTCAGTTTCATAACCTGTCAATGATACCTGAGACGGTTGCGTCACTTGACTGCGACGTGTTTGTGCAGTTTGACGCAATTGGGGTAAATCAGAAATGACCTTGAGAAATGGGGTTCACCAGGGACGGGTACTGGGTCCGCTTACGCAAACACGCACACGCTCTGATCGATAATGTGTTAAGGTGGGAGGGTTGAACTCTCATTTTCTCACCTACCTGTTGGAACATTAACACTAACTGGGGAGAGGCTGTGTTTGTGTGTGACTATACTTGTGAGGGTCACATTTTGTCTTCGGAAATGTAGTAAAATGTGCCGAGAACCAACTTTTAAGTGTTTTTTTACTATTTGAAAGATTCACAAATCATGATCAACTTTACATATAATAATGTCAAGGGATAATTAACTCAAAAGTACACTACCAGTCAAAAGTTTTTGAACAGTAAGATTTTTAATGCTTTTTTTTTTTTTTTTTTAAGAAGTCTCTCCTGCTCTCCAAGGCTGCATTTACTGGGTCCAAAGTACAGCAAAAACAGCTAAATTTTTAAAATATTTTTACTATTTAAAATAACTGTTTTCTGTTTGAATATATTTTAAAATGTAATTTATTTCTGTGATCAAATCTAGATTTTCAGCATCATTACTCCAGTCTTCAATGTCACATGATCCTTCAGAAATCATTCTAATATGCTGATTTGCTGTTTAAGAAACATTTATTATTATTATTATTATTATTATTATTATTATCATTATTTAAAACAGCTGAGTACATTTTTATTCAAGATTCGAGTAGAAAGATTTTTTTTTTTCTGTATTTTGGATCAAATAAATGCAGGCTTGGTGAGCAGAAGAGACTTCTTTAAAAAATATTCAAAATCATACTGTTCAAAAACTTTTGACCAGTAGCGTAAAAGTTTCAAACACCCTTAAAGTTTATATCATTATCTTCTCTAATATAGCCATAGTTTGTTTATATGTTTGTTTATGTGTGTGTGTCTGTGAAAAAAGAGAGTAGAAATTGAATAAAGTGTTTGACTGCACTAGTGTGAGAAGTTTGAGATGGTAATTTAAATGAGAGAGAGAGTGATAGGGGACGAGTGGCTCTTGTCTAGGGATTGAGTGAATACGTGATGTTCACAGAGAGCGATGGAAAGGAGAGATAGAAGGGTAATGAGCAGAGGATGAGAAGACAAATATACTCTGAGCTCTGGGATGCAGGATGCTCCACCTCTCCTCTGTGTACTAATATTTCGCACATACTCAACACTCACAATGCGTAAAGAGATGTGTGTGAAGACAGACATGGTTCGCTATTCCAACCAAAACGTTCTGTCATCTTTTGCTCACTCTAACATTCCAATCCAGGGTTGAAAAATGAGAACTTGTGGCCAAAATGCCACGAAAATGAACTAAAATGCCCCATAGATTCAAAACAAAGGGGGAAGAATTTCCCCTGCACAAGTAAAAATTGTATTACGGCTGTCCTGATTAAAATGAAGTATAAAAGTCAATTTGTTGAGATTACGTTTAGACTGTTTTGTGCATCGCTGAGCCTTATAACCAATCAGACGCATATCTGTTGAACTTAGGATTGCACTGGCCAATCAGAGGCGTTTAGATTAGTCAGCGCTGAAAGCTGTTGATGAGTGCGCACGCTCACTAATCCCCTCATCATAAACAACACATTGCAGATACAATGTAAATAAAAAATTAGTTTTGTAGTTTCAGTAATTATAACAGGAGTTTTTGCATAACTCGTGCTAGGCTAGCGCCATGAACTGACATGTTTGTTTGTGAAGTCAGAATGTGACGTGCCCAAAATGAAACACAAATGTTTTATATTATTTTCTATATCTATATTAATAGTCATTATGACAATATAAAGAACAATAATCTACAATAATGATTTTTGTCATAATATTATAGCAGCCCTATAAGCTCCTGTTTTTTTTTACGTGTAAAATTTGGATAGAATTTTAAACAGTCTATTGTTACTGACAACAGTTTAAAAATATTGATTAAAGTAATTGGGTAAATTTAAGTATTTGACATTTAAGACAACAAAGTGTAGTCATTATAATAAAAATTGCCCTCATAAATGTAAAAAATGCCCCTGGAAATCAATTCCAGGGGCCAAATATTGTCAGTTAATGGAAAGTTTTTTTCTGAAAATGACTGATTTTTCTTTTATGTCAAAAATCATTAGGATATTAAGTAAAGATCATGTTCCATGAAGACATTTTGTAAATATTCATACCGTAACTATATCAAAACTTAATTTTTTATTAGTAATATGCATTGCTAAGAACTTCATTTGGACAACTTTAAAGGTGATTTTCTCAATACTTGGATTTTTTTTTTCTTTTTGCAACCTCAGGAAAAAATAGTTCAAATAGCTGTATTTTAACCAAATATTGTCCTATCCTAACAAACCATACATCAATGGAAAGCTTATTTATTCAACTTTCGAAACTTATGACTTGGTTTTGTGGTCCAGGGTCATATATTACTGGGCGGATACTGGATCCACTAACAGTTTTACACAAGCATGCTCACGTGTTTATGTGACTTTAAGTCATTTTCTGTTGAGTTTAGCAGTGCTTGATCACAGTATATTTTCATTATATGGTGAAGAGCGGTTTGGAGATTTTTCGTTTGTTTTCGTTTTGTGCTCCGCAAGAGAAAGTAGGTCATACAGGTTTGCAATGACATAAGGATGAGTAAATGATGATAGAATTAGTATTGTTAGGTCAACTAACATTTACACAGTGTGTTTTTGTTGTGGGCTTTTTTGGAAAAGCAATTGTTTGCTTCACACAAACTAAGTGGATGTCTTCTTGTGTCAGGAATTTAAAAAGAGGACGTATGCAAACCTTTGTTGTTTTTAGTGCATACCTCTCCACCCTTTCTCTCTCTCTCTCTCTCTCTCTCTCTCTCTCTCGGTTCCTGGAAAGAGCTGTAACTGGTTGGAGAAGTACTGGAGTGTGAAAGAAAAAGTCACAGTGAGAAAGTTAAAATGTGAAACCCTCTTAACTTCGCATTTCATCCTTTGATTTGCTCTTTCTCTCTCTGTCATCCCTCCTCCCTCTCTCTCTCTCTAAAACAATAACGCTAGTGTGTTTGTGTCTATTTTTGGAGCTTCAAGGCCACCACTAGCCCCCTGGTCTTATTTCTAAGATCTTCAAGGCACATCATGAAACAGCTCTTGTGTGCGTGTGAGCGTTTACAGTGGACAGTTACATTTTACCGTCTTCATATGCAGGTTCACACTCATTAATCTGTTGTAATGCATCCTCTCTCTCTTTTTCTCTGTGTAATTAATCATAAACAGCTATATGGTTTCACTCTGCTCAACGAGAGACTCTGATTTCTTTTCGTCTTATATTTTCATATATGACGTTAGTTCATTATGTATTGTAGTAAAACTACATTTACAGCACACTCACAAGCCGGAGTGTGAGAACTGGAGCACGGCTCATTTCACATGCGAAGTGGGCGTTTTAGTTTTTACAATCAAACAAGACTAAAATATTTCTCTCTGTGGCACAATAAACTTTTGAAACTTTATAAGCGAAACTTATTAATGAATAGTAATTGTATGAAAAATGTATGATATTAAAGTGCATAATGGAATAAATTTAGATTTTTGTGAGCAGATATGTTCAGGTTTAAAACGTGGCACAGTTTTTTAGAAAAGTTTAATTGGAAAAGGACATAAGACACAATGTGTCGTCAAAATGTGTGTGTGTGTGTGTGTGTGTGTGTGTGTGTGTGTGTGTTTAAAGAGATCGGTCTCAACGTGCTCATCCACACACACTTACAAATTCACTTTGTGGCCTCAAGACACACTTTGAATACCGACTTTGTGCTATATTCAGCTCTCACACTCACCTATTAGTGTTAAACCACTGATGATCTGTCTGCTTTCTCTTCACACCAAGTTATTTTCTGTTAGTTTACACACACACACAGGCACACATATTTGCTCACAGTCTCAGCAGAGGTGTGAAAATGACCAGGGAACAGTCACAGGTCCCCTGTACCGTTAAGATATAGTACCACTAAAATTACAAGAAATGAAATTGTACCCATACTGCTTCGTCCTGTTGGAAACAAAAGAAAAGGCTTCAGGAGTTTTGGAGAGTGACATAGAATGATATCCTTCTAAATAGCAATGAATGTGATATATCTATCCATCCTCTTTTTCCAAACTCTCTTTGTTGGCAGCTCCCATCTGAGAAAAGAGGAGACAGAGGAAGAGCTGTCTTTGTTTTGCTTTTTTCCAGCCAACAGCTGAATCCCTCCTCTGTGCTGCCTGACAGAAACTCCTTCAGAACTTTCTGAGAAGTTATTTTGAGTCTCTCTCTCTCTCTCGTCTGCTCGCTCTCTCAATTTCAATTTCAAAGTACTTTATCGGCATAGTGGTTTTGCATACAGTTTTACTAAACCATCAACACACACAAGATTGTTAAAAGCAATAAAACATGTAATGTTAATAATAAAATCTAAACGATGAACCATTTAAATGTTTTTGAGTCAGAAACGTCTCTTATAAATGTTGAAAACAGTTTTGCTGTTTAATGTTTTGTGGAAATGTGATACTACTTTTTTTCTGGTTTCTTTAAGTAATAGAAAGTTTTAAAAACAGAATTAAACTTTTTGTTGTTTTGGAGTTTATACACTTGTTTGGACCCAGCGGTTGGGTTAAATGTTTAACTACCCTCTGAGTAGTTTTATTTAACTCAGCTTTTGCTTAAAAATGACTATTTCAGTGTTAATTTCAACAACGAAGACGACGACGAAAGATATTAGTTAACGAACATTTTTTCTGACTAAGACGAGACGTTGACGAGCTAAAACTAATATCTGATGTTAAAATCTATGACGAAATGTATGCCGCGTCTTCGTTAACAAGACGAGACGGGAATAGAATGTTATTTGAGGACTATGGGACATTCAAAATACATCCTATAGGTTAAGTTAACTGTCTTGTCTTTCAAAATGTGCGTCCCTGTCATTGGATCATAAGGGACGTATCTAGTCTCAGTATGACTGCCGCACACGGCCGGTGTTCTAACATTTCATCCTACCCGTCAGATTGTCCTACCAGGGCTTATTGCGCATGCGCACATCAATATCGCGTCATTTTTGTCACGCTGAAAAACACGCCCATAATTTTTTACTACTTGCGCGTGGATTTCTTCATGTAAGGTAGTTTTTTCACTATTTCTTCATGTAAGGTCAGTTTTTGACTGTTTCTGTTAGTTTTTATTATACCAAGACAGCTAATGAGAACTGTTTACGGTCACATTGCGAAGCAAGCTAGCATCATTTTCATGTAGCATCAGTGCATCATAGTTTTTTTTTTTTTTTTTTTTTACTGGTAGCATAATCTGATGAGGTATTTTGCGCTGAAAAATCATTCTAGTTTTTTTTTTTTTTTTTTTTTTTTTCTTTTTAATACTGGTAGCATAATCTGATGAGGTATTTTGCGCTGAAAAATCATCCTAGTTTTTTTTTAATACTGGTAGCATAATCTGATGAGGTATTTTGCGCTGAAAAATCATCCTACCTGTTTATTTTGCACTGGTAGGAAAATCTGATGAGGTATTTTGCGCTGTAAAATCATCCTAGTTTTTTTTTAATACTGGTAGCATAATCTGATGAGGTATTTTGCGCTGAAAAATCATCCTAGTTTTTTTTTAATACTGGTAGCATAATCTGATGAGGTATTTTGCGCTGAAAAATCATCCTACCTGTTTATTTTGCACTGGTAGGAAAATCTGATGAGGTATTTTGCACTGTCCTACCTTGCATCCTACCTATTATTTTACTATTTATCATCCTTATTACGCATCTTCGGCAAAATTACACTAAATAATTTTACGTAGTCACAGACGCGAAGCAGAAACTCGCAGTAGGAATTTTTGATAAGGTAGGATGGACCGATAGATATAGCTGTAATTTTGTGCTACGGTAGGAAAATCTGACAAGGTAGGACAAATCGACAGAACACCGGCTACCAAAACGCGAACTTGCGATCTGAAAGAATGGCCTCAACACCCGAAGGGTTAGCGATAGGGTGACCAGTCGTCTCGTTTTCCCCGGGGGTCACAATTCGTTGTCTATTAGCTTAAAGTTAGTGAAGGCGGGATGATAGATAGAAGCGCTCTCTCTGGCGCACACTCCATTTCTTCAGTTTTCATACAGCACATGATCAGTTCTCAGTTCTTCAAATACACACACAGTAGTCCAAATGTCCATCGTGTTGAATATCTCACGTAAATACAGTCAGTTATGGCTTAAGTGAACGTAAACAGGTGGGTGAAAACTGAATGTGTCAGTATAACATGCATGCCTTCCATCTTAAAGGGACAGTATTCCTAATGAAATGCCTATCTGTGTCATTAATGTTAACCAAAAAAAAAAAAAAAAAGTTAAATAAATGTATACATCTTAAGTAAACTTACTGTATCTGAAAAATTAATTTAATTTCATTACGCAGAAATCTCTATCTCTATCTGCACCCAGAAATGAAAATTGTCATAATTTATTCCAGTTTTTCCAAATTCAATCCTTGACTCAAATTTCTCATAAGCTTAATTGATTTGGTATAAAGAGAGAAGAATTAATAACTGTTTTTGTTTAAAGACTATAAAATAGCTACCAAAATAAAATAAAAAAGGCTAAAAGTAATGACTGAAAGTTGACTTTTCTGCGACTAAAACTATGAAAGACTCAAATGACTAAAATGTGACTAAGACTATTAAGCATTTTCGTCTCGAGATAAAGACTAAGACTAAATCAAATATGCTTGTCAAAATTAACACTGCTGTATTTCTTGCTTAAAATGAACTCAAAATAGGTAAGAAAGTAACATTTATTAAAGGCACAATATTTAAGTTTTAATCGCTGAAAGGCGCATATTCAAAAGAAAGAAAGAAACAAAGGCGTAGTTTGATGACGCCGTGATTGAGTGTGGAATCATGGGAGTTGTAGTTTTCATCCCCACAGCCGATTGCAGAGCTTTTATTATGCCACAGTCGAGCGCTTCCACTCCTTCCGGTCATGTGCGTGTAGGAAAAAGCAGCGCTGTTTTATCATATTTTACGTGTGTTGAAAGTTGACACGCAATGACACGGTTTGTTACACTAGTTAAAATTGCTTATTTCTCTGGTTTTAAACATTCTTCGAAACATTTGGGATAATTTAAGTACACAAGTCAGCAAAATATATAACATTAGTTCTAGTGGTTTTTGGATTAAAAAAAAAAAAACTTACATATTCTGTCTTTAATATGTTTAATAAATAAACATTTATTGATAAGTTAGATAAATAATAATTAAATAATAAACAATGCATATTAATAAATGCTCACCTTTTGATTATTGCCGATGGCTCTAGTAATTATGTGTCTGATTTTTAATTTACAACCTATTTTAGGTTCATTTTAAGCTAGCCAAGAGGCAGACATTAGTGAAGTATTTTTACTCTGCTGTAAAAGTACTATTCAATTGTCTGTATCAGTGTTTTTCTTTAGAAAACTTTACTTCACAGCATTTCAAAGCATAATATTGTACTTTTTACTGCAGCACGTTTCATATTAAATATCATTTAATTCCTTAAGTACATTAGAAATGATTACTTTCTTACTTTTACTCAAGTAAAAGTAATTCAAAGATTTACTTGAGTACAAGAAAGTACTACATTTCTAATGTTCTTAAGTATTAAAGATAAAACAAACAACAACTTTTATTTATGAAAGGTACTGGAGTAAAAAGTATGACATTATTCTTTGGAATATAGTGAAGTAAAGTTTTCCAAAGAAACACACTCTGATAAACTACAGATACTTTTTAAATTTACTTGAGTAAAGTAAAAATACGTCACTACTGTCCAACTCTGCCAGCCATACAGTAATTTTTATGAATAGTTGAGTTAAATAAAACTACCCAGAAGGTTGGGTTAAACATTTAAAAACAACCCAGTCGCTGGGTTTGTCCACATTTGATTCAGTGCTGGGTTGCATTTAATGTTTAGAGTCTAACATTAAAAAATATTTCAATTTAATGTGTCCTTACTGAATAAAAGCATTAATTTCTTTAAAAAAAAAAAAAAAAAAAAGTTGACCCCAAGTCTTTAAACAGCAGTGTATAAAATAAAATCTAAAATAGATTGAGAGTGTGATATTGCTTTTTTTATTTATTTTTTTTTTAAAAAAACAACCCAAATGTTAAATAACTTACCTTTCAGACAAAATTTGGGTAGTCAGTGTTAATAAAAATAGTTTATGAAAGCCAAAACATAAAGTTTTTTGACCCACTAATAATGCAATAAACTGAGTTAAAGCCAGTTAACACAGTACACTTGGAATTAAAAGGTTAGAAAATTATAGTTTAAAAATATTAGTTATAGTAATATTAATTATAATAAGAACTAAATACCGTTAAAAAACCTTCCACCAAAATGTCAGTAAATGTTAAAGGAATAGTTCACCCAAAAATAACAATTCTGTCATTAATTACTCCAAACCCGTAAGACCTTCGTTCATCTTCAGAACACAAATTAAGATATTTTTTTATGAAATCTGAGAGCTTTTTAACCACGTTCAAGGCCAAGAATGGTAGTAAAGACATTGTTGAAATAATCAATGTGACATCAGTGGTTAAACCGCAATGTTATGAAGCTACGAGAATACTTTTTGTGACTATTTCATCGCTCTCGGATTTCATCAAAAATATCTGAATTTGTGTTCCGAAGATGAACAAAGGTTTTACGGATTTGGGATGACATGAGGGTGACTAATCAATGACAGAATTTTCATTTTTAGGTGAACTATTCCTTTAAGACCACTTTCTTGTAGAGAAAATGAATGAGCTAGTGAAAGTAAGATCAGGGTTTTTTCAGGATCTAATGGTGTGCTGTTCAAATTTAAATGTGTCCGTGACAGATGCATGTCTGCCCTCCGCCAGTAACGCCTGCATTTGACCTCCTTCAGACATTTAGGAAAATGTGGAATGAGGTCGGGAAATGCATTACAGAGTGTGAAAGTGTGTCTCCGTGGGTCACCCTGTCTTTCTTTCTGTATGAACATGCTACTGTGCAGAGCCGGGCGGTAGTTTCCTTGGATGCTCTGAATTCTTTAAATACTTCCTATGTAAGTCTAAAGTGCAGGAGTGCCTGCGAGATTTACATTCTTGAGTGCAATCGATGCCTCTGTGAGAGAGAGAGAGAGAGAGAGAGAGAGAGAGAGAGAGAGAGGGAGAGAGGCAATTTGACCTGAGTGACAACAGACTACTAGAAGAGCTATGATCTCATCCCTCTCTCTCTTTCTCATCCCATCCCCCTTTCCCTCTCTCTATTGTTTCCCTCTCTCCCACTCCCTCCTCAGGCCCCCTCTTTTCTTTTCCTTCTTGTTCTCTCCTCTCTTCTGTTTCTTGTCTTGTCTCTGCTCTCTTTGTCATCTCGCTCAGTTTTCCACATTCTAAGTTTGCTTCTCTCTTTTTAACTCTCGCACACTCGGGCGTCCCAGGACAGAGAGAAGATCTCCCAACGACACACACTAAGGCAGTCAGGTTGTTGCATTATTGATGCGTTGTGTGTGTGTTTGTGGGTCTGTCTTCTCTCCTCTGTAATGGGGATCTAGTGTCTCCCCCTGGGGGGGAGCGGGGCAAAGAGAGGGAGAGAAGGTGGCGTGAGTGGGTGGGGGGGTGGCGAAGGTCACAAAGGTTAAGTAGAGTGGGGGGGATGAGGTCATACACTCTCACACAACACAACATGCTATTAAGACACTCGCACAACTACTTAGGACACACAACTCATCTTACACGTGGGTTTGATTCGCTTTCAAAAGCAAGAAATTGTCAGTTATGTACTGTTTCAATGGCTTGTTTGAGGTTTTTTTTTTTTTTTTTTTTTTACACATTATGAATGATTGACTGGTGTTTACATTTTTAGGATTTTATGAAATTCGTTTTAATTTTCCCCAAATTTCTGCATTGCAGAAATCATTAGGGGTTGAAAACTTTTGACACCTCCGAAAAAGTCATGATCCAATTCAAAAATTCAAATGTTGGCAGATTTGAGTAAAGATTAAAATTTAAAAGTGTTTAATATGTGTGTTCTAATCCAGCAATACAATTTGAATAAAGAGGAATAATAACCTGGTATAAGAGGCTTTTGTCTGGGAAAATGAAATGCCACATTAGAACGACCTTAAGCTTTGTCATTTTTTTTTTTTTTTTTTTTTCTGTGCACAATGAAGAAATGTGTTAAATCTGGAGTTGATAATGCTGATTGGTTGCTTTCATTAAAATGTTGTAAAATAAAAGCTTATTCAGCTCTGTTTCGGCCTTGGCTGATAAACTTCGGTGAATGTTCCTTCAGTTTTTTTGTTTTTTTTTGTACTGTGTAAATGAAACTTTTTGTGATATAAAACTGCAGGTATGTCATCCATTAGATATTTACAGGCCAATTCAATGCAAGGATGCATTAAATTGATCAATGACAATGAAATATTCTTAAGTATTTCTATTTGAAATAAATTAAGTGTTTTATATTAATATATAAAACATAATATATATTAATAATAGTGTGAAAGTGTTTTTTTTTTGTTTTGTTTTTTTGCAAACAAAGTTTGAAGAAGAGTATTTGAAGAGTTTATTTGCAAAAACAGATAACTGTTTTTTAACAATTTTTAAAAATCATGTTTTTTCATTGTGTATTCCTATTAATCTCAATCAAACGGCAATTGGGTTATTTTGATTAAGTAAAAATAACAAAAAAATACAGCTAACACAATAAAACAAATAAAAACATGATAACATAAACAACATGATATTTTTTCTGTTTTAGGAGTTACCTGTTTTTGCAAATAAACTTTTCAGATACTCTTCTTCAAACTTTGTTTGCAAAAAAAAACCACATTAACACTTTTCACATTTCATTAAGCAACCGCTTTCAATTAATATTAATTTGAAATGTTTCTTGAACATAATGAAATGATTTCTGAAGGATCATGTGACACTATAGACTGAAGTAGTGGCTGCTAAAAATTTAGCTTTGCTATTAAAAAAAAAATTGATATTAAAACAGCAAAAAGGTATTTTAAATTGTATTAAATTTTCACAATATAATTTTATGTCAAATAATATATCAACTTTGATTAGCATAAAAGACCTAAAAAACATAAAAAAAAAAAATAAAAAATAAAAAAAAACAGTAAACGTGTATATACTTTTGTATTATGTATTGGTGTATATTTCTGAGAAATGCAGATGTGTCGTGTAATACGATGTGGGTGTGAAACATGGGTCATTACAGAGCATTGATGCTGAAACACTCTGTAATCGCCCGTAACTTGATTAATAACGCACACACACACACACACAATGCCTGAAGAGGTTTCATCCTAAAACATGAGCTCACTGTTGTTAGAGTTTCTTCGCATATGTAGCAGCCGTTCATCCTGAGACGAACACAGAGATAAGTCGCCTGGCACACCATTCATTCAGATCACATCTGAGCACTGCATGAGTTAAATTTTATGTGTGATTATAGATTTGAATGTGAACCAACATTAATGTTTGAATGTATGTTACGATTGAGCAGTAAACCATATCTGTGCCTGCTTCTTAGTGGGTATGTGTGTGTGACTCATAGTGTCTCCTCTTCATTGTTCATCAGGGAGTTTGACAGACATATTGAATTTAGCTCAAACTTCTTAGTAAGGATCCTTTTCATGTGTGTGCACGTGTGTGTGTGTGTGTGTCTGTGAGAGAGAGAGAGAATGTGAGCTGTGAAACCAGATCCCTGTCTGCAGTTCCTGAAGTCAGACTTCTCTCTCTGGTGCACGGTACATTTGACCTCTTAAAGGAGCAATCAGATGTACCCTCTAAAAGTGTGTGTGCGCGTGTTAGTGTGTGATGTTTTGAGAGCAAGTAAAGGTTATAGGATGTGCTGAGTTCAGTATATGCATGTCTGCTCATTTGCTGAGGGTAAAAAGATGATAAACATCTTTGTAGTCCAGGTGTAAAAATACATTTGCATTTAGTTATCAACTGCATCTCAAAATGTACAGGAAAGACCCTGTTTTTTACTTTCCTGTCTTGTAGAAAAAAAATGTTGTTCATGTTGTTGGCAGGTAGAAACAGGAAAAACAACCACTTGAATGTGTATTTTCGATCTGTTGAGTCATCAGGAGGAAGTGATTTGTCTGATTCTACGAATCAGTAAATTGTCGGAAGTTGTTGAGAAGTGTTTGGATCATTTATAATAAAAGCAAAACTGATTCAAGGTTGATTTCAAAGTCTCCATAGTCTGATCCAACCGGTTGGTATCCAAACAGTAGAGGATAAAAAATGATCCAGAATGCCCTGAAGGTAAAAATGAAAATGGTTTTAAAGAACTGCATCTTGGTGAAAAAGACACATTTTATTCCGCAAGAATGAATTTAATGATGAAGTGAAGGTTTAAATGCAGCTAAACTCAAAGAAGAGCTTTATTAGAGATCATTTAGACAGTTTTAATAATGGTTAAATCACAAAGCAAAGCTGCCTGTGTTAGTGTGTGTGTGTATATCTAAACCTTATTTTGAGAGCAAATTTTGTACCCAGAACTGAGATAAATCTGATGAGATTTTCTATTTGAGATGTCTTCATTTGTAAAAGTGATATAAAAATAAATAAAGTTTTTGTTTGTTTGTTTGTTTGTAAAAAAACAGAAAGTTTCCTCTTATATTGTAGGTTAGAGTTACGTTATAGTATATAAAAACAGTAAAACTCTATAAAATGTCCCGATTTTTGTAAATGTGTTTGTGTGTGTGTGTGTGTGTGTGTGTGTGTGTGTGTGTGTGTGTGTGAGAATACAACAAGGGCCTTTGTGTGTGAAACTGAGTGTAAAGAGGATCAGCTGTTAAGAAACCACTGTGAGCCGTTACCCTATCCGACCTTTACCAGCCTCAGCCTAACCTGACCCTGCCTGACCCCACTTCACCCATCCTCAGCCTCGGTCACTGGACACCCTCCATCCTTTCACATCATTTCTTGATTCTAAAAAATGCCAATCGTATCTGATTGTGTGCTGGATGAGAGTGAGGTTGCTGGTGACAAATTAGACCTCAAAATGATTGATGATAAGAGATGTGACGATATAGAGCTTTTTGCATATATGCATTTATACATTCGGAGAATTTTGTTTTTCAAAGTGACTTGCAACTTATCAGTCAGTTCTCTGGCAATCGAATTCAGTTTTTTTGTCATTATAACCAATATTGCTGATACTATGAATCTAAACTGTATTACTTGCTTGTAAACTATTTTAAATTTACTTAAGAGTTCACTTCCAGAACAAAAATTTACAGATAATTTACTCACCCCATTGGCATCCATGATGTTCATTTCTTTCGCAAAGAAATTGTTTCTTGAGGAAAACATTCCAGAATTTTTCTCCATGTAGTGGACTTCTATGGTGCCTGTGAGTTTGAACTTCCAAAATACAGTTTTAATTCATTTTCAACTTCAAAATCGTCCTACATCGCTGTTTTACCTTTTTTTTTGTAAAGGGCATTTGACCTTTTTTGCACGTTCATTTTGTAAACACTGGGTCGGTACTTATGCAGCGATGTAGGATGATTTTGAAGTTGGAGGAGAAAATGAGATGGGAGTTTTTCAACATACCCTAACTGTATTGACCCGGATTACACAGAGTTAACATGTGCATCACAGAGCTAGACAAGATGAGCGTTTAAGGTTAAAAAGTCTATAAATTGTACTTTTTTTTTTTTTTTTTAGAAAATAACTGATCATTTCGCTAGATAAGACCTTTCTTCCTCAGCTGGGATCATTTAGACCCCTTTGAAGCTGCATTTAAACTGCATTTTGGAAGTTCAAACTCACGGGCACCGTTGAAGTCCACTATATGGAGAAAAATCCTGGAATGTTTT
Organism: Cirrhinus mrigala; assembly: GCA_036247105.1. Classification (NCBI taxonomy): domain Eukaryota; kingdom Metazoa; phylum Chordata; class Actinopteri; order Cypriniformes; family Cyprinidae; genus Cirrhinus; species Cirrhinus mrigala. The sequence continues at coordinate 24,225,892 of CM070022.1, forward strand.
CCTCAAAAACCTTAATTTCTTTACGACTGAAATAAGAAAGACATGAACTTCTTGGATGAAGTATATTATCAGGAAACTTTGGTTCTGGAAGTGAATTAATCCTATAATATCAGCCATTAATTGGTAAACATGCTATATGGAGTATGATGCAGCGTACACATCTACTTCAGATGATAATGATAGCAGTGAAAGGGAAGATCACTGGCCTTATAAATAACATTACCCAACAGTCATCTTTCTTTGCATCTGGACGTATCAACCAGAGTCTGATTCCTTCTTTCTTCTCTCTCCATCTCCGCAGGGTTTGCGTTCCCAGACTGGGCCTATAAGCCCGAGTCCAGTCCTGGCTCCAGACAGATCCAGCTGTGGCACTTTATCCTAGAGCTGCTGAGGAAGGAGGAGTATCATGATGTGATTGCCTGGCAGGGAGATTACGGGGAGTTTGTGATCAAAGACCCTGATGAGGTGGCAAGGCTGTGGGGCGCCCGCAAGTGCAAACCTCAGATGAACTACGACAAACTCAGCAGAGCTCTCAGGTAAGTCCTTTTGTCTTTGCATTTAGTTTTGTTAACAAGCATGTCGTTTAGCCTGAAACAATTTACAGTACACTTGTTAGCTTTGGGTTACTAGGCCAGACCTGGTAGTCAAAGGAGAAGTTCATTTCCAGAACAAAAATTTACAGATAATTTACTCACCGCCTTGCCATCCAAGATGTTCATGTCTTTCTTTCTTCAGTCGTAAAGAAATTGTTTTTTGAGGAAAACATTTCAGGAATGTTCTCCATATAGTGGACTTCAGTGGTGCCTGTGAGTTTGAACTTCCAAAATATAGTTTAAATGCAGCTTTAAAGGGCTCTAAATGATCCCAGCCGAGGAAGAAAGGTCTTATCTAGCGAAACGATCAATCATTTCCTAAAAAAAATGGTCAGTTTATATACTTTTTAATCTCAAATGCTCGTCTTGTCTAGCTCTGTGTGAACTCTGTGTATTCCGGTTCAAGACAGTTAGGGTATGTCAGAAACTCCCATCTCATTTTCTCCTCCAACTTCAAAATCATCCAGAAGTAGTGACCCAGTGTTTACAAAGTGAACATGCAAAGAAAGTCAAAAGCCCTTTACAAAAAAAGGTAAAACAGCGACGTAGAACGATTTTGAGAAGAAAATGAGATGGGAGTTTTACGACATACCCTAACTGTCTTGAACCGTAATACACAGAGTTCACGCAGAGCTAGACAAGACGTGCATTTGAGATTAAAAAGTATATAAACTGACCATTTTTTTAGGAAATGATTGATCGTTTCACTAGATAAGACCTTTCTTCCTCAGCTGGGATCATTTAGAGCCCTTTAAAGCTGCATTTAAACTGCATTTTGGAAGTTCAAACTCGCGGGCACCATAGAAGTCCACCATTAAAATGTTTTCCTCTAAAAACATAATTTCTTTACAGCTGAAGAACGAAACACGTGAACATCTTGGATGACAAAGGGATGAGTAAATTATCTGTACATTTTTGTTTCGGAAGTGAACTAATCCTTTAAAGGCTCTTTAGTGCTCTTTTGCAACCACCTTTTTAAGCATTACAATTGGTCCCTTTTATTATCCCATCTTTAGACCAACCAAAATAAGCGGATCATTACAAAACATGGTCCAAATTTAAACACATCCAACCTATAAACCAGTTACTATTTTAAAAGTAAAATCCTGGACAGTTTTAGTTTGACCAATGAAGGCCGAGGCCTATTTCAGCTCAGTTAAAGCATCTGATTCTTGTGTTGTGTTATGTGATTGACCCTTCCGCTGGAGAGTTATAACTGCATGGAGTCTGAGTAATCCCAGTCCATTTACCTGTACAGGAGCTGATCTCATTAGAGCACAGGCAGGCCAGTGTATTCTGAGCAGCCGACGGTTTTAGCCTTCACTCCATTTTCTGACCTGATCTGCATTTGCTCATTTGTAGTTTTATTTTCGTCTGTGACTCACCTGCTTTAGCAGATCAGCGCTGATCCTCAAAGTGGATGGAGAGTGATCCACTTTCTGCCTTTTATTTTGAAGGCTTCTCAGGACAGAGCTCATACGCTACAGCCGAGTTACGCCGCATGAGGGTTCAGCGCTGGACATAATCAATCATACACTCTATTGATTACCAACAGTTTGTGATCCAGTGCAGTTAAACCACTACAGTGGATGTGAGATTTGTAAAAGGGATAGTAATTCTGCCATTTACTCACCTTTAAAAAATGATAGATTCTCTAGCATTTGTTAAGATGTTATTATTATCATCATCAATGAGTAGTGTGCTGCTTATTACTGATGCAAAGCCAGACTTTGCAGCAATAGTGTGTAATATTATGGGATTGGATTTAAAGAATCCGATCTTGTAATCCATGGCAGTTTGAAGACAGTTGGAGCTGTTGTAAGGAAAAGAGATTTGCATGATTGCAAACACTGACAAGATCCCATGTTAACAGTGTAGTGTGGGATTAACGCATGTGTGTGTGTGTGTGTGTGCTGGTGTGTTTTTCCATCAGTTATCCAGAAGACATAAACACCGTCTTAAAAGCTCTGCCACTTATGTTGGGTAATCCAAGTTATACTTTACGTCTCTTCTTCTCTATTTTTAGCCTATTGTTTGTTTTTACCAGATCAGATTTTGAGCTTAAATGCATTCCTTTACAAACAAAAAGTATAATGAGAGTGAAGTGTAAACTGTTTACAAGCTGACAGCTGTGCTAAACTATGATGTCACTCTTCCTCTTCACTCTGTTATTACGAATGTGAATGTGCGCTCTGTTCGCACAAATGTGTATTTTGCCCAGTGTGTTTGAAAGAAAGTATAGCTATGAAGCCAAGCTACTTGTTGCTGTAATTATAAGTGATTTCTCTCAGACTGTCCCTGTCACACTTGGACAAACACACACCGACATCGATACGGTTGCCAGATTGTCTTTTCAAACTCTAATTTGAGCATAATTCTAACTATGTACCTTCAGTTAGATGAGTCCATTTTTTTTCCATAGTCAGACAATGGGACACAACTGATGTCCATTCATTCTGTATAAGCCATGTGCGCTCATCTAGAGAGGATCTGTAATCCTTAGAATTGGAGTTTAAGTAGTGTCACATGAAAATGCTCTTTTCACATAATCATTAAGCTTCGAGGAAAAAGTGATCTGATCACTACAAGCACTAAATCCTGGAAGCCCTGGTTTCAAGCATCTCTACACACATCCACATTTAAAGCATGGCCTGATCAGGGGGAGAAGTCGCATGATGCAGCATTTCTCCATTGTTTGAGTCTTATATGAGCATCAGAAAATGACTTGAAGGGTCATTGTACCATGGTTTATTACATGTCTTCTCACTTTGCCATTGTTAAAAGGACCCAAAAATTAAAATTAGATCAATTATTCACCCTCATTTTGTTCCGAACCCGTAAGACCTTTGTTAATCTTCAGAACACAAATTAAGATATTTTTGATGAAATCCAAAAGCTTTCTGACCTGCATTGACAGCAGCGCAACTGACACCTTCAAGGCCCAGAAAGGTAGTAAGGACATTGTTAAAATAGGCCATGTGACATCAGTGGTTCAACCGTAATTTTATAAAGCTTAGAATACTTTTTGTAAAGCAAAGAAAACAAAAATAATGACTTTATTCAACTTTTTTTTTTTTTTATTTCTGTGTTAGTCTGCGATACATGTTCATGAGAGTATCATAAATTAATGACATAATTTTCATTTTTAGGTGAACTATGCCTTTATGATTGATTAGATAACTTGTTTTGTCTGTATAATCACTTGTAAGTTACTTACGTAAAACATTCAGAATTTGGCAACCCGTAGCATATGGACAGCATCTTTTTGTTATTTAATTTCCCTTAAAATGTGCCTAAATCATCACAAAAAATATGGTCTACCTGCCCAAGTGCATCTTTCGCACAATTCAATCAAAGCTAGGTAAATTCGGTGACTTCAAACTGCTCAACCTGGCAACCTGTGCACAAAGTGCGTTTTGAAATCTGAACCTGGTAATTGTTGGACCGGTGGACCTTCATTTGCTGTCAGATAGAGACCTTGTCCTTTGATCATTCTCAGCATGAGTTCCTCTCTGTGTTCTGGGCAGGAGATATTTGCATCGCCCTCGTCAGAAGGTCAAGCAGCCGCACATAACTTCTCATTTGAGTCCTCTGTTCTCTTTCCTCTCTCTGTAGACCTTAGTCAGAGTAAACAGCACATTACTGTGAATGCGCTTGCAGTGGAAGTCTACAGGGCAAGGCATTAAAAGCAGAAATGTGTAGGTTGTATTTTTGTGTAAGTGCTTGCATTAATTCTTTGGTGCAAAAAATGTGTTATTTGGGCTATAAAGTTACTTAAATTGTCTCCCACGTATCATGAAAAGGTTACAGGGTCTACATTACAAGAAATACTGACTAAGTTTGCACAGATGAATGATTTATCATAGTTTTGAAACCATGTGTATTGTAATGTTTATCCTAGTCTCGCACAGCCAACCTTCAGACTGATGGCTGAAGGTCTGGAAACTTTGTCTGCTTTGAATGGCCAAGAGGCCGTTTGATAATCACGTTTCATTTTGTGGTGCATCATATTTAGGGGCGTGGAAATGTCGGCACAATAACAGACCGGTGTGTAAAACTCTTGGGCGTATTTTAAAGATTCTATGCTGTGTCACATACTTTTGAAAATTGAGTTGATACTGATAAGTGTTCATCGTTACAGGTGTAAACATGACAGATTTCTTCTTCGATGAGGGAGTTAAAGAGAGAGTTCACCCAAAAATAAAAATTCTGTCATTAATTACTCCCCCTCATGTCGTTCCAAACCCGTAAGACCTTTGATCATCTTCAGAACACAAATTAAGATATTTTTTTATGAAATTCGAGAGCTTTCTGAGCCTGAATAGACAGCAACGCAACTTCCGTGTTGAAAGTTTAGAAAGGTACTTAGGATGTTGTTTAAATAATGTGACATCAGTGGTTCAACCGTCATTTTCATTAAGCTACGAGAATCCTTTTTGTGCACAAAGAAAACCAAAATAACAACTTTATTTCTTCGTGTAGAGCTGCATGATTATTCATTAAAAAATGGCGATCTCGATTCAAACACCCACGTGATCTTATTTCTAAATGACAACGATTCCCCGCGTCTAGTAAACCTTTGAAAAAGTCTTACCAGAACATTCAAATCTGTGTTTGCACTGCCGCTGACACAGAGAGCAGACAGTTACTATGTTTAGGTAAGAAACAGCTTCACAAACAGTCTTTTCAACTACCCAGTATTATTTCTGTATTATAGTCATTCATATTATCAAAGAAATACTGGGATCAAAGGTCATAGTTTGGATATAAGTCATCTTTTGAAAGTAATAGGCACTTCAGCTAATGTTTATGTCAATGGCATTGTTTCAAGTAACAAGTTACTGTTAAAAGATACCATTGAATCAGTCATTCAAACCGCTTTTTAATCATTTTAATATTGAGTACATTTTAAATACATGTATTATATATTAAAATGGTTAACAATTCATTCAAATGAAAGACTTTTAAATAGACTGCAGCGTTTAATATTTTGTCACACATTATTTTGTTTAGTTCAGAATCGTGGGCGAATCGTGATCTCTATTTGAGACAAAAAAAATTGTGATTCTCAATTTATCCAGAATCATGCAGCTCTACTTCCAGGTTTTCAAAAGAGTACCACAACGCATGTTTCGTGGTACTCTCGTGAACACGCATTGACAAGGAAGAGAAAAAATTGTTGAATAAATTGTTATTTTTGTTTTCTTTGCGCACAAAAAAATATTCCCGTAGCTTCATAAAATTATGGTTGACTCCAGAGGTCGTGTTAACCGAAAATTGTCCGTCATTGACAGAATTTTTTGTTATCAGTGACGGAAAAATCTGAAGGCCGTCCGTCAGTTTGACAGATTACACTGAGGGTGATCTATTGTAATTTGTAACTGTAATTCCCACCCCTGTCCAGTTGGTGGCAAGTGTGCTCCAGTGTAACAGTAGAGCATGGGGTCCAGAACAAAAATGAAACTGTCACAAATGTTTTGCTATGCGTTTGATTACACAGGCGTGTACCCAGAACCTAGAACGATCTACCATGCCACATTAACCCTCGCCTAAACGGTATTTATTGCTTGAATTTCCTAATGAAATGGACAGAATTTGAAATCTGAGACTTTGTTTCATATCAAAAGTAACACGAAGCTTAGCCTATTGCGATTTATTGGATGGGAGGGATGGGAGGCGCACTATGTACTGTTCATTCATCAACTGAAAACAGATGTCCTTACTACCTTTCTGGGCCTTGAACGTGTCAGTTGCGTTGCTGTCTATGCAGGGTCAGAAAGCTCTCAGATTTCATCAGAAATATCTTAATTTGTGTTCCAAAGATGAACGAAGGTCTTACGGGTTTGGAGTGACATGAGGGTGAGTAATTAATGATGGAATTTTCATTGTAAAAATCAGTTTTAACAAACTGAGTGATGAGTTGATGAGTAATTTTCTGGTAATACAGTCTGAACTACATTGAACTTCCTTGTAAGACAGCACCGTCTTGTTCCTCTTTTCTTTTATCCCTCTTATTTCCTTTCTCCTCCATTCCTTTTTTTTTCTTTCATGATGTCAATGACTCACTGCCATTCCTCCACATCCACACCGCCTCCCTACCCCACAATCCCACACTCTACTCCTCCATCTGATTCATACCTTCAATCTGACACTTCTCAACTCACAACGGGGCTTTCATATTCAACCCTGCACGCTTGTGACGTCCCTTTATTCCAGGACAAACGCTCCTTTTCAGACATTTCTTGGCCACTCTATGGCATGTATTAAAGTCTGGGCTAATGCTCTAATCCTGACTGGAATTTGACTTGATGTTGATGGAGTTAGGGGTGTTGTTTCAATCATGTTCTCCTGCGGACGGCCCGCTGGGACTCGACTCATCACCTTCCTGCCACACACGTGTGGAAAGTCCGCAAAAATGGAATTCTATTGTCCCGCTGTTGATGTTCCACTGAACGTCAGGACATTTCCTGTCTGGCTCCGAGCACGATGGACGCCCAACTACTCATTCCCTTCCTTATTAGATTTCATCCCTCTTTTGTCAAAACTGTCCAACCAGAGTTTGTTTAACTCCCCAATAGCTACATGCTAAGAATTTTTACTTTACAAAGCCATCTGAGTGGCAGTTTTAGTCATGATCACTTTGAATTCATTGAAGCTATAGTTTATCCAAAAATGTAAACCTTCATATTGTTCCAAAACCATATGACTTTCTTTTTTGTCCCAACTGTTTTTGACCATATGATGAAAGTCATTGAAGTCCAGCTTTTGCTGCCTTAAAACTTTTCTAAACCTTTTTCCCTTCATTACCAACTGGAAATCAAATCTTCGTCGTCACTGTGATGTTATTTCGACGTCAGACATTCTCAATGCAATCATCAGCATCAGAACCAACGTAGTCTTGATTGAAGTGGCCGGCCATGATTTCTTCTTTACTCTTTTGAGATTTGATTGAGATTGACTGTGTGTGTGTGTGTGAGTGTGTACTTGTGGAAAGAGTGGGTCAGAGGCCTTGTCCTACAACAGCTCTCTTTGTTTGGAGGAGGATGACGACATGTGTGTGTGTGTGTGTGCGTGTGTATTGGAGGGCAGTTTTGGGTCTTATTGTCAGGGACAGAATGAGCTCTTTATTAGCTCAGTGGGTGGAGATACACACATGCACACGCTAGTGCAACAGTGACACGCGCTAACACACGCAGCTTACAAAACATGATGTTTATCTCTGGCTTCTCAATAGAGCTTATGGATGGAGTGGATCTCACTGTCCGTTTACCATCCGCCCTAGAGCCACACTGGCCCACTCGTACCCCACCCCATCGTTTCAGAAACACACACACATTTATTATCCTAATGAGGACTTCTATTGTTTACATAAAGCTAATTAGAAGAACTGTAGGTTAGCACTAAATCACACCATAACACTGTCTTTAACAGAAAACTCTTTAGATTTTAAAATGACAGTAATTTTTATTATTTTTTTGGAAAATGTAAATGTCCCCATAAAGAGGTTTTGTCCTATTTATTAAATTTTTCCGTATAGTCACTTTGCCCTTTGCACTTTGCCCCCAAAGTAGAGCTAATACAATAAAAAATGTGTATTTCTGAGGGCCTTCATTAACTTTCCAGAAATTTCTGAGTTTGAGTTTTTTTTTTTTTTTTTTTTTTTTTTTTTTTTTTACAGATTGATTTATAATTTATTTTTGTGAAGAGTTTTTTTTTTTTTTAACATTTATGATGATATTTTTCAAAAGTTTATAAGAATATTTTCAGGTTTTTTTTAGAAGTTTGTGAGGATATTTGACATTTCTGAGGATTTTTGTAAGTTTTCAAGAATATCTAAGGATATATTCTAGACTTTTAAGACATTTGTGTGTGTAAGTGTATAATTTAATTAAGACATTTGTTAAAATATTTTTCATGTGTTTTTACGGATATTTTCAGATTTGTGAGGGTGTTTTTAGAAGTTTGTGAGGATGTTTTTAAAAGTTTGTATATTTTATACATTTTTGTGTATATATATTTAAAAGTTTTTGAGGATACTTTCAGAATTTAGTTTTTTAAAACATTTGTGATTTATATATTTTTAAACGTTTTTAAGGATATTTTTAGAATTGAGGATGTTTGAGAGGATGTTTTTTTTTTTGAAAGTTTGTATATTTTATACATTTGTATATTTAAAAAATATATATTTTTTTAAAAACCTGTTTGTTTTCAGACATTTGTTGAGTATATTTTTTAAATGTATGTGAGTATATGTCAAACGTTGTGTGTGTAGTGTTTTTGTAAACATAAAAAAATGGAAATTAAAAATCCTATTTTGTGGTCATATACGCAAACATTTGTGTCTATATTTGGGGCCACTTTTAAATTTTGCAAGGATATTTTTAGATTGTTGATGTTTTTGAAGATTTTTAAAGGATATCTAAGGATATTTAGACTTTTTTTTATGCATTTGTGTGTAATTGAATTTTTTTCAGATAGTTTTTAGGATTATTCAGGTGTGTTAGGTTGTTTTCAGAACGTTTTTAAGAATTGGAAGATATATTTAGAAGTTTGTGAGGATGTTTTTTTTTTTTTTTTAAGTTTGTATATTTTATAAATTTGTGTATATATATTTAAAAAAAAGTTTTTAGAGGACATTTTCAGAAATTTGCTTGTTTTCCAACATTTGTGAGTACATTTTTAGTAACACTTACAGTAAGGTACTTTGGTTAACATGAGTTAACTACATTCATTAACATGAACTAAAAATGAACAATACTTCTGTGTCATTTATTAATCCCAGTTCATGTTAATTTCAGCATTTACTAATGCGCTATTAAAATCACAAGTTGTAAATAACTTAAAGATTAATAAATAGTGTAATAAATGTATTGTTCTTTGTTCGTTCATGTTAGTTAATATATTAACTAATGTTAACAAATGACACTTCATTGTAAAGTGTTACCCATTTTTAAAGGTTTGTGACTAATTTCAGACATTTGCATGTACAATATGTTTAAAAAAAACAAACAAATGTAAATGAAATATCCTATTTTGTGGGGATCTATTCAGACATTTATGTCTGTCATTTAAAAGTTTGCAAGGATAATTCTTCTGGTTTGTGAGGATTTTTATCCCAATATTTGGTCTGCACAAAAATAACACAACACATACACAGAAGATAGGAAAAGCAGCACAGTGTACCTCTTCGGCATCTGACTGATAATCCTCATCCTCTCTCTGTCTTTTCTTCATGCTGTCTCTTTTATAAAGCGGGTTGTTCAGGCCCTGATTTGCGAATACCAGGAATCGCTGTAGTGTTTGTTTAGCTCCTATATTCCTGTTCAGTCACAGAATATTGACTCTGAGAGCTTTTAATAATCTGCTGTTTAATCCAAGTCCGAACCCAGTCAAATCTGATTGTTTCCTGGAAACCTGCTCAACCGGACCACCTAAAGTCATTTAGTCACCAGAGTGTATGTGTCTGCCTTCATCTGTTCAAATTTGGTCATTTTATATGCTTATCCTTTGAAAATGTCGGTCAGCATTCAGTGTCTCTGTTAGACCAGCCACCAGCGTGTGGGTTCACAGGTGTGTAAGCGAGTGTGGCAGAAGGAGGGTTGTTGCCACTAGATGCAGATGCTCAAAGAATCCTTTCTTCTGCTTTGAAGTCAGTTCAAATGCTCTTTAAAGTGTGTTTGGGAGAGTGGGTGCACATGCAGTCATGTGTGTGCAGTGGGCGGCACTTCTTTCGCACACTGCTCTGTGTCATAGGGGTATGACTTTAAGATTTGTTCTGTGTAAACAACTCACATTATCTTGCTGTTTTGCTTCTCTTGTTTTACTCGAAAATTACACAAATATTCATTAAGAAAACATTTTTTTGTATTTTATTTATTTATTTATTTACTCACAGGTTTTAGGGTCAAATAATATGAATATAGTGCCTAATATATGAAAAGGAAAAATATGTTAAAAAAAAGTTTAAAGCACATACCCTGATAGCACACGTACATCACAGAGATGTCTATTTGACGCCTGCATTTACATCTGCAAGACGTATTTTTTGTGTGTGTGTGTGTGTGTTTGTGTTTGCTCAATATGTCTATTGGGCGTTTCCTGTCAGATGTCAAATAGATGTCTATTAGATGTCTTTAAGATGTTTTTGATTTAGAATGTATGTAAAACTGACATCTTACAGACGTCTGTCAGGTGTTTGTACACAGCAGATGCTTTCTAGATCAAGTGATCTTTAACAGACATTTTGCAGACGTACGTGTGCTATCTGGGTATGCCAAGTTTGTGCAAATGTATTTGTATTTGCACAGTTTTGAAAAACATTTATACCACACCAAGTTTGTATGTTCATGTATATACAGTTGAAATCAAAAGTTTACATACACCTTTCAAAATCTGCAAAAGCTTAATTATTTTACTAAAATAAGAGGGATCATACAAAATGCATGTTATTTTTTTTATTTAGTACTGACCTGGATAAGATATTCCACAAGAGAAAATAATTCAAATAAGTTGAATTTATAAAAATGACCCCGTTCAAAAGTTTACATACACTCGATTCTTGTGTTGTTACCTGAATGATCCACAGCTGTTTTTTTGTTTTGTTCTGTTTTGTTTTGAGTTGAGTTGTTCATGAGTCCCTTGTTTGTTCTGAAAAGTCAAAATGCCCGCTGTTCCTCAGAAAAATCCTTCAGGTCCCACAAATTCTTTAGTTTTCCAACATCTTTCGCATATTTGAACCCTTTCCAACAATGACTCTGTGATTTTGAGATCCATCTTTTCACACAGGACAACTGAGAGAAACTTTTTGAAGGGTAAATTTCACTTATTTTGTCTTCTGGGAAACATGTAAGTATCTTCTATAGATTCTGAAGGGCAGTACTAAATGTGAAAAAAAAAAAAAAAAAGAATGATATTTAGGCAGACTAAGAAAAAATCTTCATTCTGTTCAAAAGTTTTCACCCCCCGACTCTTAATGCATCGTTTTTCCTTCTGGAGCATCAGTGAGCATTTGAACCTTCTATAATAGTTGCATATGAGTCCCTCAGTTGTCCTCAGTGTGAAAAGATGGATCGGTAACACTTTATTTTACGGTTTCTTAACTAGTTGCTTATTAGCATGCATGTTACAAGAATATTAGCCATTTATTAGTACTAATTAAGCACATATTAATGCCTTATTCTACATACCTAATCCTACCCAATACCTAAACTTAACAACTACCTTACTAACTATTAATAAGCAGCAAATTAGGAATTTATTGAGGGAAAAATCGTTACCGATGGATCTTAAAATCATGCTTATTTTAAAAAAAATAATAAACAATGAAAGATTATTAAACTAAATAAGTCCTGCATGCTTAAATGATTTAGGAGAAATTTTAATTTAGAAATTAAAAATTTGCTTATGATGGAATAGGCTATTCTATGTATGAATTGCATTTTTAATGCATTTTTGAAAAATAAATAAATAGACTTAGGTGAAATTTATATCATATCTGAAAAATGCAGAATATGACCATTAAAAAAAAAAAAAAGTCCAGATGTCGCATACTGTTTGTAATTATACACTGATTTGACCACAGAAAGCACAATGTATAGAAACCAGCCCCATGCTATATAGAAAGCATATCCAGTGACAGCATTGTGTGGCTGTGTGAAATTTTTTATAAGATCCAGTCATATTTGACAGCCATAGAAATAAGTGTTACTTTGCCTCGCCTATTGATTGGAACATTACAGTTCAGGATGTCTTCATTATAGCATCCCTTCATCTCACCTCTGCGTTCTCATCTGTCATCCATCATATAAGCTCAGGTTACCACCTCCAGCCAAACAGTGCAGAAGTAAGTAGATTGTGTGAGCTGGATATCTACCCATGCAAACACTGCTGCTGCTGCTGCTGCTGCTGCTGGTGTATTTGGTAGACATGCTAATCCACAGCTGTCTCAAGTATATTTATATCTCGCTGTGTGGCTCAGAGTGTTATCATGGGTCACATGATCACTGATCACCTGCTTACATCTTTGTCTTTGTGTCAATAGTGTATTGAAGGTGCGTTCAGCGTATGTTGTGGTGTCCGTATAGTCACGCATTTTCCCTTCTGGTGGTTAACGGCATGTACTTAGTAAAAAAAAAACTTGTCTGAACTTGAAAAAAAGAACTCAAATCATTTTGACCACAATTCAAACACATTTACACACGCTCATGCCTTCATCTGACCACAAGACTCTGTCTGTCTGTCTCGGCTTAATCTCTACAGACAAGACTGTCTGAACTCACTCACACTCTTTCTCTCACATACACACACACACATGCAGGGTGAGTAAATATATCCTCTATGCATTCAAAAAGCTCAGTGTCAGCATCTTCCGTGAAACATGTCATTCACAGAGAATTGTGGCTCGAAGGTTATTAAGTACAAGATGAATCGTTGTCACGGATTTACAAGCACACACGCACTCACTGGTGCAGGTCTGTAAGAAAGATGCAATGTTATTGGAGTTACATAAATGGATGGAGGTTTGTGAGGAATAGAGAGATGTTATGTAAAGAGCTGGGGAAGGACAAAGGTTAATATATAGATAGGAAGAGAGAGAGAATGGGATTATATAAGGGGATTAAGAAAGGAGAATTTATCAGTGGGTTATAGTGTTATATAAACAGGCACTAGAGTGACCAGAGCTGTCCTGACAATACCTCTCATCACACAAATGTACGCATAAAAATATATTAATAATACATGCAAAGACATAATTAAATATTTCTTGGTTTCTTGATGTACCTGTATTAAGCGGATTAATGTAAAATGTAAACTACACTGGTGGATATATATTTAATTTATTATGTAATATAAACAAAATGATATTTTTAACTAAAAAAACTAAACTTGTTTTTTTTTTTTTGTTTTGTTTTGTTTTTTTGTTTTTTTATTAAATCTAAATTCATGTCCCAGTCACATTTTGTTGGTTAAATAAGCATTACATACACTTTTAAAAAATTATAATAATAATATTCTATTATTAAAGCCAAGTATGAATCTCATCAAGTTAGTGTTTTTAAGCATTTTAAATTTATTCCAAAATAATAACTCAAGCCAATAACAATTTAAACAATATATTTTATTTGTGAACTTGCGTTCAACTATTCTTTTTAATAGTTAGCTTTTAATGATTTTTTTTATTTTTTGGATAATCAGTCATCAAAGCTTGGTAAATGTTGATCACGCAAAGATGTGCTTTAAAATTCACCAAGCTGATTACTCACTAAAATCTCCTGCAGATCACGTTTTCACGCCATTTTAAGTTTTATTTTGATGTAACAAATTGGTTATATCTAAGTGTGAGTTGTTTACTTACTTTTTTAAATTAGTCTTGCCATTAATGCCTTTATATTGTTCATTCAGACTGATTTGCAAACACGCACAAACACGAGGCAGGATTTATCGCATAAACTAATCACAGCTGAACATAACCAGTCATATCCAATCATATTGCGATGGAGGCATTGCCTCCTCTCACGTAACTTTCCCCGCTTCATTCTCAATTACCCACCACCAAACTCACTGCAGGCTTCACACCGTGTCCTAACTACACGAGCTGTGACAAGATTCCAGCGATAAGCAATTTGGGTGTCCACACCAGACACGACGCGACACAGCAGAATCAGTCAAATATCACAGCCAATCAGAAGTGCATGTGGGCGGGCTCTCCCTGGAAGCGCACTGCACTTGCAACGAAATGGATACGTTTATAATCTAATTCATAAATATGAAACCTTTTTAACATTGTTAAATGTACTGAGTGACTGATTAGGTCTTTGTTATGGAATACACTTGTTGGTTCACATTGAGTTCACAGTTTTAACGTACATCTTTGCTTCCATTTATTTTCAAGATCTGAGGTAAACTATCTGTTGTTGCTTTCAGTATGGCTATAAAGGTCACACAAAATTATATTCAATCTCACATTAGACACATTTAACTTTGAATAAAGCACATAATCATTACCTGAGATTAGGTAATGGGCTCAGGGGAGGTGAGAGAGACATGGACTCCTGCTATAACTTTACCTACTGGTGTCGCTGTTGGGCGATTTCTGTAGAAAAAACAGTGATTTATACACTTTTTAATGTTATATTTTGTAATATTCCCAGATAGCACATGTACGTCTGCAAGATGTCTGTTAATGATCACTTGATCTGGAAAATATCTGCTGTGTACAAACATCTGACAGACATCTGTAAGATGTCAGTTTTACATACATTCTAAATCATAAACATCTTAAAGGACATCTGATAGGAAACGTCCTATAGACGTCTTGCAGATGAGCAAACAATCTAAAAAATGTCTTACAGATGTAAATGTAGACGTCAAATAGATGTCTCCGAGATGTACCTGTGCTATCAGGGAGATATGTCTGTCAAAAGTTTATACACAGCAGATGCTTTCTAGATCAAGTGATCTTCAACAGACATCTTGCAGACGTTTGTGTGCTATTTGGGGTATGTTTTAAACTTTTAATAACCTAACCCTGATAGCACATGTACATCACGGAGACGTCTATTTGAGAGTGTTTGCTCATATGCAATATGTCTATTGGACGTTTCCTATCAGATGTCAAATAGACGTTTATTAGATGTCTTTAAGATGTTTATGATTTAGAATGTATGTAAAACTGACATCTTACAGACATATGTCAGATGTTTGTACACAGCAGATGGTTTGCAGATCTTGCAGACGTACGTGTGCTATCTGGGAATACTTTATTTCAGGTTTAAATGTGATTTCAGTGTGGGCTAATGTGCACTTCTTGTCTTTGTGCAGGTATTATTACAACAAGAGAATTCTACATAAAACTAAAGGAAAACGCTTCACCTACAAGTTTAATTTCAACAAGCTGGTCCTGGTCAACTACCCTTTTATTGACATGGGGTCTGCAGGTACAAAACGAGGACACACAAATCACTTATATTCATTTACACAATAAAACACAGCTAAGACCTCCTCCTGTGTTTGTCTCTCCGCAGGAGCGGCTGTTCCTCAAAGTGCTCCACCAGTGCCTACAGGTCCCCATTTCCGTTTCCCTCCCACCACTCCTTCAGACATGCAGGTGTCTGAGGTGCTGCGGTCCCCCAGCAGCGAGGAACTGCGCAGTCCTGGGATGTTCAGCGGCCGCCGTATCGCCCGTGGGTCTGTCTCTGACTGCAGCGATGGAACTTCTGTCAACTCTGAGATCGAAGATGGAAACGGAGGGGCGGCAGAGGAGAGAGTGACGGAAAGAGTGGCTGAGAGAGGAGGAGGAGGAGGCGGCGGCGGTGGCGGTGGTTTCCGAGGTGCCGTTCACCCTCGTCTGTCTCACGAGGCAATGTTCAGGATGTACGGTGGACCGGGCGGTCACAGAGGTCATCGAGTCTCAGAGGTTGGCGGACACAGGGTTCATCCCGAGCCTCTCTCGCCGTTCACCGTCTCGCCTTTGCCCGGTCCGGGAGGTCCAGGTCTGTTGGCGCCACCTCTCTCGCCGGCGCTCTCCATGACCCCAGGTTCTCACCTGGCCTACACACCCTCCCCTACCCTGTCGCCCATGCCTGGCTCTATCTTCTCCTTCAACCCCGAAGACATGCAGCGCTACCTGCAGGCTCACACTCAGAGTGTCTACAATTACCACCTGAGCCCTCGTGCCTTCTTTCATTATCCAAACATCATTGTTCCTCAGCCTCAGCGCCCCGATAAAGGCATGCCCGGACCCCAGGGCTGTGAGCGTGGCCCTGCCGAGAGGCCTTCGGTGCTTAACAGTCATCACTCCACCCTCCCGCCGCCTCACGCTCACCCTATTCACCATCACCTGGGAGATGAGCAGCACCATTCTCCATTCAAGTTCAAGCTCCAACCTCCCCCACTGGGCCGAAAACAGCGTGACAGTCAGGGTCGACAGGGCTCGCTGTCCTCCTCATCTACATCCGGACTGGGCTCCTCATTGTCGTTTGGGAGTGACCTCAGTTCAGCCAGCGGATCGGGACTGGTGTCCAACTCCTCCTCAACTGGCTCGCTAAACAGCGCTGGGTTGCCCAAGATTAAGGTAATCAGGAATTATGTTCTGTACAATCACATGAACAGTTATAGTTAAACTGCTACTTGAGAGTTTTTTGGTCCTTGTTTTTTGTTTGTCGAACTTCAGAAAAATTGGATGGTGTGATTTCAGTCAGACTAAAGGCTGGAATGCACTAAGCAACTTATAAAAAGTACTAGGCATAATACACTTGCTGACTTTGTAAATGGTTACAAAGAAAAACTGGGCATCATACACCAAACGACTGAAGATCACACACCAAGTCATTCCAAACTCACTCCAAAATCTGCTGGAAGACACATAACAAATGAAAACAATGTGTTCTAAAACTGGCTCAAAATATCAAACATGTTTGATATTCTTCAACTGGATGGAATCAGTCTGAAGTGAAAAGAATCAGAGAATGTGCCCATGACACACTTTACAATTTTCTGTGAAATTTATCAATTCTGACTGCCCAAATTCTGGCTCTGACAGCTAGCATTGATTTTCTATACTGCAATTCAGGCCAACAATCTAAGTAGAAGTCATGAAGTGTATTCCACCATTAAAGTGTTTACAGCAAAATGTGAAACTTCTAGTATATGTAATGTACTGATGGTTGTTCACACCGACTCCAAATGTTCAACATGCTTAATAAGTTCTAAAAATGAAGCAATACATCTCTAATATTTCCTTGACAAGTCAGAAACTATTTAACTATTGTAATATTTTGATGGCTTCCTTAAAAAATGGGATAGTTCACCCAAAAATGAAAATTACCCCATGATTTACTCACCCTCAAGCCATCCTAGGTGTGTATGACTTTCTTCTTTCAGATGAGTACAGTCTTAAGTTATATTCAAAAATGTTCAGGGTCTTCCAGGCTTTATAACGGCAGTGAATGGCTGTTGAGAATTTGAGGCAAAAGAAAGTGCATCCATCCATCATAAAAGGTGCTTCACACAGCTCCAGGGGTTTAATAAAGGCCTTCTGAAGTGACTGCATTTTTGTAAGAAAATGATCCATATTTAGAACTTTATAAACTGTAATCTCTCGCTTTTGCTAACTGTTGTACGTGCATTCATGAGAGAGTGGCTTTTTAGCGGATGACGTAGGATGTAGGTGAACGCAGAAGTGCAGTAGAGCAAAACAAAACATTGATCACGAATTAGAAGATTAAAAAAAAAAAAAAAAAAGTTGGAGAATTTCAATATAAGCCAAGAGGAGACTGGTTTCCCTTTGCTTTAAACAAAACTTGGTTCTCATGAGACTATTCTCACCAGAGCTTACGCTATGTCTACACCCTACGTTATCTGCTGGAACACCATTCTCTTGTGAACGAACATACGACAGTTAGCAGAAGCTAGAGATTATGGTTTATAAAGTTTTAAATATGGATATTTTTCTTACAAAAACACATCGACTCACTTCAGATGGCCTTTATTAACCCATTCGAGCCATGTGGAGCACTTTTTATGATGGATGGATGCACTTTTATTGGGCTTCAAAATCTCAACCCCCATTCACTGCCATTATAAAGCTTGGAAGAACCAGGACATTTTTTATTCATTGGTTTCGTTTGAGTGACGTATATTTTGTGATGGAACTCAGCGAACATACCATACAAAAGGAAAAGGTGCGGTCGACTTAAAGGATTAGTTCACCTGCAGAACAAAGATTTACAGATAATTTACTCACCCCCTTGTCATCCAGGATGTTCATGTCTGTCTTTCTTCAGTTGTAAAGAAATTGTTTCTTGAGGAAAAATTTTCAGGAATTTTCTCCATATAGTGGACTTTCATGGTGCCACAGAGTTTGAACTTTCAAAATGCAGTTTAAATGCAGCTTCAAAGGGTGCTAAATGATCCCAGCTAAGAAAGAAGAGTCTTATCTAGCAAAACAATCGGTTATTTTCCAAAAAAAATTACAAAATTACACTTTTTAACCACAAATGCTCATCTTGTCTAGCTCTGTGATGCACATGTGCACTCCGGTTCAAGACATGTCAACCTTCTTTGCATGTTCAGTTTACGTAAATTTTGTTTTGGATGCACTACTTGTTCCCTTTGTGAAATCATGTGCGTCACATCTTGTCACTACTTCCTGTTTTTGGTTTGTTTAGATGTATTTGTTCTGCGTTGCGTTAATATTTCATTCGATCCGCACCAGAGTTTGTTTGGAAACAGACCGAGACCTATCTGTTTAGCAGTCTCAGGGTACTTTCACACCTGTAGATCAATTTCTTTGTTCCAAAACAGGGATTAAAATTAGTACAATGTTGCTTTTTATTCTTGGTGCGGTTTGCGTTCACACAGCAAAGTTTCTAAACTGACCCAATTTGTTAATACGTCGCGTGCGAGTACACAGTCACTCTCATTGGTCAAAGTTCCATAATTTATTTCCCAGAATTCCACTCATAGCTATCCTCCATCAGAATGGAACTACAACAGCTTCACAGGTTTGTTGTTGTTGTTTTTTTTTTTTTAGCCGTCGTTATAATTTATCATTTTGAGCAAAAGTCCAGGATTCGTCGGGAAAATTTTTTAAAATGCACCTACTACAAAGAAGATCAATAAAACGGCATTATAAGATTATAAGAGGTATTAGCAAAACAACAACGCTACTGCTTTTTATAGAACTTAGGTAATTACCCATCATACATTGTTATATAGCCTGGTTCGTTGGTCTGTTGGATCGGATTGCTTTCTCACTACATCCAAACCGCTCCAGAGTTCCTTTTTTTTAATCAACCCGAGACCACCTCATTCAGGCGATCTCGGATTGTTTTGGCGCTGATCCGAGTGCATTTGCCATGTTCACATATGCCCAAACAAACCGAGCTAGGTGGGTAAACGCGGCAGGTTCCGAAACAGCAGGCCAGGTGTGAAAGCACCCTCCGTCCGCTTGTTTGGTGCACACCAGGGTTTGGATGGCAGCGTTCGCACACTCTCAAATGAGCCACACTAACAGAGCAATCACACTGGAGTTTGTTTTAAGCAAACCAAACATGACAAGTGTGAACACACCCCTAATATAACTCTGACTGTATTTCTTTGAAAGAAGAAAGTCATATACACCTAGGATGGCTTGATGGTAATTTCATTTTTGTGTGAACTATCCCTTTAACTTTAACATTTAAAGTCGAGTTCCCACAGTCCTAAAAACCTAAAAAGTGTAATTGTCAGGCCTGAAAAACTCCTCTTCCAGTCATCACAAACAACTGGAAAATTCATGGAAATTAGTCAGGAACACCCAACTCTGTTTTGACACTACATGCACTCTTTTTCTCTCTATAGGTTGAGCCCATATCTGACATTGAATCCGAAGAGGAAGTCGAAGTGACTGACATCAGTGATGAAGAAGCTGACGAAAGAGATGAAGAGTTTGACATTTTCCCCTCTCACTACCACAAACACCGTCATCATCACCATCAACACCATAACCATTATCCTCCCAACCAGAAGCACCAACAGCCCAACGGCACTGATGCCGCTCTCCACCCAGATGAGGACTTGGAAGAGGAGGTGTTCAAAGCCCCCGCTCCTCCACCCTTCTTCATCCCTCCCACCTCTTCCTCAGGCGAGAGTCGCCGCAGCGTGAAGAGCGAACCCGTGGAGCCCGTGGACATGCAGCTGGCCTCCGGCGGCCTGCCCCAATCCAACTCCCAGTGCATCCCACTGAAGCTCCGGTTCAAACGCCGCTGGGACCAAGACCAGCACATGGAAGAGGCGGAGGACAAGAAAGTGAGAGGAGAAGAGAGGAACGGGACGGTGGAGGAGAGTGGCGAAGCGGAGAGCCCACCTCCTCTCGCTCACCACAGAGTGAGCGCCGAGCTCCACCGAGCCACGGCGCAACTGTCACTGGAGAACAAGGAGTGCTGATACGCATCGACGCACGTAGACGACTGCTGATACACAACTCTACAACTGCTGATGGACCCACTCACACACGTGATTGCTGAGACTGACAACGGTAATACTGACACGTACACTGCACACTTAGACTAACTGACCCTCGCTTAATCGAATCCCGTTCCCCCGCCGAGGGGCTCGCCAGCACACGTTCCAGTACATCTCATCGTGACCGCTACGAGGAATGAGTTCACCCACGTGCCCCAGCGACCCTCAGGAGTCATGAACTTTGACCTTTGGCACTAGAGAATATTTTATATTTTTAGAAGAGAAGTTTATTTTGCAAAGTGCCTGTGAGCTATCCCTCAAAACCCAACAAAGAGAACATCAAAGACTGCTCTGGTTTGAGGGACTTGATCTTCTTCTTCTCCAGCAGCCCAGCATTAGGATTTTCCTCAGCGACAGACTCCGATGTGGTGGGATACAAATGCACAGAAAGTCACAAACAGACACTGTTCGAAAACCAGCCTGGTCAGAAGTCCGAACCCTCAGGGACAAAATCCCTCAACACACACACACACACACACTCAAACACGACCCCTTTCTTATCCCCCGTATGAAGCGTGCGTCTGAGTGTGCAGGTTTCGAAAATCTAGCTGTGTGTAAGTTCTCAGGATATCTCCCTTCTTTCCTCCTTTTCCTCTTTTCTATCCAAACCAGCTCACCTTAAAACTCTCGCTCTCTCTTCCGTTCTTTTTTCCCCTCTGGGACCACACCTGAATCGCTTTCATTCCGTCTAAGACGAAATGACCACACTCCTAAATCTCTTAAACGGCTAGTTCCTTAGTTGGTTAGTCTTTGACAGTCTACATTCGGGAGTTTATAACAAGCTTCCCTTGTATAGTCAGTACTTCAGTGTGAACTAAACCAGCATCCCAGACACACACAAGCTTGTACAGTGAAACCAGACCAACTGGGAATATTTAACTATTTTGGCACTTGACGATGTACCCTTTAGATCAAGTGCTGGGCCTGATTAACGTTCTACAGCCATGTGATCTAACAGACTGGAATAGCAGTTTCAATCCATAATCTGAAACATTTACATACTAACTTAAGTATAGGAAGACAGCAGTGGCCAGAAGTCGCTCTCTCACACACACACACACACACACACTGCCTCTTATGCCTTGTTTTAATAGCATGTCTGAAAAGAAGAAAAAAGAACAGTATACACTCAATATACCTTTATATATTATGTGTTACACATATAAACGGAAAGCATAGCATTAACATATATCGGGGGTTTGTAAGCGATTTTGTTTTGAGAGGAAGGTTGACTCTTCTCTTTGGGTAAGGGAGGAAAATGTTGCTTTTCTTATCACGTTAATGAAAGGTGGGGCAGAGGAGCGAAGACTAAATTGTACACAAGACTCTAACAAAGCACGAGAGCTTTGCACCACAGATGATGTGGCACATTCGGTTCTTTAACCAGCACGCACCTCTTCAACATCCTGTTCTTACTGCCACAACTGATGTGTGTGTGTGTGTGAGAGAGTGTGTTTATGTTTGACAGAGGCTGCAGGTCTCTGTGCATGTATGTCACACCACACCCAAGGCTGTAATTCGTTTGAAACCTTGCATCATGAACCTCATAAACCTGTGCACTAAAGCCCTGTGGAAGTCGAGCACACAAAGGGGTGGCCAGACGGACACTAGCCATGATATAATGGTTTCCCAGTGACAGGAAAGAGATGTTTCACGGCTGTCTCTAACACCTGACATAATACATTACACAACATTGAACTGGCAACGGTGTCACCTGCTTAAAGTTTTGGACTTTTTCTAAGCTGCCTTATTCCTGTTATAATCAGATCTCCTCCTGCGTTCTTATTCGACGAGTCAAGTCTTTGCACTTGTTTTACCTCAAAATTGAACAAAATTGAGACGGGGTGAGCAGTATTGACCAGTGCGGTCTGTAAACGTTTGTTTGGGCACAAAGCGAGTGCTTTTCTTTAGGAGGGATGTTATTATCTTAGGCTGCTCTTGTTGGTTATCCCAGGATGTCACTTTTTCTTTTTTCTTTTTTTGCTCGTTTATCTGCTCTCTGATGTCAATGTTGCTGTTCATCCTAATTATTATTAGTTATTATCATATTTGGTTGACATTTTTCTTCTCCTCATGTTGTAGTCATGATAACATTGTATACAATACTGTAAGAGATCCTTTTAAGAATGTTTCCCCCCACCCCTGCCTTCCCACGAGCAACCCGACAGTGTGTTTAGTGTAACATTTTAAAATTTTGTAAATTAATGTTAAACTGTAACTTTAATATAGGTGGTTATTGTGGAGAGATGTAGGATGGAGGAAGGGCATTCGGGGGAGGATCGGGCTTATGATTTCAACTCGAGTCACGTCATGTAATTGTTATTTTGTAGTGTTACTGATTTCTTGCTCTTGTAAATTTTTTTCATCTGGGGATTGTATGATTTTAAAAGATATATTGTGTATTGTTTTATTGTGTATAAGTCTCTATCTCTCTCACTTTCTTTCTCAAGATTTATTTCTGTGGTTCCATAATTCATAATAACAGGTTTTAATACCATGATGTAACATTTTAATTCCTCCTTTATTCATTTTTTTGTGTTCTTTTTCAGAATTGTAATTAAAATGTAATCAGGGTCAATTAAACTGGTTAAAAGCCATCTGGTTTCTGTGTCCATTTTAGTTATGCAAGTAAAATCTCCTTTCCAGAGAAGCTCCTACTTGTGTGTTATTGCGTCAAGTAGCATCTCAGGAGGTCCACATACAATCGAAGTCAAAAGTTTACATACAACTGGCAGAATCTGCAAAATGTTAATTATTTTACCAAAATGAGAGGGATCATGCAAAATGCGTGTTATTTTTTTATTTAGTACTGACCTGAATAAGACATTTCACTTAAAAGATATTTACATATAGTCAACAAGAGAAAATAAGTTGAATTTATAAAAATGACCCAGTTCAAAAGTTTACATTCCCTTGATTCTTAATTCTGTGGTGTTTCCTGAATGATCCACAGCTGTGTTTTTGTTTTGTTTAGTGATAGTTAAACTGACCACTGTTCCTCAGAAAAGTTCTTCAGGTCTCACAAATTCTTTGGTTTTTCAGCATTTTTGTGTATTTAAGCCCTTTCCAACAATGAGATCCATCTTTTCACACTGAGGACAACTGAGGGACTCGTATGCAACTATTACAGAAGGTTCAAACGCTCACTGACGCTCCAAAAGGAAACACAATGCATTAAGGAGGTGAAAACTTTTACAATTTAAAGATTTGAAGATTAAATTTGACTTATTTTGTCTTCTGGAGAACATGTAAGTATCTTCTGTAGCTTCTAAAGGGCAGTACTACATGAACAAATATGATATTTAGGCGAAATAAGAAAAATGTACACATCCTCATTCCGTTCAAAAGTTTTCACCCCCCGGCTTGTTGTTATGAAGCATCAGTGAGCGTTTAAACTTTCTGTAATAGTTGCATATGAGTCCCTCATTTGTCCTCAGTGTGGAAAAAATGGATCTCAAAATCATAGTCATTGTTGGAAAGGGTTCAAAAACACAAAAATTCTGAAAAACCAAGGAATTTGTGGGAACTAAAGCATTTTTCTAAAGAACAGCGGGCGGTTTAACTGTTCAGGACAAACAAGGAACTCATGAACATCTATCACTGAACAAAAAAACACAGCTGTGGATCATTCAGGTAACAACACAGTATTAAGAATCAAGTGTATGTAAACTTTTGAACCTGGGTCATTTTTATAAATTCAACTATTATTTTTTCTTGTGGACTGTATGTAAACGTCTTTTATGTGAAATATCTTATTCAGGTCAGTACTAAATAAAAAATAACATGCATTTTGTATGATCCCTCTTATTTTGGTAAAATAATTAACATTTTGTAAATTCTACAAGGTGTATGTTTAACTTCTACTGTATCTGTACATCCAGACTTGGATGCAGTGCAGACATGACAAAAAAAAAAGTCATTTATTAAATCAAATAATTAAACAAATATAATTCCATGCAAAGCAATATGCTTTAGACGACCATTGGCAGTTGAGAAGTTCTTTATAAGTTCATGTTGTTTATCCAACCTGTTGATCTGATATATAACATAGACTCTTTAAGACTGACCTCTGCTGTCTGAAGAGCAGAAGTACAAGGTATCAACCATTTAAAATCATCACTATTGATTTTGGAGGCATCCATCAAATCATTCTGCTCATTCAAACGACATATGTATACTAAATATGAAAGTACATGTCAGCAATATTGCTAAATAAAACGATTATTATTTTAGGGGTATAAGAATGTCATTATCTGATGATAAGCAAGACAAACATTTTGTAACTTCTATTATGATTGTGAGAGGCCACTGCACATAAGTGTCACTTCTTGTCTACTAAAAACCAGTAAACCTTTTTTTCTCTCAATGTTCCACTTTATTCACCTTTTTCTTAAACGTGGAAGTAAGCCTATGGGTGAGATTTCCGGTTCATTAGCCGCTATATGGAAATAACGGGAAGAATAACAACATGCAGTAAACAATAAAACTGCACTACAAACCAGTGTGTTCATAATTAAGATAATACATTAAAATAGTATGATAAAACACACCAATTTGCAATATTAAGCAGCAAAACGAGCTGTTTTGTACAGCTAAAAATAGCTGGACGCGGACGAGACCAGAAGCCAGACCCATAAAATTTACAAATGGCTGCGCCCACTCTTACAGGAAGAAAAAGCTGGATAGCATCTGTTATAAGTTTCTGTGAAGGTGAAAATAGCTTACAGAGAGAGAAAACATTCACAGAGATGATTCAAATGGAACATTTCATGCTCATTTTACACTTGGCATTACCTGATGACCTTAATTCACGTTGACTAGTAACGTTTTGTATCCGCTACTTATTTAACTTACTCAGTAAGCATCAGTTCTGTCTACTCATTCAAATCAATGTTCTTTATGAGCACTCACTGAATAAAAACTTCAATAGCCCGGTTGTGGGATTCAAATGCAACCTGTGTTTATATTTCTGCCTCTGGTTCGTCTCACTCTCATCATCCCTGTCATGTTTTGTTTTGTCACATTCTCTGTCTGTCGTCTCCCTTTTACTTCTTTTATCACTTCAGTCGTCGTCTGCATTTCAGAGAACTAGAGGAGGGAATGCAGTTCCCTGTGGCACAGTGGGAGCGTAGGGTAGAGGGAGAGATGTATGACAGTTGATTGACACAGCACTGCAGAGCCAAAAGAAACGGGTCGTCATCGTGGAGGGGGTCAGGTCAAAGGTCAGGGCTCTAGGGAGAAGAAGTGCTAATAAGGGGGTATGACACTTGAGTAGTACAAAAAGTTATTTTAAATTCTCTTTTCATCTTGATCAATAAAAAGTACACTGAAGAACCTTGTTCTAAGTGTTTTGAAACCCCCAAAGCCACCACACAGTGGCGCGTGTACATGTGTTTATACTTTTACAGTTGTGCTTATCAAAATAAAACCGACAGAGGTCGCTGTACATTGCTTTAACATTTGAGGATGGCGCTTGAGAGTGCTTGACTACAACAGCGATTATGTAACGCCGTCTTTGCTTCTCAAAGAAAATTCACAACGAACATCCATTCGATGAATGTAGATGTAACTTACGCTTCAATGCGTCAGTATGTCTACGTTTGGAAAAAAAAGTTTCCAAACAGTACTTGTATTTAAACTAAATGTAAAAGTATGACTGTTACCACTTATTTTTCAGACATGTTTTTTAAAACCATGTCTCACATCGCTTTCATCAGTCTCTAGTATGTTGTCCTACTACGCATCAAGCATGGGGTTAGGCGAGTACGTCAGGCCACGCCCCTACCATCCAGCTGGTGGCAACATGCTTGATGACTTCATCGCTGAGTTTGCTCATTGGCTGGTCGACGCGGCCCCTCTGGCCAATCACACGCCGGCACGATGACGTCACCTCTAAAATCCTGCAAGGGTTGTATGGATGGGGCGGGGCACAACGGCACGTACGTTAGAGACAGCGGAATGCGGCGCAACGATTGGCTCTCGCACACGAGGTGAGGGGCTGTTGCTGAGAGAAAAGCGAGGCAGAGTGGAAAAAATTGAGAGCAGTCCATCCCGTATTCACAAGCATAGTAGTGTGAAAGTGAAATGGCTAGTCAGGAACCTGCACTAGGGGGGTTTATAGCGATTAACCGAATAAGTTTAGCGAATTGACCTCACTTTTAAATATTTAGAACATAACAGATGACGAAATTTGTTTAAACAGTGTTAAAACTGAAACGTACGAGTTTTTTTGAAAGTGAAAGTTGGGAAGTAAAAACTAGCGATTTTAGGATGAAGCTTTGCGCTGTCGTTTGTGATAAACACGCACCTTTATTTAGGAAGCGAAAACTCGTATCGCGTTATTGGCCAGCGCTTCTTGAACACTTCCCTAGTGCCCGCCCACACCCTGTTCCTATGGTTCCCAGCGCTCTCATTGGATACTGTAACTTTTGGAGTGAGCGCCGGCTTGGTATCTAGCCTCACTGCGATTGGCCCAGAGCGCCTGTCAATCAAACGAAGTAAACCACTGAGAAACGCCTCTAAGTTTGTGCTGTCACATTCATAGGTTACTGTATCTGTCAGTGCGCTCCGATTGGCCAGGCGGGCCAGCTGTTAGTGGTTCATTCACCATTTTGTGACTGTAGTGGAAAAGGGATTCATATAGTTTTTAATCCCTGTCTGAGTTGCTGTTGGGAGGGGGGCAAAGATGTTTTACGGAGGACCGATGTAAAGTAAAATTCCCGACAGGCAGAAGACATGGATGGACGTTACTCGCCACTTCAGACGACAGGACAGAGCCCATCTGCAATTTGCACCGTAAATTCATCGGTTACCTCTTAAGTATTTCTGCTGTTTTGGTAAGTAGTTATTACTCTGACGAATCCAGCGCTAGTATTAGTGACAACCCGTGTTTTAGACACGAGTGTTGTGTGCAAAAGACAAATGGAGAACACAAAAATATCAAGGAAGGACCCGGAGCAAGAAGAAGGAAGGGGGTGGGGATGCAGAGTTAAACTTTGTCAAATGTTTTAAAGACAGCGTTCAAACCAAGCTTTATTAAGTTCACCCTTTCAGATTTGTTTTGGCTGAATGGCATGAGTTTGAACAACTTGAACACAGCAGACTGGCACTCATGCACTGCGTTACGCACTGGCAGGATTACGCTCGAGGAAGGATTGCACTACCTACAGTACTAGCGAGTAAGAACGTCACGGCGCCAATGTAAAAACAAACAAATTAATACTTCTCTCCGTAACCGACGCTATTACTCGGACTTACTACACGCGCTATCATCGGCTCTCTGCTAGGACGGCTCACAAAGGTGGATAATTTGCAACTTTTGCTGCATGTACGTCCTTATTGACATGGACAACCTTTGCGTAGTGTTTTTGCGCGTCACCGCGAGTGTGTTTGAACACGTTTTAAAGCTTTTTTTATTCTGTTACAAGGCTTTCCTTGTCTAATTTAGCTGTTGCGAGTCCATGGCATAGTACTACTCCCGTGACATTGCGAAGCGCTGCGAGTACTACTACTACCACCGGCGGCTTTCGTGCGCATTCTGACGGTACGCTTTCCATTGTTGTGCATTATTGCTATAGCTCACCTCATAGTCCAATACAGGTCGGAATACGAAATATAAAAGAGCCTTTCATCCAAACTGCAGCTTTATCATCAGTTAATATTGTAATTAATATTTTAAAAGTATCATTCAGCCCTAACGGGCCTCCTCGAAGTGGGTTTTTCCACATTACACACTCCTGAGATTTTGTCATCTTCAGAGATGCACGTAAATATGATGCACTCTGGTGTTAAAAGAGTGTCTCCATAATGATGGCTCAGTTTGCCTGCATTAACACCATCCGTCAATTCATTTTTCATCAGGTCATGTGTGGCGCATGCTTTTAGTAATGGTAGGTGTTTGCCACTGAGCACCTTTGCTCCTTTGGGTCAAATGAGTGATATTCTTCCATGTCTGACTGATGGTGGTGGAGTGTTGTTTTGGGCAGCCTTTCGTCTACGTCACTCGGTACATGTACTGCTTCAGCATCCATACAAGCTTGTCTGGTACACGCTTTATACTGATTTCAAACTCTTTTGCAGGACATTTTTTTGAGTGCAAACTGCACAGGTGATTTTTCAAAGAGTGTGGCATGCGTCCCTGACGCCCCTTGTTGTGCACTCGTCTCTTGAGTTTCTCCATGTTTTTGCTGTTTCATGTGTGTGACTGTAACACCCCCTTGGTGACCCACTTTAAAGTCCATATAAAGCAGGTAATACAGTTGGAAATGGTCGGGCTTGGGGAGGAAGCAAGTCATGGCACCCATGCATGCCCCTGAGCTGCACGGCACTGCACTGCTGCAGCCCTGCACCCTTCTGCATGCCCCAGAATGCACATTTGCAGAACAATCTGTGAATGAGCACAAAATCAGTGTTGATACGCAATGTGTTGTGTGGAGTGGGCAGACGGTTGACTTTCGCACACATTGTGGTGTATGCCACAGTCGTGGGTTGGTTTTGTTGTTTTGTTTATTTGATAATCCGCATTTTTGCATGTTTATTTTGCTTCGTAACACTGTGGTGGAGCGATGCACTGTAAGACTTATTCTCCAATTAAATCCGAGTAGTGTGACAGGCTGGCATACTGGCATCACAAGTGCGTGTGAGCCTGTGTCCCCCTTTTTCTGTCGCACATCAGTCTGAATATATAAGATAGGTGCTTTATTGACCCCTGAAGGGAAAGACTTTGGTTTGAGCAAAGTCTTTGACACAAACAGTTGCTCCATTGACAACTGGTTCACCGTCAGCAGTGTGTGTGTGTGTGTGTTTGTGCTTGGCATTGGTGTGACGCATCGTATATTCTAGGCTTTACATTTTTTAAAAAATAGATCATCACTGTGGCTTAACGCTCAGCATTAAATTCAAAATATCACCTTTTAATCTGGATGATCTGAAATATGTTCTGGCTCATTTGATTCACCTTAATAAATGTATAGCCGCTGTGCATAATGACTATAAAACAAATGGATTCGTTCAGCCTTATAAACAGGAAACATTTATTATTAATTCTAATAATAAATCATTTGACCTTTTAGGACCAAGGTAGTTGTTTAGTGACAGCTGAAAGTATCTCATCCATATATCAACTCAAATCAAGTGTGTATGTGTTTCTATACTGGATTAAGGTTGTAATAAACAGCAGTTGCTGGCCTGAGGATGAGGATGGCAGATTTTACAACGATGTTCACACGGATTCGTATAAAACGGTAACGGTTCAGCTGAAAACACTCCGCTCAGAGTGTGTGCTTGGATTGGACTTCTGTCATATGGCTGACGTCAGAGTTTTTCTTGCTTTAGTTAGACCTTTAATACAGGTATCATGCTAATATCCAAAATGCTGAGACTTCGCTTGACCAGCTGTAGTCACATACGTCCGAGTCAGAGCTGTCAGAGTCACGCGAAGTGGACCTAGGATTAGCTGAAAGTGCGTGCGTGTTGTTTCGCACGTCTGTTGTTGAACAAAATAAATATCTGAATGGTTTTATATAGTTTATTATTTGTAATATTATTATTTTCAGAATGTGTTAATCTGTCTACTTATAATTTAACATAGAGATGCATGTCACAAATTGCTGTGATCTCATGTTTGTTTTGTTTTTTTGTTTATCTGTTGTGTTTTTTGTTTTATTAGACTAGAATTCTATAATATATATGAAAGAATCCTTTCATGGTACTTAACTACTACTTCACTAGTCTGCATTTTTTTATATTTTTCTCCTATTTACCACCTTGAATTAATAAATCTAAAATTGCATATATTTTTAGATAAGAACTTATTGCTCCTTTTTTTTTTTTTTTTGATGGCTGAATGATATCAAAGCATTACAACATTTACATTAAACTTGATGCACGTAACTTGGGGACAAGGTAACTTGTGGTATTACAGCATTAGTACTAGTTATCACGCGCAACTTGGCAAGTTGCTTGTTCATTTAATCTAGTTAAAAAAAATTCTTCTACGTGAACAACTGGAGGCCTATTAATTGATAATTTAATTATCAAATGTAATTTCCTAGCAATTGCCAGTGGTTCAAATTCATGAGAAGTAAATCTTCAGCTAAATAGTGATTTTATGGATTGTTAAAGTAAAGGGTCACATGTTTTTTAAATTGTAGGTTGTGCAGTTTGACATCATCCATGGGGTTTTCAGTTTCCTGAGCAGAATTTTTTCTAGAAGCTGCAGGGATTTGTGATTTTATGCAAACGTAGCAGTACTTTTTAACAACACGCTTAAGCTTCACAGCTGAGAAGATTATATATGATCATGGTATATTTCAAATTGTGGTGATAAATTTTCTGATCATGGGCATGGCGTAATTTGTTGAATTCTGTCAGCCATAAACAAGAAGTTGAAAAATCATTCGCAGTACTAAATTATATACAAACTTAAGGGTCACGTTGGCTCTACATCAGTTAAGCAACAACTTCGCTTATCATATATTAATAGACCAAGGACGAGGAAGACGTGGCATGTTTAGGATTTATTGTGTAAAAGATTATGATACACTTACAATCATATTATAACTTTATTACTTAGGATATTGCAATTATGCTTTGACTTTTGAGGACAATATTTATTAACATGAATGTTATGTAAAGATTTTATTGTGTGTTTGCTTTATTGTTTTTACTATTTCATTAAATTTAATTGGTATGCTGGGTGACTCATAATGGAGTATAAACTCTAGAATAATGTTAGCAAATTATACACCAATGTGATACAACACAACAACTCTGGCTCAGATTTACACTGTGATTTTATGTTATATCATTTATTGTAAATATCGTTTTTTTTGTGTGTGTGAATTTACTGAAATGTGTAGTAAAGCAGTGTGTTGAGATGAAATCGAGCGCAGCTTTTTCTTTTTGAAGATCGATCATGTAGTATGAGTCATAGGTTCTTTACCACAAAGGCCTAATTACTTTATTCTAAATGTTCTTAGTGTGTGGATCAGGCCTGGCCCTTGGGTATTTTTTTGCTATTATTTACTTGCAATTATTTCTTTTTGACCTCCCTGTCAGTTTCTTTATGGTTTTAACATTCCCAAGACTTTCTGACTCCCCATCAGGGGTAATACAAGGGAAAAACATGATATTAAATTACCAACCTACGCTGAGGTCAGAAAAAAAAAGCTGATAATAGTGGAATTTACTCTGAATTTTGGCTTGATTGTTTGAGAGTTGGTACTATGCTGACTCATGCATTGTGTTTTGATATGTGCATCTAAGTGATTAAAATTGTTATGCAATTTCGAAAATAACGTGCTATCATACTCTGAACTAACCATTTTAGAAAGCTCACAAACATACCTTCTGAAATTTCAGAGATAGATTGTTAATAACAATCCTGAATTTTGAGCGAAGCCTAATAACATTGTTTTCTGTATAATATTCCATGTAGTAACCAGGAAGGAAATCTCTCTCCATTGCAAATAAACAGTTTAAGGTCAGTAGGAACGGTGGGTGGGGTGTCTCTTGGAATGACTCAAAGAATTCCCCAATTCTCCTTTTAAAGCCATCTCTCACAGGAAAATCCTGTGCGTGTGTTGTTTGCGTGGGAGTGTATGTTTGCACATTTTTTGTGAGTGGGTGGGAGTGTGGAATAGTAGAGAGAGTGAGAAATTGACTGTAGAGGAGTGTGATTTCACACACGTGTTTGTGTGTACGAATGAATAAGGACAGGCTGGTAAAGGGGGACTGGCTTAAAATGCATTTTATGTGTACAGGAGTAAACGTTTGTGTTTTCTTCTTACTGAATTCTCAGCCTGATTTTCCTCATGTTTGTGTATTGCAGCATGACAGCGGATTGCTAAATATGTCGTGTGTGTTTTGTGTGTGTAGTATGTAATGTGGGTATGGGAAAAGAGGGAAAAGAGGCGCCCACACAATCCCAATCTGGTTTATGCACATGGGTGCTGTGGATCCCCCTCACATCATTTTCATACGCCGACTTTTTGTTGCGAGATATGTATTTACAGAAAAATCACAATCACG
This sequence comes from Cirrhinus mrigala, assembly GCA_036247105.1. NCBI lineage: Eukaryota > Metazoa > Chordata > Actinopteri > Cypriniformes > Cyprinidae > Cirrhinus > Cirrhinus mrigala. The sequence goes on from CM070022.1 coordinate 24,258,519, forward strand.
AGATACAATGAATTGTGTGTACATTGATTGTTGATTTGCCATATCTTAACATTATAGGACATACAGTTTTTGCTTAAGATACAAAGCCTTTTGACAGATTATTTATCATTATTGTTATTTAGACTGTGAAAGTAATTTGAAAACACTTAAGAACAAGCACGTGTGCAAAATTTGTTTTCCTATTGGCATGGCAGCCAAACAACTGTCTTGCCTAAAGAAGCAAAATCTAGGGCTTAAACCTGCCATCATATGCTATCAAATCCGTTTTCTTGATTTTGGAATTTTGGGACAAAATCAGGCATTTTTAGGTGGATTTATTTTCATCTAGTTTTTTGAGAGGGTCACATTCTTTTAAATGCGGATATGGATGTAATGGATGAAAAAAAAAAAAAAAAAAAAAACATTTTACATACTTGTTTTTAATGCTAGCATATTTAGTTAATGGGTAACAACTATGGACACACAGTAATTATTTTTTTTCTACAATTAAGTACAATGTGTTGTCTATATTTTTAAACTTTTATTCCCAAATAAAGTACATAGCTTTTTATTTATGATTCATTGGCTATTTATTTAAAAAGTTATACAGGACATCTAAGTGTTGTATGTATATATTCAGATGCAAAAGCCTCTAAATCCATCTGACAAATTTCTTTGTGGCCACTTTGTATAGGTTCCTATGTAAGTACTTCTGATTGGGCTGAGACTGGAATTTAGCGAGTTTGAAGTAAAAGTATTTGATGGATGTATACTATGTGTCAGGAGCATTCACTCAGTATCATTATCTCATTTTTGACCGAGATGGCTTTTAGCTGGTTTTACATCTTAACTCTTCATATATATAGCTAGTTCTTGAAAAGAACGCTATAACACTGACCCTCACCTACAAATTTAACATAAAATAAAACGTTATGCACTTTTTAAATGTGACCCTGGACCACAAAACCAGTCATAAGGGTCAGTTTTTTTAAATTGATATTTATACATCATCTGAAAGCTGAATAAATAAGCTTTCCATTGATGGATTGTTAGGATAGGACAATATTAGGCCGAGATACAACTATTTGACAATCTGGAGTCTGAGGGTGCAAAAAAAAAATCAAATTATTGAGAAAATCACCTTTAAAGTTAAGCAAAATTAAGTTTTGCTATATTTACGGTAGGAAATTTACAAAATATCTTCATGGAACATTATCTTTACTTGATATCCTAATGATTTTTGCCATAAAAGAAACATCAGTGATTTTGACCTATACTTTGACCTATTGTTGGCTATTGCTGCAAATATACCCGTGCTACTTAGGACTAATTTTGGAAATTTACAACACAGGTTCAAGCATTAGAAAAAAAAACAAAAAAAAACACTATCTAAAAAAAATACCTTTTCTGCACACCATTTGACTTTCAGTGTGTATTTCAAGCATTACGATTATTTTGTTTTAAAAATCAAAGCATTTTAACTGTACAAGAATACACTTTGATTAACCAGCCTTGTTTCAAAAAAGTACTTGGTGTACTGGATAGAGTGTGTCCTTTGGTGAAGGTTTCCTGTTAGCAAATATTCTTTTTTAAATTCATTGTTGCATGTGAAACTTTATTGTGTTATTCATGAGCACATTCATGGTCTGCTGTTTTTCGGCAGCCTTTTATTCTGTATTCTATTTAAAATATGTTGATATCTAACATCTGCCTAAATAAAAACATTAGATGACATTTTTTTTTTTTTTTTTTTTTTACCTTTTTGTGTATACAGCACTCCTGTTACTATTTAGACACGTTCACACACATGGAGCAGTATCTTTCCAATTACTCAATATTGGCAACAAGGAAATGTCCATTTATTTGTTTCTCCTTAAATTTTTCCCTTCTTGTTACAGGTTGTTGTAAGGAGAAGAAAAAGAAACCTCAGAAAAGCCAGGAGAAAACAGGAGAAAAGAAAGAAGAAAAAAGGGGAGAAATAGTTGCCAAACTAAAAAAGATGAGGCCACCAAAGAAACAGAGAGGACGCTCTCCTTTGTCAACAAGAGGAAAAGGAGCAAGAAAACGAGGGGGCAAGCTTGAAGGACATTCACAGACAACGCCGCCTGGACCTTCACACCAGAAATACACTCCATCCAAAGAAGATAGCTCTCAGGACAAGCATATCAAGAGTAGCAACGTCCTAAACAGTGAGGGGTTAAAAGAGCAAATAAGAGAAAGGACAATGGAAACATCAAAATCTGAAGAGAGTGCAGTAGTAGTGAATAAGGCAAAAAGCCCCAGGAATGTTAACGCTAACAGTTTGACAGATAATACAGACTCGATCAAGATAGCCAGCAACGCACATGAAAATTCACATAGTAATAGCACAGACATCTGTAACACAAACACACAAAACTTTACTAGCACAAACAGTAAAGGTAGCAGCCAACATGCAAACAGCATTGCTAGCAATACACAAAACACAAATACTACAGCCAACAGTTTAAATAAAAATAACTCTTTGAGTGCCAACCACACTTCCACCACACCCTCCAGTCGAAAAACAGCCACTTTCAAAGCCAGGGTGCCCAAGAAGAAATACATGTATGAACATCAAGCTTCCAGTATTTCTCCCATCAGTTCAACACCTGTAGCCCAGCTCTCTATTCATAGCAACCATCTAAGTTCTCCACACAACTCCATTTCTCAGAGCACTACTCCTGTGGTCAGAAATGATTTAGTTAAAGCAGATATTTCTAATCTGGACAATAGTGGGAATAATAGGAGAGAAATAGGGAAAATAGCAAGCACAGAAACTCCAAAAGGAGATAGAACTAAGGGAGATATGTTGAAAAGTGAGGTGCCTTCTGAAGGAGAAAAGATGGTACATATGGTGGAAGTAGACGGATATGGGGAGCAAGCCCCAAATTCTGTGCGCTCATCATCCACAGACACAGCCAGTGAGCACTCTGTGGATCTCGAGGTGCTTGAGCCCTCTTGTGTGCAGCTAAATTCAGGGAACCATGTAAGAGCATCAAGAAGATTCAGCCTCCCCAACAATTCAACCCTGTCTGTACTCTTGTCCCCTAATCACACACAAATTGAGCAGGGAGGGTCTGCAACAATAGCAGAAGCACTAGCTAAGGGACTGAAAAACCAAAGGGTGCTAGCACGTAGAAGACCAAGAACTAATTTAAAGAAAGATGAAAGGCTGATCAAGGAATATGTATTTATTTGTGGTGTGGTGCGTGGCTCCAGTAGAGAGCAGTTGAATGTAGAGTTGCAGATTAATGGGGAGGGGACACTGCTGTCATATCCATTTCATACATTAGTAAGTCGCCCACACCAACCCATTGACCTCATTTTAGACGCCCCGCCCCCAGGAAATGAACTTGTGGAGGTTGGGACGCGTGTTTGTGTGCCTTATGGAGGAGATAAAGGTAAAGAGTTGTACAGAGAAGGTGTGGTTGCTCAGGTAGACTCTCATTCAGCTTGCCCCTACATGGTGCTTTTGCAGGAGGAATTAGAGCAGGAGAAAGAGAGGTGCAGCAGTGAGGAGACACAGCAGACATCAAGTACAAAGACTGTATGGGTTACCCGCCAGAACTTGCGCCTCCTTGTTCCGCCATGGGACGGGGTTATGAGAGAGAAAGAACGGGAGGAGAGAGAGCACAGGGAGGAGATAGAAGTGGAGAGAGAGCTATGTCAGTTAAGTGAGGGAATGGATTTAGTAAGTGCAGGTCCTCCTAGGGAGAACTGCAGATTCCCATCTCCAGACACAGGGGTTCATCACTTTGGAAGCACACATCTTTCATCTTCCACTTCACCAGCAGTTGTTATGGTAGCAAACAATGTGTTTAGTCTAGCAACTAGGAGGGAGGATGATGGAACTCGGAATAGGGAAAGAGTTAGAGAAAGAGAACACGAGCGAAAGCAACTGCAGACTCCAGAGGTGGACATGGAGGTCTTGCGGCTTAACATGGCACCACTCAGAGATGGTGGACCCGTAGTCTCAGGTGGACCAAAAGCAGGTGTGCCTAATCAGCACAGACAAATTCTTTCCAAACCTCCTGGGTATCCAAGTCCCATTACAGTGGTGCGAGGCATCTCCGGGACTTCTTTAGGAAGTCCACAGCCCACCCCTTCACCTGCAGTTTTAGGGTCTGATGGGGGGATCTCTCACCCTATGCCACCCTCGGTGCCTCCTTCCCCCAGCTCCAGGGGTTCTCTGACACCTCTGGAAAAGACTCCTACACCTTCACAGACCTCCACCCCAATTCCAGGGAGTTCTGCCTCTTCTTCTGCTTCTTCCTCACGATCAAGGACACCATTGTCAGCTGCCCAACAGAAATACAAGAAAGGTGACGTGGTTTGTACACCTAATGGAATCCGTAAGAAGTTCAATGGGAAGCAGTGGCGCCGCTTGTGCTCACGAGAAGGCTGCATGAAAGAGTCCCAGCGTCGTGGCTACTGCTCTCGTCACCTCTCCATGCGTACCAAAGAAATGGAGGGAGCAGTGGGAGAAAGAGGGAGTGGAGGAGGTGGAGAGAGTAGCTCAGGGACTGTGACACCTTCAGATCTGCGGGGTCGTGCTAGCAGTGAATTCGACTGGGATGAGACTTCTCGCGACAGTAGTGAGACGAGCAGCCGAGGTACGGACTCTCGTCCACGTCTTGGGTTGCCATCACTGCTTCCTCAAGATTTCTCTCGGTTTGACTTTGACGAATGTGAGGCTGCAACTATGCTGGTATCCCTGGGCTCAAGGTCTGTAACACCCTCTTTCTCACCGATCTCAAATCAGTCACCATTCTCACCTACACCTTCCCCATCAGCTTCGCCACTTTTTGGCTTCCACCCTGCAACTTTCAGTCCTATTACTGCCTCTCCAGTCTTGCCTCCTCGGCGCCACAAACACCCCAGTGGAACCAACAGTGGTGTCTCAAAACATGGAACCGGAGGCACAGAGAGGGAGAAAGACAGACACTTGTCTGGTATCGTGCCATCCTTCCACACCAATCTAACCTTCACTGTACCTATGAGCCCAGGCAAACGCAGGACGGATGCCCCACCTCCCCCAGTTCCACTGTCGCAGGAATATGGCAAACCCGATCAGGAACGGGAAAGCTGTCGTGACCCGTCTCTCGTAACAAATCTCTGCATTATCTCTCCTCAGACTGCTACTGTCACTCACCCCCAAAGACTGTCTTCAACCACTGCCTCTTCCCCACCCGCTTCTCCCCTAAGCTTAGAATCAGGTTCACAATGTACAGTCTCCCAGCAGCCTTTGAGAGACTCTCCAGTAATAGTGAGAAATCCGGAGGTTCCTTTAATAAAGTTTACAGAACTCCCACTGGCTAGAGTTGCAGAGGTGGACAGGACCAGTTCTACAGAAAACAGCCAAACTGGTGTACATTCGGAGACAGGACTCCAGGTTCCTGTTCCAATTAACGCTGCTTCCACTAATGGATCTGTCTTACTGCAGAATCCCACCTCAACTCTTGTTCTAGTGTCTACTACCTCTTCCATTCCAAACCCAACCCCTGCAGGTCTACCTACGCAATCCAGCGCCACCTTAGCCTGCATATCAGTGCCTAGCCCAGTCCCAGGGCCTGGTCTCATTGGTGCGGGTGATGGAGGGGGGCAAGATAAGAATGGCCAAGTGACACTGCAGCAGCCTGTCCCTTGTCACCCAGCTCCTACTGCCCTGCTGCCGCTCATACTTCCCACAGAGACCTTGCATCCTGTGCCATGCAAAGACATCATCATGGGGCGACCTGGTACTGGTAAGAGAATTCTATATATACATTTAATGCTAACACCAATGTTTAAGTTGTGTTTCCCTGGACAGATGTTATTTTGCTTTAATTACATAATAACCAAAGAGAAGATGCCATATTAGACAATAAAAATTTAAAAATAGAAATGATTTAGAGAATAAGGATGCACTATTATTTGTCAATTTTGTCTATGCACACAAAATGTCAAAACAGATCGAGTATCATTTTTAAAATGTGTTTTGGAAGACTGTACCACAAATATCAGATTTAGATCATTAAACAAATGTAGCAAAGTTATTCGTTGAATTACATTTTTTTCAATGGGAAAATGGTAACATTGCTCTTCTTTCAGTTATTCAACTGTTGAGTAACAAAACTATTTTACTGAGTAAAGGGTTAGTTCACTCCTGAATTAAAATTTCTTGATGATTTACTCATCCCCAAGTCATCCAAGATGTTTATGTCTTTCTTTCATCAGTCGAAAAAAAAATAAGGTTTTTGAGGAGAACATTCCAGGATTTTTCTCCATATAGTGGACTTCAATGGGGATCAATGGGTTGAAGGTCCAAACTGCAGTTTCAATGCAGCTTTAAAGGGCTCTACATGATATCAGGCGAGGAGTAAGGGTCTATCTAGTGAAATGATCAGTCATTTTCTAAAAAAAAAAAAAACCCAACAAATTTATATACTATTTAACTACAAATGCTCATCTTGCATTTGCTCTGCGATGTTTGTCCGTGACTTCACACATTATGTAATCACATTGGAAAGGTCACGCGCGGTTAGTTCTTAATCTGTGTATTACGATTCAAAATGGTAGGGTAGGGAGAAAAACTCCATCTCATTTTCAACTTCTAAATCGTCTGACAATGTTGTTTTACCTTTTTTTGTAAAGGGCGTTTGATTTTTTTCGCTTTATACACTGGCTCAGTACTTCCACCTACGTCACGTGGAAGTGTGACGCGTGAAGTTGTGGACGCAGAGCTAGTGCAAGACGAGCATTTGTGGTTAAAAAGTGTATCATTTGTGGTTAAAAAGTATATTAAAGAACCTTATTCCTCAGATGAGATCGTGTAGAGCCCTTTGAAGCTGCACTGAAACTGCAATTTGGACCTTCACCCCTTTATCTCCATTGAAGTCCACTATGCGAAGAAAAATCCTGGAACGTTTTCCTTAAAAACCTTTAGCTAAAGAAAGACAGACATGAACATCTTGGATGACAAGTATTTTTTGAAGTAAAATTAAGGGACAGTTTACTTAAAAATGTAAATTCTTTCATCTTTTGCTCAGCCTCATGTTGTTCCAAACTTGTATGACTCTCCATCTTCTGTGGAACATAAAAAAATATATATTTTGTGAAATGTGTGAAATATTTTATTTAATATGCTCTTTTGTGTTCCTCAGAAGAAAGAAATTCATACAGATTTAGAATGATAAGACGATGAGTAAAAGAATTTTTATTTATGGGTGAACTATCCCTTTAGTTTTTGAAAATATTATAGTTATGGAAAACAAAAACCAAACACCAATACTGTGGTATAATATTAATGTAATGTTGTGTCTAAAAAAAAAAAAAAGTCACTGAAAACACATCAAACAATCTATAATTCTGATGTTTTAAACATTATAAAACATTCATTCTCATTTTATAAAGTATAAAACAAATTAAATACCTTTGGATTTTGAGTGGTTACTGATCACATTTTGCAAAATGGTTTATATGATGACCAAACTGTGTAACTATATAATGAATTGTTGTCCCAGGCAACCGATTATTCACATAACTGTGCTAGTTTCTTGTTTCACTCTGAAAAATCTTTCTTATACATAAACATAATTTCAGCTCTGTCAGTTTCTTTGCAATGACTGGCTGACTGTACTTTATGTCTTATGTAGTATATTTATATATGTTTCATTTGTGTTGTAGTATTGATATTTCATTGGTTCTTGTCTAAAAACTCAGGTTCAACAAAAATTATTGTTTTTTTTGTTTTTTTTTTTTTCATTTGTAAGCAGAGATGGATTAGAAATTAGTTAAGAGAGCCCTGTCATAACAAAACAGTGTATCTCTGAATAAAAATATTTATAGGATATTTATGCTTATCCAAGCACTAACCAGTTCTTTGTGATAATTATATTTCAAAACTCTAAAAATTGCAGCTAAAATATATTTAGTTTTATTATAATTTAATTTAATGATAAATATGCTTGAAATATGCTGTTTGCATAAATGATTTGTATTGTTAAAAAGAGGGCCCTGCTTCAGTTTTTCAAAAATGTTCACATTATTTTGTAGTATTTTTCACCCACCACATTTTAACATTTAACAGTTTCTGCTGATGAAAAGCAGTCCCACAACATGCTCTTCCCATCACCATTCCTCACATGGTGTCATTTTAATTGTGGGTGATGTTAGATTTGGCTTCAAAATCTGGCTTAAAAGCTCTGTCTTGGTCTCATTTCACCACAAAATCTTTTTGCACATAGCACTGGATCTATATATATATATATATATATATATATATATATATATATATATATATATTACATACAGACTAGGGCTATGCTAAGATGCTGAGATTTTGATCCCGTTCTTAGCTACAGAATTAGTGTACTATAGCTAGTATAAAAGTAATTGTTGGCCTCTCTGTGGCTTTTTTTCACAAGTCTTCTTGTGTGTGGTAAGAATTCAGAGGTACTGCCTTTTCTAGACAGTTTTTTGATGTAACTTCCTGATAGTTCAACCCACAGCACACATTGGGAAATTAAGGCACTTGTATTTACCCTTTCCCTAAATTACGCATTTGTTTTATTTTAGCTCTGACTTGTGCTCTTTAGTCTATTTTCACAGCTGTATTTCAGATTCTTAAATTACAATGACCTCCCCTTCCTTTTTTTGTTCAGAAAATATAGAAGTTATTTCAGTGATTCACATGTAAGAACCAACACAATTTTGACCTTATTAGGGCAAGTGTTTTTGTGATCACACATGCATCACAAAGACCAAATATATGTTTTGATGCCACATCAAAAGTACAGTTTCTCAGTTTCAGTGCTTGTAAATTGTAAATCTCAGAGGTGATATATGGAGTATTACATTTCTTCATGTTTCATTGAATTTACAATTGAATAAAATAAAAAGTTGTGCTTGGAAAACAGTAATAGTAGATATCAAGATATATCTAGATCTTAATTATCTCTTAAAATTAAGCTCAAAACTAAGGCGTCTGTTTACTTTCAGGAATGAATGCTTTGGCATTAAAAGCAGTGGTATTCTGGTTTTCGCAGTGTGGTTGTAATCATCAGCTGCTGTAATGGTGGGTTCGATTAGATGTTGCGCTGGTCGTTGCACTTGCAGTGCTGATTTTAGCACAATATTCAAAACGTTCTCATTACATGTTCACTGAAAAGTGAAGCAAAGTGACAAAAAACTGAATTGAAAGAGGCAAAGACTAAACTAAAATGTTTATGAATTAGATGTGTTCAGTTGTGTATGTGCTATGTATGCGTGTCATAAGGAATGAGAGAATGTTGTTTAAAGTATGCTTTTATTCTAGTGTAATAAAAAAAGTCTTCATAGTGTATTCATGCATATATATAATTGTGTGGGGTGGTTTTGATTTAGCTGTGATCAAGAGTGCGTATGGTGTGATAGAGGGAAAGTGTGTGTTGTGAAATGACAAGAGGGCATTTGTAAAAATTTAGGCCTGATCTCGTAGGCCTGCCTTGACACGCAAGCTTGTAAGAAGGACGTTAACGCAGAGAGACAGACACACACGCGCAGTCTGTATAACAAAATTGCAGACCTGCTGAAAAGAAAAAAAAAAAACAGAGTCTACCCAAAAGTTTATTTGCTTTTGTTGTTCTAACGTAATTTTGTATTGCTACTCTGTTTTGATAGTTAACCTATGTGGTTAACCTACAGAAAATTATAAGCATTATAGGACACTAATACTCTGAAATGTAATTATTGAAAAGTACATTTTAAATACTGATCTCAAATTATTCTTATCTTCATTAATAATATCTTACAGCATGTTATTGTATTCTGATAACTGAGGAAACAGACTTTTATTTACAAATATACTGAACTTTTATAAATATTTTTATATATACTAAAATATGCTAAGCTTTTTTCTTCTGCTGATCAGCACATATAAATTGATATTTCGTAATGCTGCTCATGTTCATGATAATGTCATCTTTCATACATGAAAAAAAAAATATTATTCAGACTTTTTTGACTAAAGCGTCAGCAGATTTTGCACTTCCTAAAGTAGAAATGTTTTTTTTTTTTTTATCTGCTCTGTGTGTGTGTGTGTGTGGTACTGGTTTTCCTTACATTATAATGTCCCCACAAGGATAATACTACTAATACATTTTGACCTTGTGGGGGCATTTATTAGTCCCCGTGAGGAAAACAGCATATAATTGAAGTTTTTTGAAAATAAGGAAAGTTTCCTGTGATGGGTAGGGGTAGGGTTAGGGTTAGAGTAAGGGGATAGAACATACAGTTTGTACAGTATAAAAACCATCATGGAATGTCCCAGCGTGTGTGTGTGTATGTGTGTGTGTGTGTGTGTGTGTGTGTGTGTGTGTGTGTTTGTACCTACTCAACCATATTTTGGGGAAAACTTACCCAGATGTGAGCTAAAACTAAAACCTTTTTTTTTTCTTAATGTAGAAATGCATTAAGTTTTCTGTTAGGATTACCGTAAAGAGGTGGGTTAGGTTTAGGTTGTAGCATTTACAACTAGCTCTATGTAAAAAAAAATAAAAGTCTATAGGATGTCTCTATTTAGATATCGTTACTTAAACGTGTGTGTGTGTGTGGTCCTGGTATTCCTTACGTGATACTGTAATGTCCACACAAGGATAATAATATCAGCAATAATACCAGTACATTTTGACATTGTGGGGACATTTTTAGTCACCATGATGAAAACAGCTTATAAATCATATAAATGAAGTTTTTTGAAAATTAAAAAATGAGGAAGGTTTCCTGTGAGGGGTAGATTTAGGGTTAGGGTTAGAGTAAGGGGATAGAAAATACAGTTTGTACAGTATAAAAACCATTATGGAATGTCCCAGCATGTGTGTGTGTGTGTGTGTGTGTGTGTTTGTACCTACTCAACCATATTTTGGGGCAAATTTCTACCCAAATGTGAACTAAAACTAAAACCTCTTTTTTTTTCTTAATGTAGAAATGCAGAAAATATTAGCTTAATGATGTGGGTTAGGTTTAGGTTATAGTATTTACAATTAGCTGTATGAAAAAACAACAAAAGTCTATAGGATGTCTCTATTTAGATAGCTTTACTTAAATGTGTGTGTGTGTGGTCCTAGTATTCCTTATATTATATTGTAATGTCCCCACAAGGATAATAATATCAGTAACAATACCAGTAAATTTTGACATTGAGAGGGACGTTTTTAGTCACCATGAGGAAAACAGCTTATAAATCATATCAAACGAAGTTTTTTTTTTTTTTTTAATGCGGAAAGTTTCCTGTAAGGGGGAGGTTTAGGGTTAGGGTTAGAGTAAGGGGATAGACAATACAGTTTGTACGGTATAAAAACCATTATGGAATATCCCAATGTGTGTGTGTTTGTAAAATTTGTACCAAGATGTGAGCTAAAACTAAAACCTCTTTTTTTCTCAGTTTTCTGTTAGGATTAGTGTAAGTCTATAGGATGCCTCTATTTAGATATCTTTACTTAAATGTGTGTGTGTGGTCCTGGTATTCCTTATGCAATAATGCCCCCATAAGGATAGTAATATCAGTAAATTCTAACTTTGTGGGGTTATTTTTTGGTCCCCATGAGGGTACAGAATAATAAATAATACAGAATAAAGTTTTTTGAAAACGTAAAAAATGCAGAAAGTTTCCAGTGACGGGTTAGGGTTAGGGTTACAGTATGGAGACAAATAAAATACATTTTGTATAGTATAAAAACCGTTATGGAATATTCCAGCATGTGTGTGTGTGTGTGTGTGTGTGTGTATCTACTCAACCATATTTTGGGGCAAATTTGTATCCAGATGTGAGCTAAATCTAAAACCTCTTTTTTTCTTAATGTAGAAATGCAGAATGTTTTCTATTAGGATTACAGTTAGGATGTGGGTTAGGTTTAGGTTGTAGCATTTACAACTAGCTATACGTAAAAACAATGAAAGTCTATAGGATGTCTCTATTTTGATATCTTTATTTAAATGTGTGTGTGTGTGGTTCTGGTATTCCTTACGTTATACTGTAATGTCCCCAGAAGGATAATAATACCAGTAATAATACCAGTAAATTTTGACAGTCTAGAGACATTTTTTAGTCCCCATGAGGAAAACAGCTTATAAATCATACAGAATGAAATTTTTTGAAAATCTAATAATGCAGAATGTTTCCTGTGAGGGTTAGGGTTAGGGTTACTGTATGGGGATAGAAAATACAGTTTGTAAAATATAAAAACCATTATGTAATGTCTCTCTGTGAGTGAGTGTGTGTGTGTGTGTGTGTCTAACATTTTTTTGGTCCCCATGGGGTTAAACAGTTTATAAATCATACAGAATGAAGTTTTTAGAAAATCTAAAAATGCAGAAAGAGGGGTACACTGCAAAAAATGCTGTTCTTACTTGGATTTTTTTACTTGTTTCCAGACAAAATATCGAAATGATTTTCTAGACAAGCAAAAATTATTTTCTTGTTTTCAGAAAAAAGAAGTCAAAATTAAGTCAGTTTTTGCTTAGAACAAGTAAAATAATCTGGCAGTGGGGTAAGAAAAATAACCTTATTTCAAGCGGAAAACAAGATTATTTTTCTTATCCCACTGGCAGATTATTTTGCTTGTTTCAAGCAAAAACTCGCTTAATTTTGACTTGATTTAAGAATTTTTAGATATTTTAGCTGGAAACAAGACAAAAAATCCAAGAAAAACATTTTTAGCAGTGTAGGTTTAGGGTTACAGTACGGGGACAGAAAAGAGTTTGTACAGTATAAAACCATTATGGAATGTCCCAACGTTTGTGTGTGTGTTTACTCAACCATATTTTTGGGGCACATTTGTACCCAGATGTGAGCTAAATTTAAAACCTCTTTTTTTCTTAATGTAGAAATGCAGAACATTTTCTGTTAGGATTAGAGTAAGGATGTGGGTTAGGTTTAGGTTGTAGCATTTATAACGTAACGTATTATAACATATATGTATGTAAAAACAACAGAACTCTATTGGATGTCTCTATTTAGATATCTTGACTTAAACGTGTGTGTGTGTGTGTGTTTATTTTCTTATTTCAGGTGTGTTTACTGGATGTAGGTGGATGTTTAGCATTAAACCCATGACTGGTCCGTATATATATATATATGTATATTTTGTCCTAACGATATATGTGCTATATATTGTATAAGTGCAACACTGTTTAGGCTAATTTATTTCACAAGTGAAATCTTTTTTAATTTGTTTTTGGATAAAATACTCTAATGCAGTTTACGAACCCATCACTGCATCATAAATAAACAGGTCATATTTTTTAGTTGTTGTTATTGTGCATTAGCTTAAAGGATGCCTACAAATAAATTTAGACGATTGGTTTTGAGGGCACTCAGGGATCACGTTTGAATACAGTAATTATGATGCACAAAACTTTTAAAAAGAGAAGAAATACCGTTCGTATACATTGTGAGCCTCAAGTGAAAAGTTGTTTAAATATACTATTTACTAAAAATATTACTTATATATCAGAGAGAAAATATCTTCACATCAAAGCGTTTGAATCACTGAACGCCAGAATTGGCAGTGTGTTTTCAGCTGTCATTTACTATGGCAATGATTCCAAACATTCTGTGTTTCATTTAATCCACACCCTCTGCAAACACAGATGCACTACTCACTACAGCCGTCACAAATACTAACAATATGCATGTCTTTTTCTGTTGCTATCTGTTGCTAAAACTATACTATAACACTGAATCTGAAAGAAGTTAACATCAGATTTATGCTGCAAATTTTAAACCGATAAAAGAGACCTCTGCAAAATATATACAGCACCATCCTCAAACTTCAACTCATCACTTTAATTACACGTATTGCAGGCTGTGTGTTTGTATTTTGGTCTATAGTATAATTTTGTCTGTATTTGATACAGCGTTTCCGATAGCTCTCTGCCTCAATAGCGCATAGGATGTGATCTCTTCCATTTATGTGCTGAGTTCTGAGTCGCCATCTGTCGTATAGTCCAACTCTGCAATGTTTATCACTTATATGCTCGAACGGTATCTCGCTTTTTATCAAGGATGCACTCATAATGTCAATTTAATTCTCTTTATATTTTGTTTCCATTCACCCACTTATTTGTGTCAGAGTTTTCTACTGTTTTTCCCTTACCTATTTCTCGCTCTGTCTTTCTCTCTCTGGTGCAGTGCAGAAGTCTCCGTTTCTCTGATCACAGAGCGTTCCCGGGAATGCCAGCCATTCCCTTTATGTAGGAGATTTCTTACAAACATGTAGACATTTATAGAAATTAGAGCATGGATAGACAGCACATACTTTTTCACTGCTATATTTTGTGCTTTCATATTCTACATTTTAGTTCACGCCAGCGTTCGTCGTATGTTTGATTTCTATGTTATATCTCAGGGGAGATCACAGGATCTAAAAATGTATTTTCATACGACTCTTGCACATACATTCACATAAAAGCCCCCGTCTCTAGCTGTAATCTCTCCTTCACTCAATTCTGTGTCTGCTGTGATGCCTTGTTTTTTTTTTTCATAGGGCAGTGCTGCCTCCTTGTGAGAAGAGTATGCCATTACAGGCTTTAAAGAGACGTACCTGCATAGAGTTTCATAACTACCTTTTTTTAAATTTGTGGTGCATTTCATTGACCTGCACCTAGTCTATTAGAGCAGTGCTAAAAATATTCTAAGTGAGCGTAAGTGGATCAAAAGATGTTAATCCAACATGATGGATTTTTGGTTAGCCACCATTTTTCATGTCTTTCCCCCTCCATATGTCCTTTGGAAAATAGCTGGAATGCCTGTACTGGCAGATGGCAGCAGTGATATAAATATCTTACAAAAGGGCAGTGTGTGTGCGTGGAGATGGTCAGTGGTCACCAAAGTGGCATGGGTAACAGTACCCATAAAGCTGTTGCCATGGAAACAGGGAGTGGGCTTTTTGAGATTGTGTTTTAATCACGTAAAAACAATGATTGGATAGGAGAGACAGAGCGGTTTTGGAGCACTGTTAACCCTCAAACATACAGAGCGTTACCCATCTCTGTATGCGAGAGCTTTCGCTCACAGTTGACTAACTGCTGATTCAAGATGTTTTATTGTTTTATTTTTCATGTGTTTAGTTGTGTCAGTATTACTAAATTTAAAAGTAGTAAGTGATGTTAGATTTCGCCGTGTGTCATTCTCAATGGAATCAGGCTGGAAAGAGTTAAAAACTTGTTTACTATAATCACAGTCTGAGCTGGAGGCTCTCAGCCTCACCTCATTGGCTGTTGCCAGGAGCTCAGCGCAAGCTCATTGGCTGAGAGAGTGAGTAGCCCCTCCCATTGGTCTGACATTGTATTATATAGAGGAGCAATGTCTGTTGATAACCCATTCTTACTTCAGTTCGATTTGCATGGATTTTAATACACCAGTTGAGAGTGTGTAAATATGTTCCCACATAATCACGTTTTCTATCATCGGTTCTTATTTCTTCGACTATTTATAGACCGTCTCTCCTCTACGGTTGTTCGATTACCATCTTCCCACATACAGCTAGCGAGGCCCTGTTTTCACAACTTTCACAACTCCCTCCTCCCCTCGTCTCCATAGGATGACTCTTGTTCTATTTTTATTCGACTGACTTGCACAGTTTCCCCTTCCCACCCATTTTCCCTCTCTTTTCTCAAACATTCCACGACCACTATTTTTTTTTTTCATCCACTCTTTCTTCAGTGTCTTTCTTCTTTGTACACAAGTAATGTGTAGGATACTTTTCATGCATAAATGCATTTAATATTATGTGTTTGTGTGGAAAATGTTACTGCATTTATGCTTAACAGTTTCTCTGTAGGTTTTCTCCCTCACACACAAATCTTTCTCATTGTAGCATGACTGTTTGTGAAGGGACTGGCTGATACTGGGCACAAGGCCAGTACCCCTCTGCCCCATACAAACAAACCAGTCACTGAACTCGGCACAGACTCACACATAAACCTACGCAGAGGCACGCTGACATTCACAGGCGCCATGAGAGTTGTATACACTGATAATAGTGTTTTGGACAGTCACCTTTGCCTGTGACATAACCACTATCAGCCGATTCACTGGTCAATGTCCTGACGGCAGTAACAGTGGTCACCAGGTTTATTCTCTGACCTATTTTTACTGCACTCAACCAATAAATAGTACAAAATGGGGGAAAGCATGTTACATGAAGAATTTTTCTCCACCTTTCTTCTCTCTCTTTTAAATTGCCTTAGATTATAACTGGTTTACGTGATGTTTGTGATGTTTGTGACGTTTGTACAGCTGTATGGTCTCCAAGAAAAACAGTGCCCACTGACAAATCTCATTTGTGGTTTTTTTTTTTAACCTAAGATGCTAGACATTAAAAACCAAAACCATACTCTTACCCCTACTTAACACTCCAGAGAACTGGTATAGCAGAGTGGTATATGTGTCCAATTCACACACACAAGAGCAACGTAGTGCATGGAAGTGAATCAGCTGTCCATCAGAACAATTGCGAGTGTGATATTGCTTTTATACAACAGCTCCATAAGCAATAAATTAATATCAAACGACTTACATTTCAGACAAAATCTGGCAGTTCCCTTACATAAAAGAAGCCAACCAAACACCATACAGACTGAAAGCGTGTCTGGAACACTCTCTGGTCTGGAACTTAATGAACAGCAGAGTGATACAGACCGTTACACTAAACATCACTCTTGAAACGCAGCTCAGCCAATCAGATTCGAAGACTGGAACAAACTGTTGTATAATGCTTACTACAGTGTTTTTGAAGTGAGTGTGGAACATGTGTGGAGCGTATTGCTACAGTAGAGTTTATTGTATTGGTATTGAGATCATGGTTGCCAGGTTTTCACAACAAAACCTGCCCAATTGCTGCCCAAAACTAGCCCAATCGGGTTACAGGGGTGTCCCCCATAAAAATCGCATTTGGAAGGCAACACTGATTGAGTGTCTGCATTTGTTGATAATGCTTGTGTCATATTTTGACACCTTGACTCCAGATATGGACTTAGTGTGCGAGGAAGTGGACATGTTACACAGACAGTGTAAAGTAAAAAGCGATTTTACGGCCAAATTTATATTCAATGTGTTTTCATTACTTAAAGTAAGTTTTCATTTGTTTAACGTGGATAAATAAATGGTTTGCATCTTCGTCACGTTTTGGTCAGTTACCCGATGCATAGCCATACTTGGATGTAAACAACTGCATGGATTGCACGGTTAATGTACTACTGAATATGTTGTTCTGTTAATTTATGCTGTCTAAACCACAGAATGAATGTGTGGAAGTCTGAGCTGGAGGCTAAATCATATAGAGAAGGACTTAGTGAGCAGGAAAGGGCGCAATATTTTGACAAACTAAAGTTGATAGATGGTAAAAATACGTACGAGCAGTATTTATTAAGATATTAGCCTAATATTTCACCTACCTGACCGAAAATGATAAGAACAAATGGAAATGTTGTCAAAATTCTTGCCCTGGAATTCCTGATTCACTTTGGTCAACCACAAATGCCTTTTGTTCCTCAGTTTTTTTGCACTCTTCTTGTTGATTTGTTATAACTTTTGGCAGTTTATAGTACTCCAAATGTTTTTCCCGGTCTGACTGATTAGTACAGCCCAAAACATGACTATAACTGACCATGTTCATCAGCAAAATATTTGAGTTTCATTTTGGTTCAGTGGCATTGTTTACATTAATTGCCGCCGATATGGCCGATTGATGATGCGTCGTGAAAACACGCTATTCGTCTGTTTGTAAAATTGTATTAAATAAATGTAATACGTGTGTGTTTTTGGCACCCTCTTTCTTAAAATGGCCACATTACATTTTAACCTACGTTTTGAAGGGAGAGCGTTTGTCCAGCTGATATGAGGATTCATGTCACATGCCTTTAATTTGTCTTAAAATAATACATTCGTTGTAACCCATAATAAACCAAACCCTGCAATATATATAATACCTGTTATGACACGCTGTGCTTCTCTGCCCGTTAGAGTAGCGCGGCAGCTTCAACGTCACAGTGGGACCGACTATCACGAGAGCCCACGTAAAGTCATGTCCCAGATTCTTTGTCGTGTTAAATATTTATTAGCTCGTTTTTCAGCCGCGGCCAGTGAGACGCCGAAAGCCAAATCCGGATTTGCATATGACTGACATTCCAACGCACGCTCCCACCAATCAGCGTGTCGGATTGTCTTACGATAGGTTGCGTCGTAGACCAATCTAAGAAAGCATTCGGAGAGTAAAAGGCGGGTCACGGGCTGGGCGAGGTTGACACGCTGATAGAACGAAAGAGGGCAGCCTACTATACAACAGGAGGAAGAGGGAGGGAAAGAGAAAGAAAGAACGGCTTTGCGAAGCGAGAGAGGAGAGCGAAATCGAGGGAAGAGTCGTGGCCAATTGAATGATGTTATGAGACAACGACTTCTTTACTACGAACGCCTACGGAGCGAGCGGAGAGCAGCGCGTAACGTTAATCAGCCGACGCGGATCGGAAAGTGACCCCGCTGCAGGAGAACCGCACTGGACTTTAGGGGCTGTTATTACAATTCAGACCCGTCATTTCATCACAACAGCACTGCGCCGGATCACCTCGGTCCAGCTTTTCTTCCCTGTTTTGTATTTCCCCGCCGTTGCCTGTAGCGGGTTAGGGCACGGCGGAGTTTGACCGTTTCGCGCAGTCATCTCTTAGTGGATTTCTTGCGAGTTTGGCGATTGAGCCGAAGGCGAGGAGTTTACTGCACGATTAGCCTTTTGGATGAGACTCTTTGGGGCTGGGGTGTGTGCGAGGGAGGGGGTGTCGGAGCAGGCATTTAAAACGAGAAGTCGCTGCAACTAGAAATCGTGCGTCCTTTTTTAAGCCTGAACGAGATCAAAATAAACCTGTGGTGAAAGGAGAGGGGGACAAAACGATGCTTTCTGTCTTTAGGGATAGAGGATCAGCGTGCGGTTGTACAATCTACAGGGGTTTCGTTTTCTTTGACATGATATGAGATGCTGCTATCATACTGGATCTAGTGAAAAGTAGAATTGTGTGTGGTAGAGTAGTATTTACAGCAAAACAGAGAGCATTTCAATGACAGGAGGATTTTTGCTAACGTAATTACAACAGTGCTACTACAGTGTAACTAATGATTGTTGGTCTGGAACACTGCACAGGTGTTGTTTGCTTACTGAAACCAGTTGTCTTTTTTACTGGAGACCCCTGGCTTTGGTAGTTTCTCCCAGCCAGACGCGGTCGTCTCTTCCCCTTTTTGAAAATCTGGGTGTTTTCCGTGTAGTGCTGCTAACTACAGTTTTGCGCCGTGACATGAGGACAGGTTCTGTTGTAGCGCCCGGCGGTGCGGATGCGAGACCAGGGGCGTTCCCGAGGGGACGGACTCATCTGGAACTGTGCTGCTGAAACCAGGTCCAGATCTCCCAAATGCAGCCCCTAAACCAAAGTGGCAGTACAGAATGAGTCCGGTTACTGCTTGTGCACTGGGCAGGATGTAATTATGCGTTTGTCAATCAGAGATTGAGTTGAGATCAGATGTGAAACAGGATGTGCACTGACAACCAGAGAGAATAATAGTGACCACGTGAAAAAGACAGATGTGTGTTACATGTGGCCTTTTATTCTTAAGCATTTGATACGTATCATTTCCCCGCCTGATATTGCATTTCGTTAATCTTTTAAATAGAAAATCGCTTCCGTTGTGTGTCGCAACCCAAAGAATAAATTACACTCGTACTGCGGGTGTGTGTAGTAGCACCATGACCATGCTAACCTGCTAATCTGGCAGATTCGGGCTTCCCATTTTCACGACGATTTACCGTTTTCACGCGTCAGGCATCGCTTATTTGATGCCCGCAGTGCTCTTTGATTTTTATAACCGTATTTAAACGTTTTTTATCGCCAAACTAGTTATTAATCGTGATATTGTACATGTAAATCCCCCTGGGCTGAGGTGAGCTCAGGTCGCGGACTGTTGCACTACTCGAGCCCGAGGATGACCGAGAGGCCTACTTAACCCCTTCATCCCCGCAGCTATCCGTCAATGTAAACAAGCTCAGACGAGGAGGGGGCAAACAGGACCAAAAATAAACTACATCATCCAAATAAAACCAAACCCGTTTCCGCATTTCGAACCTCACCAGTGTGCATACTAGTAACTGTGTTTACGACAGTGTTTTAACGCCAAGATCGTCATTTGTTATTATCTGCGCGTTCCTGAAGGTGGAACGGCGCTTTACGCTCTTCTGTGCGGTACCTGATAGCACGCTGTCATCATTTTTACTACAATATGATCTGGTGTCTGAGCCAAGAAATCTGAGAATACAGAAGGACGTGATCCTGAACTAAAGATCAGTGTAACTGAACGACGGCATGTCATTACCAAGAACATTTGGTACCAACATGAAGAAACTCCAGTAGACGGATGCTGGCAGCATCGATTATGGCCGCTTATTTTCATCGCTGGACTCAACAACATCACCTGTCTGGGAACAGCATCATGTGGATATTTCATTTTTAATCGCAAGGACTTGTTTTACTTTATATCAGATGAACGTTTGAATCAGTACCTCTATTTAATAGTACTTGTTTGTGAAGTTTTTCTGTAAAAAAAAGTATTTCAAGCCTCTTACTCAACCATGTTTTCATCGGAAAGCCCGCAGTATCTTCGCCAAGGACTCAGCATGTTTGGTCAGTCATTATTACTCAACGTGTCTAATGTTGTCTTTCCTTATAGCAGGACTTTTGCGGCTGAAATACAGCATATCAATGTAGTTTTAACTGCAGCAGAAAATAACTGCACGAACAGCCTGTTCCTGTATCATGTTATTTTAGAAATGTTTGTTTGGCGCCAAATACTGCCTGTATAATATCAGTCGGGAACAATATGTTCATGCACTTGCTGTACGTCTTCGTTAATCTGTTTCGTGATGTGAAACAATATTGTGCTGCAGCAACATGAGTTTACTTTTATAATATTCAAATATTCATAGTTTAATAGCAAATAGCTTTCATAAATAAGGTTACCGTTAAATTTGCAAAATGTTTTGATCTGGTATTCTTGCTCTCCCTCCTTTTGTCCATTTTGATGCCTCCTTGGTATTTATTTTGATATCATAGAGAGTGATAATTATAAATAATTACTGAAACTGCATATGCATCTAGTCATTTGTATGGCTCATCAGGCTGTGATTTTTGGTGTTGATATGAGTTATTACTTGGTGTTAATACTGGCTAGAATGAATGCTCTTTTATTTTCTCCCGTAGTGTGGACTAATGTTGAGCCCAGATCGGTTCCAGTGTTTCCTTGGCATTCATTGGTCCCTTTCCTGGCACCCACCCAATCAGATCCATCGGCTCAACCTGGTGAGGGCCAACAAACTGTCAGTCATCCGCAGACAGCTTCTCTAAAGAAAGGTAATTTAGCTCATACAGGAATTTGTCTAAATCCAAAATTAGCTGAAATTGTCTAGAGGTTATAAAAAAATAATTACGGTTGATATGAAATAAATTTGGAAGCATGTTTCCCGGGATATCCCGGACGCTGTTATGTATTCGGCCTCTCCTGTCACATCTGCAGTGACTCCCTGTAACTCTAGCCTCTGTAATTTAGCCATTACCCAGTGCAGCGATTGACCTCAGAGGTTGCCAGATTGAAGGGATTCATTAAAGATGCTGTAATGAATAACCTGTCTTTCTCTCTCAGAGTCTCAGAGCGGGTCAGTGCTGAAGGAGATTATAGAGGGAGCACCTAACCCTTCCTCACGCCCCGCTCCCTCCGCTGACGAACTGCCCCTGGAGAGAGAGAAGGATGCGGAGCGAGAGAGACCTGACAGTGAAACAGAAAGTGACGTGGATGATCCGTGAGTGGTCTAGTGTGTGTGTGTGTGTGTGATGCGTCATTTCTGTTTGAATGTGTTTTGTAGCTGGTGTGTAGAAAGAGCTGCATAATGGCACCACAAAGACAGAGAGAACAAAAGCATTCCACTTTCTCCTGTGTCTGTGTATGAATGACAGCAGCAAACCAGAGGCAGTTTACATTAATGAACTGTCATCTGAATACACTTCCCTCACTTGTTTTTCTCTCTCCCTTATGAATCACATATAAAATTCTGCTCGCTTTATAATCATCAAGTCATCTAGTACAGTTCCTGCTAAATGTGCTCTGCACATTAAGCTTATTGTGTTATCTTTGCATTAAGGTGTTATTGACATTTGTGAAGCATCCATCCCTTTAATATTGTACACTAGATATTACAGACGTGTTAAAGCTCTGTGCTTTCTGTTTTGGCGGTAGGCTGCAAAGCAGTAGCTCATCGACACAGTGCATTGCAGTTTGCAGTAATTGGCTCGGTGCATTCTGCTGTATTGTTTCACGGCACAGTGAAGGGCCCTGAGGGTTGCAAGAGTGAAATTGGTGGATCTTTTGAGCCTTTTTTTGGGCCACAGTAGCTATACAGTCACGACTGTGTAATAGTTAGATAATAGAAAATCCATCTTCAAAATTAGGTGCATGCAAGTAGTAATATATCATCATAATGTCTTCGCAATTATTAAAATAACTGGTGTGTTGTTGATGATTCTGTGTTGGCCTCACACTTGTTAAAAATACGCAGCTGTGATCAAATGTTTCCTTTGTATTGACGCTTGTAGTGTGAGAAATGATGTTCCTTGTTGTGAGCAAGAATGAGAGGTTGTTTCAGAGTGAGCTGTTGTGCGTGTTTAGCAGAGGTAGAATAATGCATGGTGCTGAATCCCCATTGATTCTTCTCCTCAGTTAATATGTCATATTAACTGCCATTTTTGTGTATAGGTTTTTCCCTGGTGTTCTTCCTGATCCGCCAATTTCTGCATCTCCTGGAAAGCGTAGATCTCAGTCACTCAGTGCACTGCCCAAAGATGACAAAACCAGTCCTGGAAAGGTACACATTTACACATACTTTTTAATAAGACTTTTTAATGTTTTTGAACAAAGTATCTTATGCACACCAAAATTAATGAGATCAAAAATACAGTAAAAACAATAATATTACTGTATTATTATAATTTAAAATAACTTATAAAAAAAATTTTTTTTTTTGGATTCCATTTTTTCATTCAAAGAAGTTCACTTCCAGAACAAAAATGTACAGATAATCTTCTCATCCCCTTATCATCCAAGATGTTCATGTCTTTCTTTCTTCAGTCGTACAGAAATTATGTTTGGGGAAAACATTTAAGGAATGTTCTCCATATAGTGGACTTCTATGGTGCCCGTGAGTTTGAACTTCCAAAATGCAGTTTAAATGAAGCTTTAAAGGGCTCTAAATGATCCCAGCCGACGAAGAAGGTTCTTATCTAGCCGGTTCGGTTCAGAACGGTTATTTTCTAAAAAAAAAAAAAAAAAAAAAAAAAGACAATTTATGTACTCTTTAACCTCAAATGCTCGTCTCGTCTAGCTCTGTATTCCAGTTCTCCTCCAACTTCAAAATTGTCCTACACTGCTACAAAATTGTCCTACACTGCTGCAAAATTGTCCTACATTGCTGCAGAAGTTCCGACCCTGTGTTTACAAAGTGAATATGCAAAGAAGGTCAACTGCCTTTATTAAAAAAAAAAAAAAAAAAAAAAGGTAAAACAGCGATGTAGGGTGATTTTGAAGTTGAAGGAGAAAATGAGTACACGCAGAGCTAGACCAGACGAATGTTTGAGGTTAAAAAGTATATAAATTGTGCATTTTGTTTATTTATTTTTTGAAAATAACTTATCGTTTTAGAGCCCTTTGAAGCTGCATTTAAACTGCATTTTGAAAGTTCAAACTTTCAGGCACTGTATGGAGAACATTCCTGAAATGTTTTCCTCAAAAAACAGAATTTTTTTACAACTGAAGAAAGAAAGACATGAATATCATGGATGACAAGATGGTGAGTAAATTCTCTGCAAATGTTTGTTCTGGAAGTGAACTTGTCCCTTAAATTAAAAATATCAAACTCCATTTTAGATTCTAGAGTCTGTTTTAATGGTCAAATTAAAAAAATCTATTAACCAAAAAGCATGTCTAATTAATTGAAATCATGGACAGTTTATTAAAATAAATGTTTCATTTTTTTTCTCAAATTCGGTTTTATTTTCCTCAAATTCTGTGTTTTTCATTAATTGTTTGGATTTAATTTTAATGGTTTCATTCAATTTTAGTAATCAAATGCACCTATAATTAATTTATTTTATTTTTTTAAAAAAAGTTATTTTATTATTATTATTTTTTTTTTTCAGAAATTCTGTGTTGTGTATTTACATTTTTCGGGTAAATAAATTCTGATAAATAATTTCTCTGGTAAATATTCCTTATGTAATATTTTTATAATAATTTTAGTAGTAGTAGTAGTACTATAACGACATTAAGTAATATATTTCTGTCACAGTTTCTTCAAGTTAAACCGAACTTTTATTTTGACAGGTTTCTGTGAAGACCTTTATGATGATAACTTTTCTCACAAGAAACATTAAAATGCTCATGAAGTGACTCTCAGAGCAGTTCTAGAGATTGTTTATGTTTATGTAACTATAAATTAAGGTGGCAGAGGCTGAAAACACCACTAGCATCACGCGCACTATAGTATGTGTGTAGTAAATGAAACCGTGTGTCTGCGCCATTCATTCACACAGAGAGACGCAGAACATGCAGGATTCATATTTAAATAGTATTTTGGTGGCTTAATATTCACAGACACTAGTCCATATCATGTTTTGATTTAAATGTTCTGACCTACTTTTGGTTTATTCATCCCAAATTTGGCAAATTCCGTGACATTCCATGTTATACAATAAATTCTGTTTTTATGACTGGATTCCGTAATTCCATCCATGTTTTCCACATTGCGTAATTCATAGTGCGACTAGTAGTATATCCTTGTGTGAAAGCCTAACTCTTTCACACAGACACATTTACTCTCCTTATTACCCTTTCGTTTTACAGAGGGAGAAAGACCACATCCGAAGGCCCATGAATGCATTTATGATCTTCAGCAAGCGGCATCGCGCTCTGGTTCACCAGAGACACCCAAACCAGGACAACCGCACTGTCAGCAAGATACTTGGAGAGTGGTGGTATGCTTTGGGACCCAAAGAGAAGCAGAAATACCATGACCTCGCATTTCAGGTTACTGGAACTGTCTTGCACTTGCGGATATGCATGTTTAGACACCTGAACAACCATCATTAAGTCTTTCCAGCCTCCATAAATGTTTCTGTCAATCATTCACAGGTGAAAGAGGCACATTTTAAGGCACATCCTGACTGGAAATGGTGTAATAAGGACAGAAAGAAATCCAGCAGCGAGGGACGTGGTGTTCCAGGGGGCAAAGACATCCGCGAGAGAAGCATGTCAGAAACCACAGGTGTGGAACGGGACAAGAAGTGCAGATTGTCACTGTGCACAGTGTTATGGATGGATTTTATGGTGGTATATACATGGATTATAGTTTCACAACTTGTGCACTTAAAAAAAAAAAAAAAAAATAATAATAATTATATAATTGGTTCAATATTTATTTCAATCTTTTTTAATATCTGAAAAGATTTTGCTTCAGGGTTGAACAACAGTGTTTTTTTTTAGCTGGCAATTTTTTGTTTTTTTGCATCAGTAAGGTTTTTCTTTACAAAGTTAGCTACTAATTTTATATTTATAATCGATGTTTCCGGGAAGCTCCAAGACATGGATAAATTAACAAATGATGTCACACTTGGCAAAACATTAGTCTGGTTTGTAGATTGGCCTTCTGTCAACTCATTCTTACTCATTCTTTAGACTATGATGACTTTATAGTCTTAAATGGTTACTGCACCCCAAAATGAACATTTTGTCATTAATCACTTACCCCCATGTCGTTCCAATCCTGTAAAAGCTTTGTTTTTCTTCGGAACACAATTTAAGATATTTTGGGTGAAAACCAGGAGGCTTGTGACTGTCCCATTGACTGCCAAGTAAAGAACACTGTCAAGGCCCAGAAAAGTATGAAAGACATCTTCAAAATAGTCCATCTGCCATCTAAATCTGAATTTTATGAAGCAACGAGAATACTTTTTGTACGCAAAGGAAAAAAAAAAACAAAATGATTTTATTCAACAATTCATCTCCTCCTAGTTAGCGTAGCGCCATTTTGGAGATTATCTGCTGGACGCAAACTGCATACGCCGTTCTGTGTCAGCCGCACCACACGGATATGTTTTCTAAGTATATTTACAAGATTTGAACGAAAACAGCGTGTCTGTGTAGTGTAGCTGACAGTTTGCGTCCAGTGGATACTCTCCAAAATGGCGCTACACTAACGCGGAGGAGATGAATTGCTGAATAAAATCTTTTTTTTTTTTTTTTTTTTCCTTTGCATACAGAAAGTATTCTTGACGCTTCATAAAATACAGGTTGAACCACTGATGGCAGATGGACTATTTTTGACAATGTCTTTCATACTTTTCTGGGCCTTGACAGTGTTCTTTACTTGTCAGTCAATGGGACAGTCACAAGCCTCCTGGTTTTCATTCAAAATATCTTAAATTGTGTTCCGAAGATGAAAGAAGCTTTTACAGGTTTGAAATGACATGGGGGTAAGTGATTAATGACAAAATTTTCATTTTGGGGTGGAGTAACAATTTAAGAATGAGTAAGAATGCAGTTCCACCAAAACCTCTGAATTTACCAGCTAGTTAATTTTACCTTTTTGTTTTGAAAGTTGACAACCGGATTTGCAAGTGTGAAACGTAGGTTTATTGATTTATTAAGAATGATTGTCAGCAATATTTACCCACCGGTTATTTATCCTTAAAAGTAAAAAAAAAAAAAATAATCATTTGGAATTTGTGTTATCTTGCATTGGTAACAGGCCTCTACAAGCTTTCCTGGTTGCGGTTGCCAGATGTCAAGAGCTTAAATCCCACAGTCAGAGATTTTTTTTTTTTTTTTTTAAATTTAGGTTTTCTTAGTTTTTTTTTCTTCACTTTTTAAGGATAGGACAGCACAGAGGAGACAGAAAGTGAAGTGGGAGGGAGAGAGAGGGGGGCAGGATCGGGAAAGGTCCTTGAGCTGGGATTCGAACTCGGGACGCCTGTAAAGCGCAAAAAGTCAACAAGGCTGTCTGCACCGACAGTCAGAGCTTTTTTCATAAATTGATACATTTTCTGCCCAGTGGTTAACTTAATCTTCCCATTCTGGCAACCATGCGTAAACACTTTCTCTGCATTACAGAAAAAGCACCGACAAGCTAAAAACACTGGCATGCATATAAGCTGGAGTTTAGCGATCTCTATTGAGATATCTGCTTAAATAAAAGTGTAATACAAAGTCTTTTTTCATCCGTGCGGTTGTTTGCTATGACTAAGTCTGTGTGTATACCATCCTAGTTGACGATTTGTACTTATGTGAAAGTGCAATTCAATTGCACTTTGCAATTCAATATCAATTTTTTTTTAGCAAAAGAATGGTGATTAACTGTTTAACAATCATGCAGCCCTAGTGAAAGCTGTAAAAATGTATATATGTGATAAAGAAATGTAAGATATAGTGGCAGTTAGGACAAGTGACAGTTTCATCTCGCACATCCTTATAGAATGCAAAAGTCAGGTTCCGAAAGTAAAAATTCCAGTAAAAATTTCTTTTCTGGAAGGAAACTGATTTTTAACGTTAACTTTTAAGGACAGTGCTCTATGAGGTTGTTCATCTATAATATATATGCTTTTATTGAAGTCATCAGTTTGACACTTTGTAAACAATCATATTTAACAGCACAGTGCCTGGTGGAAAAACTACCCATGATTCGGCAGAGAAATATCTACAAAACGGCTAGCGAACTGCACCAAAGTAACTCTCAGCACTACCATGAAACACTGTGAATGATGTCATAGATTCATGTAAAATGTTGTTTCTATATATGTAATCAACATTTTTAAATCAGTAGATATGTGTTTTTCTATTGTTTTTAATGTGCTTGTTTATCACAATGCATCATGGGATTATAGTTCTTTCCCTCTTTGAAGATGTACATTTGAATGTTATGATACACCTTGTAGCTGGTTGGTTTGGTTTGTGGATTGTAAAGCATTCACAAAGACTTTTTTTTTAATCCCTGTGGTAAAAATGAACGAGGAAAATACCTTCATAATCAAGGCTGCTGAAAAAGTGGATGTGACTGTTGCATTCTGTTGTTGTTGCCTTAGTTTTTCCATTATGTATGCACAAAATAATATCTATTTCCTATCTAATTCAGAACCTCCATCTGTGTCAATGGGAATGGAGCTCAAAGGTGTGGGGCCTGGCATGGTGAGCGTGTCAGAGCGAGTCGGGGGTGAGGGACATGGCCAATTGCCTCGTCCTCGTGCCTTCTCCCAGAGCGCCATGCACAATCTGGAGAGGAGCGAGAGAAGCAATCCACAGGCACTCGCTGAACTCGCGCAGGTATTACACGCGCACTCGTGCAGGTGACACATTTTCAGAAATTCATTCTCTACTTACTTTTCATGTATTTTTAGATGTGTGGTGATGGTGGTCAGGTTGCAGGGCGGGGTGCTCTCTCTCAGGCACAGAGGGGGGTAAGTGAGGACATGACAAGCGACGAAGAGCGTATGGTCATCTGTGAAGAAGAGGGGGATGATGATGTCATTGGTGAGTCAGACTTTATCATCTAAGATGCTTTCTCAGGTCCCATAATGGTTTTCTAAAAATAAGTTAGTAAGTGCTGATGTCATTTCTGTCATCATTAAGGCTTTTGTGTTTATTGGCTCTTCTGGCATTCTGTTGTAACAGTCATTATTGTGTGTCATGTGTTATTCAGAGGACTCGTATCCGGGCAGCTCTATTGACTTGAAGTGTAAGGAGAGGGTGACAGACAGTGATAGTGAAAATGGATCTGGAGATGAAGGAGAACGCAAGGTATCATCTCGTGTATTTGATCTGTTGGTCCGTCCGTGTTGATATGTACAAAACTGTCATGCTTAAAGGAATAACTCACCCAAAAATGAACATTTTGTCAGCATTTACTCAGCCTCATGTTGCTCCGAGACACACAAAAGATGAAATATTAGAGAAATTATGCTTTTCCATATTGTGCACGTGGAGGATGATTTATATTGTTATTCACTGATAGACCCTCATTCTGCTGAAGCTCTTGAATCTCATTCTCACTTGAGGTCAATTAAAAAATGGCACCTTTGGACGTGTCACACCAGGTCATTGACGTCATTGGTGCCAAATGTCATTAGTTCATTTTTAAAAATAAAATAAGTTAACTTGATTGCTGTGTTTGAAAAAATTAAAGGGATAGCTCACCCAAACATGAAAATTCTGTAATTATTTACTCACCCTCATGTCGATCCAAACCGGTAAGACCTTCATTCATCTTCGGAACACAAATTAAGATAGGACATATAGTAAGGACATCGTTAAAATAATCCATGTGACATCAGTGGTTCAACCGTTATGTTATGAAGCTATAAGAATACTTTTCATGCACAAAGAAAACAAAAATAATTACTTTATTCAATATCTTTTCTTCCATGTCAGTCTTTGACAGGCGTTCATGAGAGTACCACAATGCATGACTGCAGTTCGGCATCAGTGAACAATAACTAAAATTACAGACTGTTTCTTACACAAATCTATTGTTTGGCTACAAAAGACTTGGAATATACAAAATAAGTGAAATAGCGTATGAATTGTCCTTTATGGAGTTTGGCAATATACATCAGTATCCACCAAAGTGTATGAAAACGAGAAGTACAGTAGGTTTTCAAATGGTTTTTATGTTGCTTCAAACTAGGCTTCAAATAGTAATTTTAGTATACACTATGGTGTTTATCAAACAAACTCATAGCCAGTGTTTTTCCTAGTGTGAAAAACATTAGAACCCCACATCATAAAAAAAAAAAAAAATTCCACTGGATTGACTGAATTCCAATGTCCATGTTGGTCTGAAACGATGCATTAACAACCGTTCATTCAAATTGAACTCTTTCCTCAACAAACCTTTCTGTTATTCTGAGACAATGTTTCCTTGCCAAGCACAAAATTTTCCATGTCTTCACTGTTATACACTCATGGATGCTATTACACATCTCTTAAAAAAGTCTGGAGTGTGCCGATCAAAAACACAGACGAGGAAGACACAGAAACGAGCGATCTTATATGTAAGCATATGCATATGAAAAATAATGCGATCATCAACACTAAACAGGTTTACTTATAGAGTTTTTTTTTCTTATTGAGGTTTACTTCTAATGTTAATAAAGTTTTTTGCATTAAAAAAGAAATATGTGGAAAAATTATCAACCTTCATTCCTCTGTCTAAAACGGCCTGTTTTAAGGCTTGTGAGTAATTGGCCACTGTTATGATTGGCTAACGCCATTGCATAGAAAACAGTATCAATGCCCCACCTGCATGTGAGTGTTTTGACAACATGATCAAAATAAAACAGTCATTTCCGGAAAAGTATTATGAAATCATTTTACTTACCGTTTGTGATGCAGCTGCAGTCAGATCTAGTACCGCTTCATCTTTCAACAAATGTTTCTTTGTGAACTCTCCATGATACTGTGGCGTGTTTACAAAACAACATGCTCCAAACAATTCTCTGACACGATCCCGGATGCCATTTTAAAATAAACTATCCACGTGTTCCTTACACTGGGATGCTTCTGATATCTGTACAAAGGCCACTTTGTACACTTTGTACAAAGGCCACAACAAGATGTTTAAACCAAACGTGTCAAAGTAGATATTCTTTCACTCCATTTCTTCTATCGATTGTGTCAGAAAGCCAACGCGCATCTGTATACTGTATCCAGTGTAGACAAGATCGCGGTAATTCTAATTTCTATTTCCTTTTGACGTGACACGACACTCTCATTTTAGCGTAAACAGGTGTCAGCTGTTAAGCGACTGAACGCCAGTGGGTGTGGCCTATGGTGAGAAGATGACTATTTGTCGATGTCTTGTTCTGGAGGCAGTGTTTATGGGTGATGTCACCCTGCAACTTGGATCCAAACGAGCCTTTTTTAAGGGTTATTACAAAAATGCTTTGAGGATATTTTAAGCTATGAATCTTGCAGGATGTATTAAGCATACAAAGATCTCTTCTATGTCAAAAGATCAAGGGAAATTTGGTTTCTCATGTCATGAGCCCTTTAAATGTTTATCGCACTAAAAATTCATCTGGGTGTGAACAGGCCTTAAAGGAGAAGTCCACTTCCAGAACAACAATTTACAAATAATTTACTCACTCCCTTGTCATCCAAGATGTTCATGTCTTTCTGTCTTCAGTCATGAAGGAATTATGGTTTTTGAGGAAAGCATTTCAGGATTTTTCTTCATATAAAGGACTTGATTGGTGCTCCGATTTTGAACTTTCAAAATGTAGTTTAAATGCAGCTTCAAAGGGGTCTAAACGATCCCAGCCGAGGAAGAAGGGTCTTATTTGGCAAACTGATTGGTAATTTTTTTTCCTAAATAAAAAGTTGTATACTTTTTAAGCACAAAAGCCTGTGTAGCACAGGCTCAGACACTATGAATCACGTCTAAGTTCATCGTCTGTGTACTCCGGCTCAAAAAGGTAGAGTATTGTGAAAAGCTCCATCTTATTTTCTCCTACAACTTCACAATCTTCCGACATCAATTTACCTTTTTGTTTGTAAACAGCGTTTGACTTACTTGCACTTCCTTAGTCTTTTTTTGGTCTGTAGTTCCGCCTACATCCGCGTGACGTTTCGATGTGATTCAATAGTATGTAGTGTTGTGAACACGCATCCCAGAGCCTGTGCTACACTAGCTTTTGTGCTTAAAACGTATACACATTTTTATTTTCCGAAAAAAATGGCAGATCGTTTTGCTGGATAAGACCCTTCTTCCTCGGCTGGGGTCGTTTAGACCCCTTTGAAGCTGCATTTAAACTACATTTTGGAAGTTCAAAATCGGGCCACCAACGAAGTCCATTATATAGAGAAAAATCCTGAAATGTTTTCCTCAAAAACCATAATTTCTTAACGACTGAAGACAGAAAGACATGACCATCTTGGATGACAAGGGGGTGAGTAAATTATTTGTTAATTGTTGTTCTGGAAGTGGAGTTTTCCTTTAACATCTTTAAAGACATTGAGATGAGTAAATGATGACAAGGTCTGCTGATGAATATGTTCCCACAAAATAGTGAAATGTAGAACACTTTGTTCTCTGTAGAACTATAAAATTGCTTGTGGTCCTTAAGCAGTTTTCCTGTGTTAATTATTAATGAAATTTACAGAAGGCTATTACACAGTATTTTTATTAACTGGTAAAGGATCTGTGTCATTGCATATGCTTGCTGTCTTTGGCTAATTTATGTTCTCCTTTTTTCTCTGCTGCTTTCGGCATCAGAGAGTTTTTGCTCCCGTGATTTGCACCTCGTCTTACGGCCCTGGACACGGTCGGAGCGTGTCTCTCTCCTCCTATCCCACCTCCAGACGCTTTAGCGATGCTTCCTCAAAGAGAAAGCGAACAATGGAGGGAGGTGATGGAGAACGAAGGGAAGGTGAAGGAGGAGGGTCTCAGTCCTCCGCGGGTCAGTCCATCCTGGTTAGCTCTGGCGGGGGAGTGTCATCAGTGCTAGGAGCGGTGAGAGTGGCATCCACTGTTGTCACTAACGTGGTGCGTCCTGTGGTGAGCACACCGGTGCCAATCGCCAGCAAGTCCCAACATGACCGGAAACCCGCTCCACCACAGACGCAGCTTCTCATTGGACCTGGTACCACAGGAAACCCAGCAACAGCTTCAGCTGGAGGGGGTGGGTACTATTCCTCATCATCGCCCAATCCTGTTAGTGCATCCGGAGCTCAAGGTGGGCTGGTGACCAATCTAGTTTTGGGAGGTACATTCCAAGCCCCGCCCGCTGTACAGCTTGTCACACCCCCTCCTCCACAAAACCCAGCTTCCCCGGCATCGGCTCATAGTAACGGTCCACTTCCTCTGCCCGTTCTGCAGTCGCACATTCTCCCCTCCGCCTCAATAGCACCCTCATCAGGCCAAAAACCCATAACACAGGTCCAGTACATCCTCCCTACCCTCTCTACCAACAATCCCAAGAGCCCCTCCCCTCAGCAGGCCAGTCAGCCAACCAGTATCTTCACCCTACCTACAGCTCTGCCCACTCACGCCTCGTTGGCCAACGGGAAGCAGTCGGGATACGTCTCCAGTCCTGCTGTGGGTGTAGTTAGCCCAGGAGCCAGAGGTGAGGATGCATACTTTTTAATAATACACTAAGTGATTAAAACATTAGAGAATAATAAAACATGTCATGTCTCACCATATTAATGTTCTTCCATTTGAAAACAATAGCCACTTTCACACAATACCTGTTAATTGCGATAAAGACTACCTTTTGTAGTAAATGTACAATTTAAATACAAATGTTTTTTTTGTATTGCTACTATTCACACATCAGCATGAAATGGTCAGTAAATATTTGCAATGTATTTTGCTTAGATTGAGCAAATCCACTCCACTGTAAAGAAGTTACCAAAAGTATACTTCAGTTTTGATGCAAATGCTTGGCATATGTGCTGAATGATTAGCCTTTCAGAGTATACTTTATTTTATAGAATGCACGGAAACAGCTGCTAAACACGTGCACTAGAAAGTTTTATCCTTGTCCAGTTTTTCTGTAAATTCTCTTCAAAATTTATGACTGATAAAATGTCTCTACTTGTTTAAAAAAAAAAGAGTTGGATGTATATATCACTCACACTCGCCAATAGGGCTGTGCGAGATACCGGTAGACGAGATTAACCGGTAGAAATTTGTCAACTGGTACAGATCGCTAGACTGTCGTCTCTATCGTGGTTACAAGCTCATGTGATGTTGCTGTGCTACGTGGTCACGAAAATGTATCATTTGAATGCATTTTTTTAACCATTGTGGTTTAAATACAAGTGATTTTAAGCCATTAAAACGCAATCAGCAGCAAAAGAGAATTCATTTTGAAATATGCATGCGCTGTCTGAGAGACAGTTTCTCAGCGCTGTCAGAGACGCACGTGCAAATGAACACCTTGAAAGGTTAAATACACACACTTGTGTGTGTCGAAATGCCCTTCTTTGCAAGTATCCTCGTAGTAACTAACTTAGTTCTTAAGTGAAAGTAAACAGCTGAGAGAGAAAACACACGTCTAACAGTATATTGGATCCGGGCAGCTCTTAAAGTGATTCATAAAGTAAAGTCATTCATGTTCATCAAACAACAAAAAAGAGAAAATCTCTCACTGCTCTTGACCAAATCCAGGGCTCTACGGTGCAAGCATTTCAGAAAACTACTGTGTGCGACTATGAAACAATATTTAGGAACACTGGTGCAACTGACCTGATTAGCATATTTGTGTTTGCGCTGAGGGGAGCTTCAAAGGTTTCTATGTGTTTTTGCATCGTTGAGTAATGTATCACAGGCATATCTCATGAATCCTTTCATAAATAAAGTGTAGACAGTTTGTAAATAAGAGATTCATTGTGCAGTGTAGAGAGCTTCGTTGATTATAATGGAACTTTCATGATGAACTAAGATGAGTGACATTTAATGATTTTTAAGCAAGTTTGTAAATGTGATATTGATTTAATACAAGAGTTAAATAAAGAAGTTAATATTAAGTTACTATGACACAATTGCCATATTTTGCTTTATTTTGTCGTTGAAAATAGTTTGAAACAAAGTCACAACTGAGCCGCTGCACATTTCCATTCAAACACCGCGTTGTTTCGTTTATGAATGAATGTGCGATTTAAAACGAATCTAGTGAGTCTTTGATTCAGTTTCCCATTCATAAAGACTTGCTTAAAGGAACACTCCACTTTTTTTTGAAATAGGCTCATTTTCCAACTCCCCTAGAGTTATACAGATGTGTTTTACCGTTTTTGAATCCATTCAGCTGATCGCCGGGTCTGGCGGTAGCACTTTTAGCATAGCTTAGCATAAATCATTGAATCCGATTAGACCATTAGCATCTCACTATAAAATGACTAAAGAGCTTCGATATTTTTCCTATTTAAAACTTGACTCTTCTGTAGTTGCATCGTGTACTAAGACTGGCGGAAAATGAAAAATTGAGATTTTATAGGCCGATATGGCTAGGAACTATACTGTCATTCCGGCGTAATAATCAAGGAATTTTGCTGCCGTACCATGGGTGCAGCAGGTACAATTATATTGCAGCCGTCAACTCTGCCGGCTGCTAAAGCTGTGACGGTGGCAGATTTTTTCCACCGCGGTGGTAATGGACCAACTACCGTTGGTGGCGTGGTGTTGAGATATATAATTTTTTTTTTTTTTTTTTTTTTTTTGAAACATAAAAAATAAGGCTCAAAAAAGTAAATATCAAAGAAATTATACAGTTAAATAAGAAAGTAGCCAAAATAAGAACGGTAAATATTAAACATTTGTTGCATAAGTTCGTAACAGCCTCGCCCAACCCTTGTCCGACGGCTCATCAAAATTACAGTCACGAGTCTTTTCTCTCTCTTTCCCATTACACTGTTGCATTCATTAAAATAGCTCAGTTTTGTTTTTAATAGGAACGTAGTTATATTTATTTTCGTTTTTTTATAAGGTTAATTTAGAAATATGTTTGGAACATTTTTTGTTTGTTAAATTAAGGTTTTTGCTTTAACGACCAAGCGGCCAGAGGCAGGCAGTGAGTTGATCACAGCCTATGTTTGATCAATTTTGCCTTCTCAAGTCATCATGACTTGCCTAAAATAAAATCTTCAAGCATATCACTATGTTATTTTAAATGTTTAACTTAGATAAATGCACGCTATTTGCGCATACAATGTTTGGTTGGAGAGTGGAAGCTAAATGCGCTTTGCAGGACATGGAGGCGCCAGCGCAATCACTTGCAAAAAAAAATTAAATACGCCATAATATTTGCTTATAAAGGTAAGCGTAATATATCATCTGGAACTGTAAAGGGTCTAATTTTATTTGCGTGCACTCACATTATCAACAAAATGTTGTGCATTTGTAAAAATAAAGAAAACACACAAGATGCGCTTTCTGATGTCTTGGTGTTGAACAGGAGCGCTGCACAAAAATGAAACGAAACTCAGCGAATACTTGCCCTACAGTCAGGATAAATATATCTATAGAAAGCTTTAAATTAGTACTTTACTACTTTAAAACTAAAAAATTAAAATCGAAAAACAAAAACTCTTTCATTATAAAATCCGTAGAGATGCATTTCTCTTTAAAGGCGCGTTCAATGAGCAGATGGCGTCTCAGGATCGTCATCTTTACGACACTGGCTCAGAAAACACTAGTTTATTAATAATAATTTATTAATAATTTTAATATTTCCTCCTGACACATTCATGGTAATTAGTTTTCCCGGAGCTTTGCAAGCTCTAGCCTATTGTGTGCGTTTGAATGCGGATCTCTTCCAGTAGCGGCGAAGGCACTTGCACTCACTGCTGCTGCCGGCCGGGACACTACAAACGGCCACGGCAGAGAAATTGTTAAAGAAACTGTATTTTATGCTTGTTATAGATTGTGTGACGTCACGTGCAGTATTGCGGGTGGCAACTGACCACCGCGGTGGCAATCGACGACCGCGGTGGTGCGGTTGTCATTGCGACTGTCACAGCCCTACCTGCTGCACTTTCAGGCGCTGCGTAATATGATTGCGCCTGCTGCACCCATGGTACGGCAGCAAAATTCCTTGATTATTACGCCGGAATGAGAGTATAGTTCGCAACTTTTAATTTTCCTCCAGTTTTAGTACACGATGCAAATTTTAAATAGGAAAAATATCGAAACTCTTTAGTCATTTTATAGTGAGATGCTAATGGTCTAATCGGATTCAATGATTTATGCTAAGCTATGCTAAAAGTGCTACCGCCAGACCCGGCGATTGGCTGAATGGATTCGAAAATGGTAAAACACATCTGTATAACTCAAGGGGAGTTGGAAAATGAACCTATTTTCAAAAAAAGTGGAGTTTTCCTTTAATTCCTGAATGAATCAGCTGTTTGAACGAATCAAATTAATGAATGATTCAGTGATTAAAATCAGTGACTTGCCTACTAGTAGTTTTAGTTTTATTTTTTAAAGTTTCTTTTTAAATATTTAAATAATTTAATATTTCTATATTAAAAATTGTATATTTAAAACATTAATCTTAATGAATTTATTAATTAGATTGCTTCATACCATCTCTGAGCCTCATTAAACGCCTGAAAATACACATACAAGCCACTTTTGTGTGCTGTTTTACCTCTGTAGTACAAAATAAATTTTGTTTGGTAGCTTATTCTTCTTATTCTACTTGTTCTTATTTTGTTCTTTTGATTAGAAATTTTAAAACCTTATAAGATATATATATTTTAAAATTTGACATAAAAGATGACATACTTCTAATGAAGTTAGAAAAATGCAATTACAAAGATAAAAACAAAATTCCGAAATTTGAGTCAAATATCACCTTGCAATGGAAAGGCAATTTTTTTTTATCAGATATTTTGATTATTGATTAAATGGTGCTCCTGAAGTTTTTGACTGTGCTCCTAAATAAATCAAGTATAATAATAAGAAATATATATTAAATGTATTTTTTAATGACTTTTTTTTTTTTTTTTATCTTTTTCCTTACTACACTGTATGTGTCATTTCTTATATATCTGATCTACTGTAGTTTTTTTTGTCCTGTTGCTTGTACTTAGTTTCTTATTCTTATTTAATCGCTGAATGTTTACTTGTCTTCACTGAGCTTTAGTATTTTTTTTTTTTTTTTTTTTTTTTTTTTTTTAGTATTAGTTTTTGTGATATTAACACTGGTGACAAGAACTATGAAAATTCTATGGTACCAAATTTTGATGATATAAAGACCTTATTTATTGTTATATATAACTATATTATTATATATATCGTTACCATGAAATAAAATTACCCATATTTAATGATATAAGATTTTGGTCATATCACCCACCTCTACTCACCAACGTGGTTTATTTTTGGTGCATCTTCAGTTTGTCTTTTTCGACCAAAAAATGTCTAAGCCTGTATTATGCTGATGATTAAATTCATGTCAGTTGCAGCATATGTAACCTAATGTTTAATAAAAAAAAAAAGTATACTTTGGGCTTAATTTGAACGCTAAAATCATTTTATTTAAAACAGATGGGGGGTTAAAGTGGCTGAAGTAACTGCAGTTTGTCAACAAAAAAAAAAAAGGAAAAAATTCTTTAAAATTTGCAAGTATTATGGACAAACCACAATTTTCATTTGCATTGCAGACAGCTACATTATATACACGTATGAATTATAATCTTAATTTGATGCACTGCTTTTGTCTGGTCCAGACAGGATTTTTGACAGCAGGCGGCTTTGTTCACACAGCACCAAAATGGAACTTCACCAGTACCCATGAAATTGCTGAAGCTCTTAACACATGATTTCTAAATAGAAAAATGCTGTTCATTTTCCATAAAAGCCTGTATGTGTGAAAGTGCCGATTGTCTTTTTGATTGTATTGTGGCTCAGAGCCATCATCATGTCTCCTTTTTTGTTTTACAGGTACTATTCTCCAGTTTTGTTCTGTGCCAGATAAGACAGTCTGTGCAAGACCCAATTATTTTAAACACTTTGTTCTTTCTTTCTTTTTTTCCCTCCTGCAGTGCAAACACAGTCACCAGTCTTGCAGGGCAAGATGCTGGTTCCCATGGCAACAGTGAGGGCTGCTCCTGCCCCCTCTCAGCAGTTTCCCTTGGTAGCCCCTCCTCTTCCTGTTCAGAATGGAGGACAAGCAGGAAGCAAGGTGAGATCTCAAATGGTAAATGCTTCAATAACAAATTGACACTGAATAACCAAGTAGTGCTAATTATTATTTGTGAGTGTGATCTTTTTTTTTGATCAGCATCCGTCATTTTGTTTCCTTTCTAGATTATTCAGATTGCGCCGATGCCTGTCGTCCAGTCGCAGCTTCCCTCTACGGGACCAGTGCAACCTGGGAGCCCGTTTTCTGTTACTATGGGAACAGCTACAGTGGTCGCCCCAGGCTCTACCCCGTCTCAGACTGTGCTGCTACCGCCCCCACCTACAAGGTATAATGCACACTTTTCGCAGTTCTACTTACACTCACCTAACCGCACACGCACAAACATCTCCCCCACTCTTAGTTTAACAACTCCTACACTCCTGAAGTGCTGCAGCACTAGAGAATAACCCTGCATTGCTGCTCTCATTCTTTGTAAAAGCTGTCTAATCTGGTTTCTGTAAATATCACTTTTCTCCTACAGAATCACTTATGTATCGTCCACCCCTGGGGTTCCTTCTCCTTTGCCATTAGTTCCCACGACAACAGGCTCCTCCTCTCAGACAGCTTCAGCAACACCTGGATCTGCTTATGTTCCTTCACCCTTGGCGACCTTTGCAGCGATCGCTCATCCGGGACAGACTTTGGTGCAGCCACTGATTGCAGGTCAGTGGACTCCAAATTAATAGAATTTAATGCATTTTTAAAGGGAAAGTTCACTGAGAAATTAAAATTCTGTCATGAATTACTCATCCTCATGTCGTTCCAAACCTGTAAGACCTTCGTTTGTCTTCAGAACTCAAATTAAGATATTTTTGATGAAATCCGAGAGCTTTCTGACCGCATAGACAGCAACACAACTACCACGTTCAAGACCCAGAAAGGTAGTAAGGACATCCTAAAAATATTCCTTGTGACATCAGTGGTTAGACCGTAATTTTAGGAAACTACGAGAATACTTTTTGTACGCAAAGAAACCAAAAATAACGACTTTATTC
Source organism: Cirrhinus mrigala (assembly GCA_036247105.1). Taxonomy (NCBI): domain Eukaryota; kingdom Metazoa; phylum Chordata; class Actinopteri; order Cypriniformes; family Cyprinidae; genus Cirrhinus; species Cirrhinus mrigala. Next base: position 24,298,289 of record CM070022.1, read on the forward strand.
AACAATTTCTCCTCTCTTGTGTCAAACATGCATGCATCATGGTACTCCCGTGAATATGCGGCGAAGGCTGACACGGAAGAGAAGAAATTGTTAAAAAAAGTCGTTTTTTTAATTTTCTTTGCACACAAAAAGTATTCTCGTAGCTTCATAACATTACAGTTGAACCACTGATGTCACATGGACTATTTTAACGATGTCTTTACAGGGCTGGGCGATATGGACAAAAAAATTATCACGATTATTTTTTTCATATCAGTCGATATTGATAATTATCACAATAAATATCAAATTTTAATTTCTTTCAAGTTTAAAGGCAGATTTTTTGCTCCAATGTGAAAGTTGTAAAAACCACACGGTCAAGTATGGTTTTAAACTGGTCAGAACCTGACAAACACTTCATGTTTTTGAATTCTTTACACATTTCCAGGCATTTTTTCCTTAACAAAATAAATAAAAAATAATAAGAAAAAAATTATTTCTTAGTTCTACATGTTCTAATGAGAAATATGTGAATTATATTGAGAAAATCACCTTTAAAATTGTCCAAATGAAGTTCTTAGCAATGCACATTACTAAGCAAAAATTAAGTTTTGATATATTTACGGTATGAAATTTACAAAATATCTTCATGGAACATGATCTTTACTTAATGTCCTAATGATTTTTGACATAAAAGAAAAATTTATCATTTTTGACTCATACAATGTATTTTTGGCTATTGCTACAAATATACATGGGCTACTTACAACTGGTTTTGTGGTCCAGGGTCACATATTGTTTCAAATCAGGAAAAAGGTTTGTGTTGCCCTATAATATCAATAATAATATAACTTTTTTTTTTTTTTTTTGTCTCTAAGAAATGCACATTTGATTTGATTTGAGTTAGGATGCCGATGTAGATTTATGTTCATTATCAAAGTCAGTAATATTGGTAAAAATTGTAGCAACCTAATTTTTATATGGTGGAACTTAAGTATTCTGACTGTTTGAGTTTGAGTTTTTTTTTTTTTTTTTTTTTTTCAACCATTGCTCTTCCATAGTAGCATACATTTAGATCATGATAATCACAGTTAAAACCACAAATATAGCACCTCAGTACCATGGTGAAAATGTAATGCAGTTTCTGTGTATTTGTATAAAAAACAGTAGTCTAAATATATTTATTTATTTATAAACCCTATAAGCTTAATCACAAAAATACTGTAATTATATTCCATTACATTCAATACATTTAATACAGGTCTACATTAATAACATAATGAAATTCAACACAAATACCCACATTTCTGACACAATACCATGGTGCAGTTAGTGCTTCTTTAGTAAATCTATGGTAAATGATGGCGATTTGTAGATTAAAAAGTCTTCTGACCGCATCGTTGCGCACAGTGGCTCTCCTGTTTGTCAGCACTGCATTATCTGGCTATAAACCAAAATATTTGTGTTCTTTGCTGAATTCAAGCACATCACAATGGATCTCACAGTACTGTTTAGTGATCACATGACTGAGACTCATCAGCGAGTGCATCTGCTCTAGTTTAAACTTTGAGCCGAGCAGATAAATGGTCTGAATGGCATCAGGGCTCAACGCTAAGGATTTTTTGTACTGGCCCGGTCGGGCCAGTGGTTAAAATTTTTACTTGCCCGGGCAAAATTTTCACTGGCCCTACCACAAAAAAATTAAATAGTTGCTGTTATCATTGTTTTTGACTCATGTTATCTTTTATTTTAATAAACAAGCTTATATTACACCAAAAGTTTACATACCAAATAAAATTGTACAATTCTCGATTCCAATTTTGATACCACACTTAAACCTAGTAGCCTAACTAAAGTTCAAATATTACTTGCTTTTTCTAAAATTATTTTATTATTATTAATATTTTATTACAAATATAAAGATGCTTTAGGGAAAAACAGCTGACAGACTGAAAGAACGCAAAGTCTTTTTGCCAGCAGGTGGCGCTTTTGGAATAAGAGTGATATTACGTTTTTATGGTTACCGCTGTAAACAAAGCAGCGCCCTGCTTATGAACGCTAGTTTAAATACGTCATACATGGGCAAATTAAAAGAAAACGCCATGTGAACTTTTATTAAAACAGTCAGTTCCCCTCAAAGATACATTCACATAAACCACAGTTTCAGTATTTAGGATTATATTTCCAACATTTTGCGCATTGTGAGCCGTGATCTTGCTCTGCCTGCTAGAGTATTTTTTTCCTCTTTGCGTTAGTCTTTAGCGTCTCTTGCCTCTGCTAACGGATGTTTAAAGAGTTCGTAATATTTCCACACACACGACATTTTGTGATCTGTGATCACTTAAATTTTTAAATTAACAAGATTAAAAAACACATGCAAATGATAAACTTTCATGACGACGCCGCACTGGCCCTATCGGGCCAGTGACAGATTCATCAACTCTCCTGAGCGTCTTTCACGCTGGCCCCGGGCCATCGGGCACTCCTTATTGTTGAGCCCTGTGCATGCTTCAAATGATTAGTGCCTTTTTGTTCCTCCTTTGCATTATATTGAACATTTATCAAACTCTTGTTATCATTTATCGAGGAAAATTGATATCGCTCAGTAATTATAGTTATCGGTGTGTCGCCCAGCCCTAGTCCTTACTACCTTTCTGGGCCATAAAACTTTTCAGTTGTGTTGCTGTCTATGCAAGGTCAGAAAAGCTCTCAGATTTCATCAGAAATAACTTAATTTGTGTTCCGAAGATGAACGAAGGTCTTACGGGTTTGGAACGTGTGAGTAATTAATGAATTTTTCTTTAAAAATGTTAGGGCAGTCGGTTGATTGTTTATATATTCGTTTGTGATTTAAAAATAAGAAAATACTAATAATTAAATAAAAGCTAATTTTTGGGTGTTTGTAAAGTCTATTGCATTGGTGTTATCTACTGTTTTACTAGGCCAGCCATCGCTGTTGGCCCCGGCCCAGTCTCCCAGCGCCCCTCATGCTCCCGCCATCACCGCCATCTACACCCCTACAAATGTGACCTTGGCAACTGGGGTGGTGTCTATGGCAACAGTGTCACCCAGTGTGGTGTACACAGTGTCCAGTTCCTCTAGCCTATCTCCACACATCCTTCCTAAACACACCACAACAACCTCCATGACCTCTGTAACCTCGGACAGGCAGGGGAACGTATCCGCACACGCTGAGCGACAGTTGCTCCAGGAGAGAACACTGGACAGGCAGCACACGGACAGTCAGGTCTACACGCAGTCCTCTGAGAGACAGACTGAGAAGGTTTCTCTATTACAGCCGGACAAACAGTTTCAGGTCCCGAGTAAAAGCAGCAGCAGTTCGGTTGTGCCCCCACCGGGCACCTCAGTGCCACTGCAGCCTGGAAGCCCTGCTCAAACGTCTCATTCTGGTACTAGAAATTTTAACATCATAAAATCCATCTGTTTTCATGGTATTGGTGATTTCTTTGAGACTACACACGGTGCCTCTTTTCTCTTTCAACAGGAAGTGCTCCCGGGACGCCTAAACTGATCACACCAAGGCCTCCTCAGAAAGTGAAAGCCACAGTGGCCAACATCCCAGTGGGCAGTTATGATGGAGGAGGGAGAGGCAAAGAACGAGAAAAGGAGAGGGACAGGGAGAAAGAGAGAGAGCGAGAGAAGGACAAAGAGAGTGCTAGTAGGTTCTCGTTTGAGGTAGAGAGAGCAGCTGAGACGAGCTCACCTGCTACCTTTCCATCAGAGGAGGGATCCGCAGATGCCCCCGCCCACTCTGTAGCCGAGAGTGCTACACCTAGTGGTCGCAGCAAAGAAGCGAATGCTAAGGAGGTTAGCATTGTGTTAACCTGACTACCAATTACATTATAAACAAAAACATTTTAGTTTTTATATCAGTGTCAAAAGTTTACATCCCCCTTTCAGAATCATTAAAAATGTTAATTGTTTTACCAAAATAAGAGGGATCATACAAAATGCATGCTATTGTTTATTTAGTACTGACCTGAATAAGATATTTTACATAAAAGATGTTTACATATAGTCCACAAGAGAAAATAATAGTTTTTTATAAAAATAATAGAATTTATAAAAATGACTGTTCAAAAGTTTACATGCACTTGATTCTTAATAGTGTTGTTACCTGAATGATCCACAGCTGTGTGTTTTTGTTTAGTAATAGTTGTTCATGAGTCCCTTGTTTGTCCTGAACAGTTAAACTGCCTGTTGTTCTTCAGAAAAATCCTTCAAGTCCCACAAATATTATGTTTTTTTGGCATTTTTGTGTATTTGAACTCTTTCCAACAATGACTGTATGATTTTGAGATGCATCTTTTCACATTGAGGACAACTGGCGGACTCATTTTTCCTTCTGGAGCATCAGTGAGCATTTGAACCTTCTGTAATAGTTGCATGAGTCCCACAGAATCAAGGGGATTTTTAATTTTTGAACCGGGTCATTTTTATAAATTCAACTATTATTTTCTTTCATGGACTATATGTAAACATCTTTTATGTGAAATATCTTATTCAGGTCAGTACTAAATAAACAATAACATGCATTTTGTATGATCCCTCTTATTTTGGTAAAATAATTAACATTTTTAATGATTCTGAAAGGGGGGTGTAAACTTTTGACCTCAACCGTGTATTAGGTTTTAAATGTTTTGATTAATTAAAGCTGTCTATGCAAAATTACACTACAGAAAGTAACTGATTTGTATGTAGGCAAAAAATAGATACATTTCTGTAATAAGCTCGTTCTATTTTTTTTTTTTTACTCCATCCAGGCTGAATGGAAGGACTCCCACCCTTCTTCTCCATTGCCTCCTCCGTCTGGATCAGATCCTGCCCCGACTCAGTCTCATGGTGATAAAGATGCACCACCCAAAAAAGTCAAGGCCCGGCCCCCACCACTCAAACGGCCATTTGATTCTGTTGACAAGTATGTTTTCTAAATGAGCTTACATTGATATTTACCTTTTAATAGGCATTTTTACCTTTATAAAGCCACTTTTGTTATTACCTGATTAAATGAATGCATCATCTTTTATGTCAAATTCTTAAGTTTAATCAGTAAATTCAAATAGTAAGACACTATAGGGCTCCCAATCAAATGAAATCAGAATCAACAAAATTTATGTGCAATGCAGAGGTAGCACAGAATCTGCCTCTGAAGTGGCATTTGGATGCATTTACACAGACTGTTTAATCTATGAACCTGCAGTTACAAATGCATAATAAATGTTTAAAGGGGTCATCGGATGCAAAGTTCACTTTTTCATGTTGTTTGAACATTAATGTGTGTTGGCAGTGTATGTACAAATCTACCCTATAATAATAAAAATCCATGCAGTGGTTTTTAATTAATCTGTAAAAATAATATCCCCTTTTTCAAATCGAGCCATTCTCAGATGCCTGTTGGTGTGGCGTTACACCGACAGAGGCCGCTCCCACGATAGTTGATTGACATGAGTGTCTTACCTCAGACCTGCCTTAAATCAGCTGTAACAGTCTGACCTCCATTGTTTCGATGCCGGAGCAGGGATGTAAGTTAGACAAGAATATCTCCGATTGAGGTGTTGTGTTGCTGAATGTAATAATGAACGTAGTGGTCGTCATTTACTCCCGACATCTGAGCCGTTGAAGACGCAGTGGATTACGTTTGTTTGTAAAGGGAATGCGCCTCCCGATCTGCATATATCCGTCTATGTTCGCACGAATCATTCGTGATCCAGCCTCACTTACAGCAGAAATGAGTATAAGGGTTTTTTTTAATGAATCTTTGCAATCGTCTTTCCTAATAACGTGGTAGTTAGGAAGTTTAGCGGCTAAATGCGGCTAAAGTACTCCACAGAGAGAAGAGAGGGGCGGGGCAAGCAGAGCTCATTAACATTTAAAGCAACCTCGACCAGAACAGGATGATTTTTGCAGAGCTGATTTTGACAAGGTAAAAAGGGGTGTTGTTTTACACTACCATTAAGAATTTTTAACCAAATTAGAGAACTTAAAGAATCATATCAACTTGTGGAAAATGGGCATCCGATGACCCCTTTAAAAAAAAAACACTGAATACTGATATTTGAAATAATTTGGGGAAAACATACATTAAATATAAACCTAAAATCGCTTGTCGGTGGCAGCAGATCACTGCATGAGTAAGTCATTGAGTCATTCATTCAACCGATTGATTCAGTAAGGAAACACCGTCGTGTGTTGATCAGAGACTTAAAACAGTTCGGCTCTCTTTGTTTGGAACTATTTTCATTGTCAAAATACAACAAAAACTGTTGTGTCTAAAATGCAAATCAAGTAATGTTAACTTTTTGTTTATTAAGCTTGTTCATCAAATCAATATCACATTTGCAATCATGCTGATATTTGGAGAAAAACAGCACTCTTTGTGTGATATTAACTATATCAGATTATATAAATGTAAAAGACGTAAAAGCCATACAGGGACATTTTTACCCCTTTACCTTGAATTTTGGGGAATTCTGAATGTACTTTAATAGACTAAATGACGCAGTGAAAACGTGAACTTTAAATGTGCTTGCACAGTAGTATAACCTACATCTCGGTGTTTGCGTGCTCTCTCTGAATGTGTTTTTGTTTGGTTTTCACGATATACTTGATAATGTCAAATCGCATATTGTTTAAACAACAATTACGATTATATTGTACACCCCTAGTTGGTTGTAATTATTTTTAATGAGGGTCCAAAAATCCAGGTGAAATTTTGCAGGCAAAAGGCCTATTTTTTTTTTTTTTATTTATAAAGACACTTTCAAACCAAGCAGCTTTCTGTTGGTTAATACAGCAAATTCATTTGACAATTTTGAACATGATGCACCCTCACAACAAATTATGTATCATGTGGATTCCTACTGAAATGACTTGAGTTCATGTAAATTCTCTCAACAAACTTAAATGTGACCTTAAGGTCAGTAAGGAAAGTCCTACTTGGAAAAGTATTTTGCATAGCGTTTTTGTCATACTATATTGTGATATAAAATTATTTTAGTGAATAATGACAAATTTGAATGAATTTCCTGTTAAGTACTAACAAAGTGCTAATTTGATTAGTGATTTGGAAATAATCCAGCATCGTAAATATTTTAATGACTTAATTAATTGCATTTCAGTTGCATTTATGTGATCTCAGATTTTAGACTCCAATGCGTGTATAGAGTAGTCAAAATGTTGTGATTGGTCATGTGTGCAGGGTCCTGTCAGAAGTGTACTTTGAGGAGCGATTTGCAGAGCTGCCAGAATTCCGTCCAGAGGAGGTTCTGCCCTCTCCAACCCTGCAGAGTCTGGCCACCTCCCCACGAGCCATACTGGGCAGCTACCGCAGGAAGAGGAAAAACTCCACCGGTGAGAGTAAGATTCAAACCTCTCTAAAGACTGAATATGAATTATTCAGTTAATTTTGTTTTTGCATATCAAATTGCAAATCAACTAACCCTCAATCCCCCTTTCCAGACCTGGACTCCTCCACAGAAGATCCCATCTCTCCAAAAAGGAAAAGCCGGCGCAGATCGAGCTGCAGTTCAGAGCCAAACACACCTAAAAGTGCTGCAAAGTGTGAGGGGGACATTTTCACCTTTGAAAGGCCAGGTAATACTTCACCACCCACAGAAACTTCATCATTCTGCAGCCTATATTATCTTGAATCAACTACATTATAATTCTCTCTTTATCTGGTACAGATGGAGAGGATATTCTGGGGGAGCTAGAGTTTGATAAGGTGCCCTACTCCTCTCTCAGGAGAACTCTTGATCAGAGGAGAGCTCTTGTAATGCAGCTATTCCAGGAGCATGGCTTCTTTCCCTCAGGTAACGCACACATTTCTATAGAGTACTGTACCACCTACACAGCTCACAGACAGCACATAAAATGAAATAAAAGTACAAATCTTAAAGGGAACCCTGGGTAATAAGACTTGTATCACTTAATATAACATAAATTATGTCTCTTACTGAAATATGTAGTAGAAAACCTTTGAAAAATTTGCGTTATTTAAAAAATGTACAATTTTGTACATATTTGGACTATGTGAAATGGTTGCGCTCTGTGAGCTACTGATGCTACCTGTTGCTATTTTTAAGGCAACACATTTCAGAAAACACAACTTGCTAAATAAAATACTGATACGATGACCACAGCTACTGAAAGAGCTTACGTGTGGCGATGAATATAAGCATAGGCTTAAACCAAAGGTCGTACCATCGAACTTCCCCACAAGGAGTCTAAACACCCCGGATATTGAGTAAAATCCGTGCTGAGAAACTCCTTCAGTGGCTGCAGTGTCATGACAAGCATCAGCATGTTTACATCCTGCCAGGATGGCATTTAGCGTTTCTTGTCTCTGCCATTTGTAAGCTCTTTCAGTAGCTGTGGTCGACTAAAAGCCTCAAAGGCATCAGGGCTAAAGTGGGGAGAACAAGGAGGTGGGTCTTTAGGAAGTTGTATTCATCCACAGGCATCTTCCCATTCTTTTCTCCTCTTCTTTGTGGCATCGGATCAGTATTTTATTTTCCGAGGTGTGTTGCAGCAAAAATAGCAACAGGTAGCGGCAGTAGCTCACTCAGTGCAGCCATTTCAAAGAGTTTCGATATTTTCCTATTTAAAACTTGACACTTCTGTAGTTACATCGTGTACAAAGCCGAACGAAAAATGAATAGTTTCGATTTTCTAGGTCGATATGGCTAGGAACTATACTCTCATTTCGGTGTAATAATCAAAGAACTTTGCTGCTGTACCATGGGTGCAGGAGGCGCAATGATATTACGCAGCCGTCAACTCTGCTGGCTGCAACTCTGCATCTACACAAACTTAGTGTCGGTCACTTTCAGGCGCTGCGTAATATCATTGCGCCTGCTGCACCCATGGTACGGCAGCAAAGTTCCTTGATTATTACGCCGGAATGAGAGTATAGTTCCTAGCCATATTGGCCTATAAAATCACAACTTTTCATTTTCCGTCAGTCTTAGGACACGATGTAATTACAGAAGAGTCAAGTTTTAAATAGGAAAAATATTGTCATTATATATGGTCATTTTTGAGCGAGATGCTATCGGTCTAATCGGATTCAATGCTGAGCTATGCTAAAAGTGCTACACAAATACACACTGAAACTCAGATCTTCATGACCGACTGACTAAATAAAAGTTCAGTTTGTTATATTACCATATTACTAATATATCACTATGTATTACTAAGTAGTAATAATTATATTATTTTTAAGGAATATCATACAACCAAGATAATTTTTTATCCATGTTTTAATTTATACAAGTTTGTTGTGCAGCATTTTATTTGACCAAAAAATAAAAATTTGTTTTGTTGTCAATTAATTATTATATTTTAATTTGATTACATTACAAAGATTGATTAAATTAAGGTTTTATTAATTTATTTCATTAGACATTGATGATAAATTATAATAACTCATAAAACACACACAGAAAAAACAATTTAGGAAATAAAATGAAAATAAAATGAGGTATCTTACTCTATGGAGTTTGAATGTAAACATAACTTGTTTGTTCATAATTATTCTCAAGGTCAAACAAACATGTGGAAAGCATTTTCACATTTAGGATAAATAAATATCGAAATAATATTTTTGGCCATATTGCCCAGCCCTAGCGCATACTTTACAATATTAAGGGAATCAAGTGACCATTATCTAAAAAAAATTCATCATCACATCATTCCAAGCATGTCTGGAGAACAAAAATGGAGAAATTATGGGCAATGTTTTTCATGCACTTACAAAAAAAATGACACTTCAAAAACAACATTAAACATTTACACTTCTGATGCCTTGCGATGGCTTTGTGTGAGAAAGAGACCAAAATTGAAGTTAGAACTTGTTATTAAGAGAATCCTGCTATGATTTATATTAGTAGTCATAAGTAGCACGTGTATATTTGTAGCAATAGCCAACAATACATTGTAGAGGTCAAAATTACGGATTTTTCTTTTATGCCAAAAAATCATTAGGATATTGAGTAAAGATTACGTTCCATAAAGATATTTTGTAAATTTCGTACTGTAAATATATCAGACTTAATTTTTGATTAGTAATATGCATTGCTAAGAACTTATTTTCAACAACTTTAAAGGCAGTTTTTTTGCACCCTTAGATTCCAGATTTTCACATTAATTTTTGGGTGGTGCATCATCTGAGATTATAAAGGCTGAAAACCCCTGCATTAAATAAAACCCCTTTCAGAATTTTCTAAACGCTCTCTTTCTCTCCCCCTTTCGCCCCTCTCTCTCGCTCAACAGCTCAAGCTACTGCTGCGTTCCAGGCACGATATGCCGATATCTTCCCTACCAAGGTGTGTTTACAGCTCAAGATCCGTGAGGTCCGGCAAAAGATCATGCAAACGGCAGCTCCGTCGGAATCGGCCGGCGCTTCGGATATTTCCTCATTACCGGGACCTTCCGGGATGGCGGTGGCCGCCGGTGACATAGCTGTGGGGGCAGAGCCTCAGGAAAAAGATGCTGAGCGGGAGGGTGATCAGAACAGCTCGGAGGAGCCCAGAAACGCTGGCGATTCACAGGACACCAGCAGATGAGGCTGACGGGCAGACGGATGGCTTGAAGACCAGATGTGTCTCCCCTCAACATCTGCATGACCTACATTTGTTGTCTTGTCTCTGCTATGACCGCCTCCGAAGGACATAGAGAGAGGGAAAAAAGCAAGAGCAAAATTTATATGTATATGGCGCAGATGAGGGGAGACGCCCCAAAACGCTTTGGGGTTTTTGAAACTTCTCAGTATTTTACGTGACGTCGAATTATGAAAACTTTACATTCAGACACTTAAACGCAGACACTCTTGAATATACACTCTTGAATTTACAGCATTATATTAGTCATTAGGCTTCCTTTGGACTTTGAAACTAGAGGATTGTGGGCCTGTCCCGTACGCCAGTGAAGTCACAGTGCTGCTGATGCCTCTAGAAAGGCGGGACGTGCGAGGGCAGCCCATCCCTTTTCAGACAGAGTTGTGTTCGTATGGCAGTAGCTTGGCCACAGGTGTTTTTTTTTTTTTTTTTATTGGTTTGTGGGTTACTGCCAGTCATTGTGAGGCGGGCCTCCATTGGCTGAGTTTAAGTGATAATGAAGACTATTGGACTTTTTTTTGGTTTTTTTTCCCTCTTTGTGGTGTTTTAATTTTTGAAGACTTTTCACAGAGAGCTTTGTTTAGGCACTGAAAACCTTCGGTGAGGGACTGCGCTGCCATTCGTAAACCTTTCGTCCTATGATTGGCTTTAGTGGTTGTCAATCAAACTGGAGTCATTCCAAAGCCTCTGATTGGCTAGCCATGAAGGAAAAAGGTCATGGAAGGGAAGTCAACAGGCACATTATTGCCATTGATTTATGTTTTTATTTTCCATATATTAAGAGATTCCACGTATTTAAGCATTTCTTTCCCTGCCTTTTTTATTCAACTTTTCATGAGCTGGTGAAGCACGGAGCAAAGAGAATGTTGGGAATATATTCTTAAGAATTTACTATAAGAATTTTATTAACTTTTTAGAGGAGAAACTTGATTTTTCAACACGTAATGCTACAGGTCATTATGTTATAAAATCTCATTATTACTGTTCTTATTAATGCTTTGTTGTTCTTGTGGATCTGATCCTTATAACCTATATATACTGTATTCTTATTAATATACTCTTTCTTTAGCAGAAACGGAGGGACCGGGTTCTACCACACCCTCCTCCCTCGCTCCTAGAGGCACTTCCACTACCTTTTTTAAAACATTTTTCTCTTACACTCTTTTATCTTGATATTCACAGTATGTTTTATTTCTTGCCAGGAAGTAATTACATAAGCCTTTGATGTTAGACACTCCAAAAAACATCTTTCTGGTAGTTGTAATTGTTTGGTTTTTTTTTGTTTTTTTTTTATCATTTCGATTTGCCACTTACATTCCTCCCCTTTCTCATTCCTCTTCCTGTCACTTTATCGTTCTTTCCTCAATCACTTTAAGGCTGTGAGGTGGGACTGGGAGGCCACAGATGGTGATTTTTCTCTTGCAGCACTGGTCTTTGTTGTACATAAATACAGTAAAAGAGTCCAAAGACTCAAGCATCACAGTAAAGAGCAAAAACATCATTGGAATAAACAAAGCCAGTAACAAGAAATGAAATTGTATAACAAAAGGAGAAATAAAGAAATATGGTTATAAACTGTTCTTAGTGTGTTACCTTGTTTTGCTGTTTTAAGTATCCAAGAAAGACTTTATACTGATAAGCTTTAAATTTGAACTGTATCTCTCAGTAAACAAATAAATAGATGTTCAAAGAAACAGACTCTTTCTTATAAGTAAAAAGATAAGGAAGTACTGACTCTCTTTATTGGACGTTGATTGGGTGATGTCATAGATGTGCATTTAATTTTTTTATTTGTCTATTTTTTGTGTTAAGTATTGAATTCTGAAAGTTAGAGTATGCCTGAATAGTACATCGACTTATTAGATATAACCATAAGTTTATATATTTTTTATCAATCACAGTTTTGTTACCTTGTGAAGAGGATTAACGGACTCTTCGCATTAAGTTTGACTGACAGGCGATCTGACCAATCATAACGCCCAATCTGCCATTTTGCCCGACAAACAAACCAGATAGAGCAGATTAACCTCGGTGGACTTGAACTTGAAAAATCGCGTATTTACGTCTTTTCGCGATTAAAACTAGATGTTTTCTGATATTTTCTTTCATGTTTATTTCGCGCTATAACTAGTAAAGAGGAAGGGACGATCGGTTCATGTCCCGCTTGAACTGAGGCGCTACAGTGATGTCACGACAAATTGAAGAGCTACAAAACAGTAACGTTATTTATTGTTTGATTTTTAAAAAAAAAAAAAATGACAACATTTTAAAGCTGAGACTTTGTTTTATACCTAAAGTAACCTGCTCTGTCTTGTCCGTTGGCGCGTTGTCAGTGTCCGCGATGTATTTTTTACTGCGTGAAAACATGTGGAATGAGAGCGTTATGGCTTGTAGGACATAGCAACAGTAACTAAGGGGAGCGGGTCTTTGCGAAGGGTTACTCCAGTAAAGACACTTTTATGATCATTTCCTTAAATTGGTTCAAAACTATATGACTTCTGTGTAGTGCCGGTGTTATGACGAATTCTAACCCTGGCCAGAATACTACCCCCCTAGTATTGGTAGGTTTAGGGTTAGGTGTGGGGGAGTCTTTAGGATTAGGGGTGGGGTTAGGATTAGGCAAATCAGGTAACGATTTCAACGAGAGGGGGTAATAATTTGGCGGAGGTCGAAAATGGACACAACACCGGCCCGTCCAACAGGCGAGACAGGCGGTCGCCAGTTGGATTTTTAGGTGCGTTCGACTTGAAGCGACGCTGCGCAGAAAGATCCATATTTAAAATCGAAGTACCGCATGAGCTATAGAGCGCAGACAGCTCTGCACCCTTTCAAACCGCTCTTGCGGTACTTTAATATCATACACCGGTCGGTGTGCGCAGGGCAACTTCAAGCCGCACGCACAGTCTGACTACATAACTAGGGTGATGCACCAGGGCTGTACAGTGCGGCAAATGTTTCGGACGTATGAAAAAAAATAAATAAATAAAATAAAAATCAGTCTAAGCGTTCAACTTTACCTCAGTAGAACGCGTGCATGGCTTTTGCATAAATTTGAGTCTGTTTACAAACCTGTTGTGTATTGAGAACGTTTTAATTTTTTATTTTTTTTTTTTTTTAGCTCCAAATTCATTTAATAACATCAGTCGAGTGTTTGAAATGACTTCCTTTTGTGATCTGACGTGGTTTCACATCCCAGAATGAGGCAAAATCATTATTTTATATAGTAATAAAGGCTGTTGATTAGCATTGCGTTGCATCTATAGTTTATTCATATAAAAATACCCTATGTGGGTTAAAAAAACAGAAAGCATTTAGTCGCAATCTTACAGATATGTCTCCATGTTTCATCAGTTGAAACGTCTGAGTTTTATTCAGCTACGCGAAAGTGTATTCCTTTGTCCATATTAGGAATTCCCTTATATGAAAGAAACATTATAGCGGTATGCACATAAGTAATCCGCCATAAAACTAAAAGAAGAAGAATGAAATATTAGATTACATGTGTGCACTCACTAATGCTCACAACGCCTTGGGGTAAAAATAGGAATGATAACACTTCAAAGTTTTTTTTCCCCTCTAGTGTAGAGGAGTTTTTCTGACCAGTTTTTATTTTTTTGTCAAAGATTTTTAATCATAATATTATTATACCGTTCTAAACATTTATAGTTAGTCCTCCTGCATGCTAAACAGGTCATGCTGCAGTTGCAAAATATATTGATAATCATTAGCAATAATTATTGTTTTGTTTAATGTTTTTATTTAGTAATAACAATAATCAGAATTAGTCATATTAATAAAAGCAACATTTTGGCGTAATTGTGCAGCCCTACAATCAGGCACAACAAACTCAGTGTTCTTTATCATTTTTTGGTCCTTTTTGAAAACCTTTCTTGTTACGGTTCAGATTTTTTAATTCACTTAATATTGCCTTTCAGAACAGTCTCTCGAAATGAAGTCTTGTTACACGTTAATGCTATTTTTAAATTATTTGAAATGAAAGTATGATAGAGAGATTAAAGTGAAGTTGTGGTAGAAACGGAATTCAAACAATATCTTTCCGCAGCTGGAAAAAAAATGTTTTGACTGCTATATACATAATATTTATCACAAACCTACAGGCCGGCACTGCTTCTGTGGTGCACAAAAAATGTTATTTTCAAAAAATCTTTCACTATGGTATTTGTCCATACAATGAAAGTCATTGGGGTCTAGTGTTTTGACCTCCTTTGACTTGAATTGCATGTACTAAGAACATTGAAACACTCAAAATATATTTTCTTTGTTCTGTAGAAGAAAGTCTTGTAATGTAATTTTTTTGGCTTTTAGTATGAATATGTTACCTGTAAGGTGATCTATAAGCTAGTCTGTTTCAAAACAATGACAAAATTCACATTTACAAGATATAAGCATTCATAACTTACAGTCAATAGTAACTTCCACCAATATGGATCAGTGATTTTGATGACATTGCCCAGCACTTCAGCTTCTCATCAAACTTTCTGTCCAATCAAATGCTTTCCAGAATCCGAGGCATCCCACCCATTTTGCATTTGACTAGTTTTGCATTTACGTCAAAATTTAGTCAGTTACCCGGATGTAAACAACAGCATGGATTGCATGGTTAATATACTACTAAATATGTTGTTCGGTTAATTTATGCTGTCTAAACCATGGAAAAACATCTGGAAGCTGCTAAATCATAGAAAAGGGCGCAATATTTTGACAAACTAAAGTTAATAGGTAGTAAAGATATGTACAAGCAGTATTAATTAAGATAATAGCCTAATATTTCACCTACCTGACCGGAAATGATAAGAACAAACGTGAATGTTGTCAAGATTTTTGCCCTGGAAGTCCCTGTGTTCAGTTTTTTTGCCAGTCTATAGTACTCCAAATGTTTTTCCTGGTCCAACCAATTAGTACAGCCCAAAACATGACAATAATTGACCATTGACCAGCAATAATCAGCAAAATATTTGAATTTTTTTGTTCGGTTCAGTGGCTTTGTTAACGTTCAGTGCCACCAGTATGGCCGATTGATGACGTGTCGTGAAAAAAAATTTACAAATAGACACTGAAACTGCGGTTGAAATCGGTCACTTGTTCACAGAATTAGTATTTTCTGTATGGTGAATGGCACGTAGTGCACTATATAGGAGACAGGGAATGATTCAGACGGTGTAAGTATGCTTTCTATTGGGGTGAAAGAAGTCTGGTTTCGTGTTATGTCACACACAGTCTGTTCTGTTTCAGAGACACGATAGCACAGAGCGGATCATATACGCAAATCGGCGCAGACCAGAAAACATATCGCACTCATTTGAATTCTACAGATTGGTATATTTTATAGCGATATGAATGAGATTGTAGCTGCCATATGCTGTCAAATGCAGCTTTACTGAGCTCAGCAGCTCTGGCCCAAGCTATGATATAAACAAAACGCTATTGGCTTTTTAAAAAAGAGGGCGGGACTTACTGATATGTCCCACCCTGTCTTTCAGTTTCAGTTGAAATTACATCAACACAGAATAACACTGCATGTTTCAAAGCATTTCAGTGGACCTTTAAATACCGTGACGTGAAGAAATGATGAGAGAATGTTCATTTTTGAGAGAACTATCCCTTTAAGGTGATGTCATTATTGCTGTTATAACTACACTTCCTCAAAGCAATTACAAGTGAGACAAGTGAGCTGTTTAAGTTTATTTGTAACACTTCTCCAAATCAGCATCATAACATTAAAAATGCTACAAACATTCAGTGTACAGACTGAGAGATGGGAATACACAGAAATCCTTTGTCCGTTGGAGTGATGGTGCATAATAGCTGTCCACGATGATGATTCCTCTGCCCTGTTGTTTTGTTCTTCAGGTCAATGCCCTTAAACTACCTCCTAACAAGAATTGCAGGTCAGAATGTTAACCAGTAATCACACACAATCCTGTGGTATCAACCTGCTCCACTGGTGCAATTCTTCACTTTCGAAATCTGTGCCTTCATACCCTCCATCTGCCTCTGTCCAAATGTCAGAATGAGAGTGTCATGCAGTGTGTCATTAGTGAGACAGACTGTCCATTTCTAGTCCTAAAACAGGAGCCATCTTATCACAGTTGCATCCTCTAAAATCAGCCCTCTTTTAAGATTGTTAGCTGAAATTATTTTGAAAAATGTCTTTAAAAAAAAAAAAGGCTGAAAAATATCTGAAAGGATGGTATGGAGTGGCTTTTTGAGGTATGCTTGTTCACACATTCAATGACCTTGAATGGAAATTAATACAATGCCTTGAATTTCGAACACTTTCTCTCACACTTGTTCTGGCCCATCTGCCATCACTTATGCTCTGCTTTTAATCATAATTTTCAAATCTCCAAGATGATTGCCACTGGAATGCTGCATTGTTTTTCACATTAACTGCAGGCTGTCCACAGTGATGGCCTCCATGTTGATGCCACTCTCCAGTGCCGTGTGGTACAGCTCGATGGCCTCCGCCAGATCTCCGCTGGTCTCAATGATGGCTATAGTCTCTCCGAGCTCATTACACATGATAGTGGGAGTTCCCTGAGTCTGAAACGTTGAGAAAATATAAACCATTATTTTTTGCAAAAAAAAAAAAAACAAATATGCAAAACTAGCAGAGACTCACACTAGGCTGTTTCCTTTTATAACACATAACTTTTGCTCCGGTTACGCCTGGCATTTACACTACTTCGGCATTTTTGACCCTCAAAAAGGGACACTTTCTACAACATTTTAGTTTGAAAACTTTGAAATGGAGACGATGTCATGGCTGCCCACATTGGCTCTGCGCATCCATAATGACCGTGTAAACAATAACATCATGCTTATTATAAATGGTCACGTGACATGCGTTTTCGTTTGTGTAGTGAGGATGGAGATCGTTTCTGAAATGCAGTGAAAACGCCAGTGTAAAACGAAAATGCACTAGTATAAACAGGGCTTCACAAACAGAAGGACAGTGTCCAAAAATTCCAAACATTTTGGAATCAATTCTAATTCTGATTCCTGGTCCCGGAACTGACTCTGGAATCGACTCCACACTGTTATTTTCCTTTTTTTTTTTTTTAAAAAGATTGGAGAAACATGTTCACCTAATATCGCTTGGCTACATGTAGGGCTGCCCCCTAATAGTCAACGAGAATAGGCTTAGTCAACCAAAATTGTATTAGTTGCTTAGTCGGAGGGAAAAAAAAATAGTGACAGACAGATCTTTAACGGCTGGTCTATGTGGTAATACAGTACATTGGGCAGGACATCCAAATGCTCACCTATCATTCATCAACATCAAATATGGCTTATCATCTAAAATATGTAAGTAGTAGCAACTTTACATGGTCGCTAAAATGTGCGCTAGTGAAGTGTCTGTGCGGAGTGTGGAAGCTGAATAGTTGCATGCTTACTGCATGACAGATGGAGGTGCCGGTGCGGCCACTTGCTCTTAAAATACTTTGAGTCAATTTTGGTCATACAAATAAGAGTAATACATCTTTTGAATCTGTAAAGATTCTACGTCTATTTGTGTGTACTTACAATAACAACAGAACATTATGCTTTTGTAAAATAATGAAACCAAACAGGATGCGCTTTCTGCCGTCTCTGTGTCTGTGAACTTAAACGCATCACCTCGTAACTGTGTATTGTGTATTGCCTTACAGACATGAAAAAATATATCTATAGAGAGCGAAATGTCTACTTTTAAATGAACCAATTCAAATGGAAAACAAATATTCTGAGATTATGTAATCCATATGAAACGTGCATACAGGCGGATCACTATTACGGAAATGACTAATCAGTGTCGCTGACTTCATCTCTTAAGCCGAAAACAAATCAATTATCAATAAATTATTAAAATAATGCAGTCTCCTTACTGTTATTTGCTGACACATTCATAATCATTACTTTTACTGGTGTACTGTGGCAAGCTTTATGTGCGCTTGAGTGCTTATTAGGCTATGTAGGCAATTAAAGGCTCATTATTATGATTTAAATGGTTTATTAATAAACATGCAATTAGTCGACTAATGCTTAAAATGAATGACTGGCAGTCAAGCAGAAAAGTGTTTAGTTGAGGGCAGCCCTAGCTACATGATATGAAGGCTTTCCTCCTTTTAAACTTTCTTAGTATTATTATCAGCTTCATTAATGTGTTTGTATAAGAAAAATATCCACATTTACAACTTTATAAACCATAATCTCTAGCTTCCACTAATTGTCGTACGTGTGTTTACGAGAGAGTGGCATTCCAGTAGATCTGGATGATCTCGCGAGAACCAATTTTGTTTACAGCAAAGTCTCCTCTTGGCCTATACTGAAATCCTCCAATCCTCCATTTTTGATTCCTGACACCTCGGAATACATTTTTGGGAAATCAATTCCAAGCTCTAACACACAGAAGTAACAGCTTCCTACCTGTGTCAGGTTGGATGTCTGTATTTGAATGACTTGGGACTGTCCAAGCTGCACCTCTTGCTGGCAGAAGGCTGGTACGGCTGCTGTCAGGTCCATCTCAGAAGCTTCCACAACAGCAACAGTTGCTGTCTCAGATTCTGCAGCCACTGCTTCTACACTGAGTTCTGGCTCTGGTTGTTTTTGGGTGCGATTGTGGGTTTTACGATGGTTCCTAAGGTTGGAAACTGTCTTGAAGGTCTTTCCACATTCACCGCAAGCATGCGGCCGCTCACCCGTGTGTGTACGCCGGTGTTCCGCCAAATGCATGCTTTGCACGAAGCCCTTATCGCAGAACTCGCACCGGAACGGACGCTCGCCCGAATGTGTGCGAAGGTGCTCCCGCAGGTGCGTGTTCTGGCGAAACCGTTTTCCGCAGATCGCGCAAGGATAAGGACGCTCACCGGTGTGTACTCTCTGGTGTAGCGTAACGCTTGAGGCTGAACCAAAGAGTTTGCCACAGACCGGACAGGGATGAGACTTCCCAGTGGAAGAGCTGGAGCCTCGTGGCCGGCCAGGCCCAAGTCCGTGACTTAGTTGGTGCAAGCGGAGATTTGCAGGAGAGTTCAACCGCTTGCCACAAATAGTGCAATCCAGATTAGGTTTTGCCAGTGAAGGAGCGCTTAGTTGCTCTGTATTATCCGTCGAGCCCTGTTGACTGCCATCCTGGGAGTCTTGGGAGATGCTCTGTGGCTGTATCAGATTAGAATGCTCCTCCAAGCAATGTAAGTCTCGCTGACGCTTGCGCAAGAACCCCTCGGAACAGTGCGGACAAGGGTATGGTGCCGGTGACCCTGGGTGGTGAAGAAAACGATGAGCTACAAGTTTAGCAGGACGGATAAAAGTAGCCGAGCAGTCTGGACAGGGAGAGGGTGTCGCGTTGCTGTGAAGATGCTGACGGTGTTGCCGAAGATTTGAAGATTGGCTAAAGGCTTTATGGCAAATGTCACACCGATAAGGGCGGACTCCCGTGTGTGTGAGTCCATGCCGGGAAAGATTTGCAAGAGAGGAAAAGGTCTTTCCACACACGCTGCACTGAAATGGTCGCTCGCCCGTATGCGTGCGCAGGTGGTTTCGCAGATGGATCTGCTTCTTGAACGGTTTCCCACAGATGTTGCATTTGAAGCGTCTTTCGGTCGTATGAGTGGTTCGGCGATGACGCAACAGACGGACCTGCGAGGAGAATCTTTTCTTGCAAATCGAGCAAGGGAATTTTGGTTCCTCCTCCGCAGCAGGAGTCCCATGATTACTTTCTTCCTCTATTCCCCCCCTTTCTTCCATACTGGCAGTAGTTAAATAGTTGGGGTCGTCTGTCAGCACTTTCCCTCCGTTTTGGATTTGTTCTGAGTTTGAGGGTTCAGTGTGAAGCCCATTTTCTGTTGGCTCTGAAGACTGGGAAACCACTGCAATGCCTTCAATGAGCACAGGACCTGTGTCGCTGGACTCTTTTCTGTCATCTTTCACAGGAGGAATTGTCACCGCCTGTCTATCTTTCCTCCAAGCAGCCTCTCGTTCTCTTGCTCTTTGGATGATAGAGAGAGGTGACTGCTGGGCCAGTACAAACTGCAGAGGGAAGAGGTTTGAATTAATTGTATTTTTTTTTCTTAGCTAAACATTCACATTCAATTCCCTTTTAAGGAAAAGAGTATATTAATAGGCCCTTGTGTAAGGATTAAATTTCATATTGATGGGGTAAAATGCCTCTAAATGTAATAATAAGGGAAATGAGCATATACATTCAAATACTGGCAAATATATGTGACCCTGGAACACAAAACCAGGAGATGTTCACTTCCAGAACAACAATTAACAGAATTTACTCACCCCTTTGTCATCCAAGATGTTCATGTCTCTTTCTTCAGTCGTAAAAAAAAATTATGTTTTCTGAGGAAAACATTTCAGGATTTCTCTCCATATAGTGGACTTCTATGGTGCCCCTGAGTTTGAACTTCCAAAATGCAGTTTAAATGCAGCTTCAAAAGGCTCTAAACCCCAGGCTTCCTCCCAGCCAAGGAAGAAGGGTTTTATCTAGCAAAACGATTGGTTATTTTCTAAAAAAAATTGACAAAACTCCTATCTCATTTTCTCCTCCAACTTCAAAATCATCCTACATTTAGAACCCTTTGAAGTTGGATTAAACTGCATTGTGGAAGTTCAAATTCAGGGGCACCATAGAAATCCACTATATGGAGAGAAATCCTGAAAGGTTTTCCTCAAAAAACATTATTTCTTTACAACTGAAGAAAGAAAGACATGAACATCTTGGATGACAAGAGGGTGAGTAAATTATCTGTCAACTTTTGTTCTGGAAGTGAACTTCTTTATGGGTCAGTTTGAAATTGAGATTTACACATCATTCCACTGATGTATGGTTTGTTAGGACAGGACAATATTTGGCTGAGATACAACTATTTGAAAATCTGGAATCTGAGGGTGCAAAAAAAATCAAAATATTGAGAAAACTGCTTTTAAAGTTGTCATAATG
The DNA here is from genome assembly GCA_036247105.1 of Cirrhinus mrigala. NCBI lineage: Eukaryota > Metazoa > Chordata > Actinopteri > Cypriniformes > Cyprinidae > Cirrhinus > Cirrhinus mrigala. The sequence goes on from CM070022.1 coordinate 24,319,856, forward strand.
AAGTTCTTAGCAATGCATATTATTAATCAAAAATTAAGTTTTGATATATTTACGGTAGAAAATTTAAAAATATTGTAATATAACATTATCTTTACTTAATATCCTAATGATTTTTGGCATAAAAGAAAAATGTATAATTTTGAGCTATACAATGTGTTGTTGCTTATTGCTACATATATACGTGCTACTTACAACTGGTTTTGTGGTCCAGGGTCACACCAGTATTGACCAACATGGATACATTTAACAATAAATTTCAATATTTCTAATATTGGCTAATAAACCAATATGATACCTATGTTGTGGATAGCTAATTTCCTTCATTAAGTCAGCTATTACCTGAGAGACTGGTGCGGTCGGCTCACGTACTCGGTGAGTACGCCGATGGTACAAGAACTTGGTCATGTTGGTGAAAGTTTTGGCACAAAACGGGCATTTGTGCAGTGGCTCAGATGTATGGGATTTCCTAAAGTGGGAAAGCGAGAGAAAATTAAGTTTTGATGACAGTGCATCCAAATCATGAGAAAGGTTTGATGTTTGACTATACAGTTACCTGTGTATCATAAGAGTCATTTCTGTGGTAAAACCATGTCCACAGTCCACACACAGAAAACGTGCCTCACCAGAGTGTGTGCGCATGTGAGTCTGAAGGGACACCAACTTCTTAAAGACTTTATCACACTCCGGGCACTCGTGTGTTCCTTGTTCATGTACTCGAAGATGTGCCACAAGACGATTGGCAGACGTGAATGTTCTTTTGCACTCCTCACATCGAAGATTGCTGGGTGGCGGCGTCAACCCCAAACCAGCTGAGCGGGCCGTGTACGTACGCCTCCCAGCAATAACTTTGGCAATTTTGCTGCCCTCTTCTGATCCATCGCTTCTTCCTTCATCTTCCTTAGCGCCAGAACTGTCTTCATACCCCACCATCACCCCAGTGTCCCCACTCTCTTTGTCCTGGCCTAAGAAGTGCTCCCCCTGGTGTTGAAGGAAATCCTCTGGTGTGCTGAACAGCAGATTACACTCAGAACACTCATAAGGATGGATAATTAAAATCTCCTCATTTTCCTTCTTTACCGTGTTCACCTGACCAGAGGAAGGGAGGAGGTTCAAAGTGGTCACGTTGTCCAGCCGGATAGGATCGGCAGGTAAGAGAGGGGCGAGGAGTTTTGCTTTGCGGAGAGTAGCTGAAGCAGAACCATCAGCGATCGCTTGGGCGGAGCAGAACTGCAGGCGAAGCATCGCAGAGGTGGAGCCAGGAAGGGAAGCGTTTGCTGGTACTAGCATAGTTCTGGACGGGGCTGCAGTTTTAGATGGATTTTCCTGCTCTCGAAGAGCCTGAAAAATAAAGGTAACAAAAGTAAGCTAAGAAATATGGTCCTGGAAACCTGATCCTAACACCATATTTTAGAGGGACAGTTCACCCAAAAATAAACATTCTGTCATTAATTACTCACCCTCATTTCGTTCAAAACCCATAAGGAAAGTATTCTTGTAGCTCCATAAAATTTACATTGAACCACTGATGTCACATGGACTATTCTAATGATGTCCTTACTACCTTTCTAGGCCTTGAACGTGTCAGTTGCATTCCTGTCAGAAATCTCTCGGATTTCATCAAAAATATCTTAATTTGTGTTCCGATAATAAAAGATGGTCTTACGGGTTTGGAACGACAAGAGGGCGAGTAATTAATGACTGAATTTTCATTTTTGGGTGAACTATCCCTTTAACTACGAGCATTGCAATGTTTTTCCAATAATAGTTTTCAGCAAATTTTGGAGTAATGAGTGGGCAGGACTACCCAGTGTGACATATATAGCTTATATATAGACATATAAAGCTTTTATCGCACCTAGTTAAATCATGATGTAAAACAACCCTGCTTTGAGGAATGTATTTGTTGTGTGCGTATAGATGTTTGTAGCATAAAACAAACCTGGGCTAAGGTCAGGATCTGGCCTGCCTTCTGTTCATCCAGCACTAAATTCTGAACATTGAGCAACTGAACTGGAGTGACTGAACCATCTGCCTGAAGAACATACTCCTGAAATAGAACACAAAATTAAACTGGAAACTGCTAAGATGATCACGGGATAAATATTTTACTGTGCAGTATGTACACACAAGTTGTTTGTTGAGCACCTCAAGAACCTGACACATGGTTTTCTCAGAGTAGACATTTTGATTATATTAATAATTGATTTGTTTAAATAAATACACATTTTTCTATTAAACAGCATTATTATTACCGACAAGAGTTATTATGCCCCATTCAAATGGGATGTCAGCCTTAAAGGGGTCATCGGATGCTAAGTTCACTTTTTCATGTTGTTTGAACATTAATGTGTGTTGGCAGTGTATGTACAAATCTACCCTATAATAATAAAAATCCATGCAGTGGTTTTTAATTAATCTGTAAAAATAATACCCCTTTTTCAAATCGAGCCATTCTCAGATGCCTATCGTTGTGCCGTCACAGCGACAGAGGCCGCTCCCACGATAGTTGATTGACATGAGCGTTTTACCTTAGATCAGCTGTCACAGTCCAGTAACTTTCCATGTTTTGATGCCAGAGCAGGGATGTAAGTTAGACAAGAATATCTCCGATTGAGCGACTGAGGTGTTGTGTTGCTGGATGTAATAATGAACATAGTGAACATTTCCTTATAACGTAGTAGTTACGAAGTTTAGCGGCTAAACGCAGCTAAATGTGGCTAATGTAAACAAGATCGTCTTTCCACAGGGAGAAGAGAGGGGCGGGGTGAGCAGAGCTCATTTGCATTTAAAGGAACAACCCCTTAGAATGAGATGATTTTTGCAGAGCTGATTTTGACAAGGTAAAAACGGTGTTGCTTTACAAAACCATTGAGAATTTTTAATCAAAGTATATTAGAGACTTTTCATTAAGACCCTAAAGAATCATATCAACTTGTGGAAAATGGGCATCCGATGACCCCTTTAACACTTCTCATTTACTTTAAATGGGTGATGTCATGTGTTGCCGAACTGTATTGTGGATCCATCGCGTCGCACCACTGCCGTTGCTCGCTGCAGAAATTGAAATACTTTCAACTTTTCAAGCGCCAATGCAGGTATCAGACAATCAGTTTACTTTATGTAAATACCCTAGCGCAGACGCTACCCAATCGCATTCAAGCAACAACAGAAAAGTAAAGTGATTGGTTGTTGTCAATATGACGGTCTCATCAGCACCAAGCTTCAGACACACCCTCCGTCAAGCATTGACACTGACACCCCGTGTGAATTCACCGAATCAGAGTTAGCTGATATTAGAATTTTTTAGTTTATTGTTATCTGTCAAAATTTGCTTTCCACACTAGTGTTCATAAGTTTGGGATAAAAAAAAAGTTTAATGTAATCAAAAGTGACTGTACAGGCTTTTACACTATTACAAAAAAAAAAAAAAAAATTTAAATAAACTGCTGTTATGAACTTTCTATTAATCAAAGAATCCTGAAAAAATATAAAAGTATTACCGTTTCCCAAAAAATGTTGAGCAGCACAATATTTTCAACAATGATAATAAGGAATGTTTTCTGAGTACAAAATCAGCATATTTGGAATTTTTTTAATAAAGGATCATGTGACACTGAAGACTAATGGCTACTGAAAAGTCAGCTTTGCCAACACAGGAATAAATTACATTTTTACAATTTGAAATATATATATGCAATTGCAATCAAAATTATTCAGAAAGTGCAGTACTTTACAAATACACTTTTTTTTTTCTGAAGATCCAGGATTTTATAAAAATTGTATCTACAACAGTTTACTGGGATATTAAAAATGGTAATGTCAAAATATAATGTAATGTTTTTGAGTTACAGCATTTTTAAAATAATCATACAGCAATGCAATAATTATTTAACCCCTATTTAACATTGCTGTTTTTAAGTCACTTATTTTTATGGTAGGGAACAAAACTGTCTTAAAACCCAATTAAGCCTTTAGAAACGACATTAAAAAATATATAAAAACAGTTTGTTTACATTGTAATAATGTTTTACAATATTACTGTTTTTACTGTATTTTTTTATCAATGCATATCCTTGGTAAGCATAAAGGACTTTTGAAAAACATTTTAAAAATGTTACCAACCAAAGGCTTTAGAACATTAATGTACATTAAATGATTTGATTTATACCTATGCCATAATAAAACATTTAAAGCTTTTCAATTTTTTTTTCATGGGAGTTTATTATTTTATAATAAATGTATATTTTGTTATAAAAGTAATTTTACACATAAATAACATAAAAACACATTTTAAAAAAACGCGCATCCACAGAACTGCATGGTCTGTGCACTGTTGTCATTTTTTTAAAATGAAAATTTCATAATATACTAAGTCGGAAGGTTCAATACCTGAAAGAGATTTTCTTTCATTTATAAATACACATTGCAACTGGAATATTCCCAAATGAATTGGAATCTAATGAAAACAAATTGAGAGTGAATGAGAATCAGCATGGATACCCAGCCACATTTATCAGTGTGTGTGTGTGTACCAACTTAACCATATATTTGGGACAAATTTGTACCCAAACGTGAGCTAAACCTGACAAAATCTCCAAAAACCTCCTTTTGCCGACATCCTCATTTGTAAAACTGGTATAAAAATAAAATTATTGTAAAATTGAAAGTTTTCTGTGAGGGGTAGAGTTAGGATGTTGGTTAGGATTAATTTATAAAATCTATAACTGTCTGTATATAAAAAAAAAAACAATAGAATTCTATGTAATGTTCCCATTTTGATAGCTAAGTAAAAAGTTGTGTGTGTACTCACTGTGTCAGTGCTCAAGCTGCTGTGGGTGCTGCTTCTATTGTGTGTCTGTCTGTGAGCCAACCACAGTTCAGGTGTATCAAAGAGAGCCAGACATTCCAAACACTGGTACTGGATTGGCACTTCTGCATCAACAGCATCCACCTCTGTGACCTCACACAGCTCTGAAAATAAAGCATTCATGTGCTGATTACACGCACTTCCAAAAACCATCTCCAAGTAAGCACATCGAATACAAGACTGCACTCACCCTGGCCGGCTTCTCTCATGTGCAGCTCTTGATGCAGCAGCAGTTCATCTGGGTTCCTCAAGATGGCTCCACACTCCAAGCACTGATACTGGCTCTCCCCAGCATCACAGTCCTCAAGGCTCGGCAGGACCTCGACCTCGTCCCCCTCTGCTCCGGTGTGGATCTGCTGATGCACCAGCACGTCCTCCAACGTATTAAAGAGCTGCTGGCACTCACTGCACATGTACTGATGCTCCACATATTCCTGCTCACTCATGGTAACAGCACAGTTCTAAACCTGTTAAGATGCAGAATATCGTGGTGTGCTGAAGAGCAGATGCAGCGCTGGGGTTATGAGTCACAGTCACTGGGTTCAGTATGCATTATTATGCTCGATACGAATCCTAAACCTCAAAATAACCTGAAAAAAAGAAAAAAAATACAACCTAAGCAATAGAGATATGCCAGAAGACTCCCAGAAAAACTGTCTGGCCTTGCACTTTCATATTAAATTTCATAACCTAATATTCAGGATAAAATTTACACAATCACTAATTATATAGATATTATCATTTATATAATCAGTGAAACATGACACAAAGTATGTCCCACAACTTTTTGCGCCATTTAGTTTCTAAAATATCAAAACTTTTGAGATTATACACAATTTACAATTTCATTTGATTTTCTCTTTTATTTTATCATTCAATAAAAAAAATCACCTAAGACCACCTCAGACCAGTTAGATTCTCAATCACAAGGCCTCAGCAAATATCCAAAGGGTGTTCTGTCCAATAAGTATTATTTAAATGTAGTTATATTAACACAATCCTAATCAAACTGCTAAAAGACACTTGCATTTGTATGATCAAATATACAGGAAAAACAGTAATGATGTGAAATAGTATTGTAATTTAAAATAATGGTTATATTAATATACTTTAAAAATATAATATGTTTCTGTGATGCAAAGCTGAGTTTTACTGCATTACTGCAATCTTTAGTGTCACATGATCCTTCAGAAATCATTCTAATATGCTGATTTATTATCAATGTTGAAAACAGTTGGGCTGCCAAATATTTTTTTGTGTTACTTTTTCAGGATTTTTTGATGAATAAAAAGTTAAAAAGAACAGCACTTATTTGAAGTAGAAATATTTTCTAACACTATATGCTACCATTGGAAAGTTTGGGGTCAGTAAATTTTTTACGCAGGTTTTTTTACACAAAGCACAGGTTTCAAAAAACATTAACCAGCACAACCGTTTCCAACAGATTTCTGAAGAATCATGTGACAACTGAAGCCTGGAGTAATGATATGATTTATTTCTGTGATGCAAATTCAGCTTTGCATCACAGAAATAAATTATATTTTAAAGTATATTAAGATAAATTGTAATAAAATTTAATAAATGTAATATTTCACAATATTATAGTTTTTTTCTGCATTTTTGATCAAATAAATGCACCCTTGTGAGCATAAGAGACTTATTTAAAAAACAAACATTTTTGAAAGTTAGTGTGTGTGTTTGTGTGTATAATATAATATAATATAATATAATGTAATATAATGTAATATAATGTCTCTTTTATAAGGTTTCACGGACGTGTCCCTACTTTTTGTAAAAACATTTTGTAAATTATCAGATATTTCTCAAAACATTTATTAAATCAGGCCACATAAGACACTTATACGTGTATTATAAAGATATTAATGCGTATCATATGGATTTTAATATGAAGTAACATATGGCAGCTCCGTAACAAGTCCACAATTCAATAATTTCGCTTCATCAATAAATAAGAAAAAATTGACGGGCATTACAAATGCGGTACAGAGGCAGGTGCTAATACAGCTGAATATCATGCAAAACTTCTAACTAGTCGTGGCTACTAGTCCTGGCGGAATCGGTACTAACAAACAACAGCATTTAGCGGGTTTCGGCCGAGTGGTTTACCTTGTGGCGAGCAGTTGGTGGCGCTCTTCAGATTTTGCCAGAGCTTATGGAGCGCACCGCTGTCTCCTGAGCGAGCCACCCCGATGTACGGCGGTCGTCAGGCGGCGCTCTTCACTTTTCCCCGCAGGTCTAAGAGCGCAGAAGGGAGGCCTTCTTTCCCCAGCCGTTTCCGAACCTCTCCTCGCGCGCTGCAGTTGGGCAATCCCTCGTGCAGCGTTCGTCGGCCTCGCGGAAGCTCCCCGGTGTTCACAATGCGTTTCTCACCGCAGCGAAGCAGTATTATTTAGTGCGACGCACTGTTTGCTAAATATTTTGACGTAAAGATGATCGTGGATGTGGAAATGTACCGTTTGTCTGGCCTCGGTTCCTTGCTCTGTGCATGCTGCCCCGCCCCATGGGGGTTCGCGTTTGGCTTGTGCAAGGCGCTGATTGGCTAGAAAAACTGTCTGTCAAACTCTATCTGTTGTGATGGACAGTCTCATTTTTGAACGCTGGAGCATGTTTATTTGCTGAAGGAAAGGTCCCTGAAACAACAATAAATTCATTATTAATAACACATCTAAAACACCATATGCTTATTATTAAGCATTTATTGTTTATTATTAATTGTTTATGAAATGTATATCTCGCTCAGATATAAATGAGCGACATTATTATGATTAGTCTTGCGAATGATAGAATATGATATTATAAGATTTCCTTTCCCAGCCCATTCTGGAGCTTATTAAAAGGGAAAGCACTTTTATTATTATTATTATTATTATTATTATTATTGATAATAATAATAATAATAATAAACACTTTTTAATATTATAATTAACCACTCAGAAAAAACAAATGTGAGAAAACATGCCATGGAAAAGAGCCAGGGGTTCAAGGATGGCCAAACAATCATAGCAATTAAAATTCGTGAGAGAGTGAAAAAAGAAAACAAACAAACAAATAACTTTCATAACCTTGCATTTGCTGATCAAATATTTTGCAGGCAAAATAATTAAGCTGCAGAGAAAGTAAACATTTCCATATTGCTTCTCAAAAGTGAAAATTCCAAACAAAACATCGTTAAAGAAGCAAAAGCACTGTTTGCATTCTATGTAAACTGAGATTTTGCCAATTAAAACGTTTTTATACAACAAGAGATTTTAATCGACAACAAACGTGACAGCACGTTTCCTCTGAAGCCAAATTAATCATTTCAGTATTTATTTATTGATTTATTTAATGTATTATATTATGTTATTGCATAAGGTTATGCAATGCATGGCTTTTTAAACATTCTGCTTTCTAAAGACTGAAATTAGTTTAGAGTATTTTATTTTAGTGACGGCCACTAAATTTATTTATTACTGGTAAGAAAACAAGATGTTGCATTTTTATTTTACATGTCCTCGGCATCCTTAGCTGGTCATTCTAATGCTGCAGAATCTATGCACGTGAGAGCGCTGTTGAACTTCATTACCCAGAAGACAATGCGCATAGAGCGTCACTGTGCGTCAGCTCCAGTTGCCAGCCACAGAGAAAGAAAGGAGGCGCACAGTTTGCTATTGATAGAATAGTTCAGCAATCTTTATTTTTTTTTAATCGTTTACTGTAGTTTAAATTGACATATCAACTACGCGCCTGGGTCAGTCTACAGGCACACTTTACCCCCGCTCTGGCACACTTGCAACCCGAAATGAGCGGCAGCGGGCGGCCCAGGACTAGCTCGTTTGCTGAGCCTCCGGGGGTCCCGGGAGCCGCTGCAGCCGCCGCCGGATCAGCCGTCGCCGGTGGAAGCTCTTCAGGAAAGACGGGGGGCGCGCAGGCCTCAGGCGGGAGTTCATCTGCTTTCGGAAACCTAAAGCTGGGCAGTGAGTATCATTCAATGACATCACACGACAATCTCAATAAATGTGATATTAGTAGACTAGTAAACGCCGAAGTGCGAGACCGTGTAGCGTGCTGTTCATTAATTTGTCTTATTATTTTGCCTTGATCGCGTTAACCTACTTTAGGCGGCTAACTGGCTAAGCTAACGTGAGCTTGTTTTTATAGACGGATCAAGGGCTTTGATTGCACTACATTAGCTCGACAATCTTTCGCAATAGCATGGGCTAACCGCATCTCTTATGATCGATACCAATGCATCACATTTTGACCACCTTGCACCCTTCTTTAAAATATGATTCGTGGTTTGTTAGCTGTTTAGACGTCGCGTTATTCAAGATGTGCTCGCTTGGTAACAAAGCTCAGTTAGCTCAGCCGGCAACATCTAACAGACTGTATTTTCAATTTGGCATTTGATTTGAATACATTTATCATGTGCGACCCTGGATGCGTTTAGTCGCATCATAAATATATTTAATGATACTCTTAACACCTGTGTAGAGAGGACCAAAGTGGCGTTTGCCTGTCCGTATATTTAAAGGATAAAACATCAGGATCAATATTTATAACATATTATCAATAATGTAACGTTAAACGACCCCCAGTCTTCCTCCTCGCAGTCTAACACAATCATCACAAAGGTTTCATTTCAAACACTGAACGAAAAATGACCCAATGTAAATTTGTGGTTGGCTACTCCTGTGAAAACTAGTGGTTTCCCTAGAGGCATAAACCTCTTCATTTGGTGCTCCATAAATGATTCCCAGTGACTGCAGTGCTGGCAGCAGCGTTCATCTATGCTGCTGCTGACTGCTGGATTTCCATGGGAATGGTGATGGGTGTTATTTCTAGGAATGAGGGGAGATGGAGTGGGTGGGTGGATGGATGTACGACTGTAACCCACGAGAAACCTTGAACCAGTAGTTACAACACACAACAGCCATTGCTGTTTTTCTCTACATTTTTTTCAGCATGATAACCATTTTAATTGCTCTCCTAAAACGTGATGCATATTATGTATAATTAACGTTTTTACATTTTTGTTCTTGTATTCATATGCACACATCTGCTGGAAGCAGTGATATCATCATTCAGATCATCACTGAAAGCTGCTAAATGGCAAAAACATGATCGATGAACGCATGATAAAGTGACTGGCCATTAACTGGCCTGGATCCATCTCTCTCATCCTAGTGGATAATACTAGCCAGTCTTTTTAATGACAAGCTTTGGCTCTGACATTTCAGATTCATAATAGCATCATTTTATGATGATTTTTATTATTTACACTCAGACAACAGTTTTTGAACAGTAAGGTTTTAATTTTTATTTAAAAGAATTCTCTTCTACTTACCAAGCCTGCATTTATTTGATCCAAAATACAGCAAAAGCAGTAATTTTGTGAAATACTTTACTATTTAAAATGATTCTATTTAAATGATAAAAAATGTAATTTATTCCTGTGATCAAAGCTAAATTTTCAGCATCGTTACTCCAGTCTTCAGTGTCACATGATCCTTCAGAAATCATTCTAATATGCTGATTTGCTGTTCAAGAAAGATTTGTTATTATCAATATTTAAAGCAGTTGAGTACATTTTGTTTCAGGGTTTGTTGAATGGAAAGATCCAAAAATCAGCATTTAAATGAAAAGCTTTTTTAGCATTATACACTATACCATTCAAAAGCAAAGAGTCAGTAATTTTAGAAATTAATACTTTTATTTAGCAAGGATGCTTTAAATTGATCAAAAGTGATGATAAAGACATATAATGTTACAAAAGATTTCTATTTCAGATTAATGCTTTTCTTCTGATCTTTCTATTTATCAAAGAAACCTAAAAAGAATCTACTCAGCTGTTTTCAACATAATAATAATGTTTTTTGAGCAGCAAATCAGAATATTAGAATGATTTCTGAAGGATCATGTGACTGGATTAATGATGCTAAAAATTTAGCTTTGAAACCACAGGAATAAATTACATTTTAAAATTATTCAAGTAGAAAATTTATTTTAAATAGTAAAAATATTTCAGAATTTTACTGTTTTTGCTATACTTTGGTTCAAATAAAATGCAGGCTTGCTGAGCAGAAGAGATTTCTTTAAAAAAACATTCTTACTGTTCAAAAACTTTTGACTGGTAATGTATTTATTTGTTAATCTGAGATGATTATTCAGTCACATGACTGTGAGAAAGTCACAAGAATTTTATGCACATGTTGCAATTTATTCTGTGATAATGTTTCTCTCAGTTAATGATCTTGTCTTCCTGAATAAAAATGTATCCTCCTTAAATGTAAAGGTTTTTGCACATTTTGCAAATTTTATGCAACATACAAAAAAAAACAAAAACATTTAAAATATGACTTTTTATGTGGTGCCAATTTAAATTGGCCGCTAACCCACAGTGTCTTTCATCCCACTTGAAACCATTATTCTGAAGAAAAATTCTCAATAGCAGCAAGCGTCTATGTCACACATGACAACAGCTGTCTGCTCTGCTTTGATCCTGTAAATAAGTTTCGCCGTGTAATAAAACAAACCTTTTGTTTTGGTGAATCTGTCATTTCTCCTCTAAATCTAAACTGACAGCAACCGACGGAAAAACATCACCCTAGGGCTCTGCTTGTCTCCAGGCATCCCTATTATTCAGGTCTGCTCTTGGCCACAGGTGGAATTGTGGTCAGACTTTAGTTTTTTCTCATCCTCCACCCGTGTTCAAACAGTCTTAAGGGTGTTTCTGCTATTCCTAGTGATAAGCTCTAGCCGTTGTTCTGTTGTGTTTGGACACGCATCTAAACAAGGGTGTTGGATTACTATTAACACCTGTCAGACAGAATGGCAAACAGGCATGGCGTGCTGGATAAGAGTTCACAGATGAGTTCAAAAAGATTTAACCGCTGTAGATCTAATGCTGGAGTTGGACTCTATGCTTTGATGTGATCTTTATTTTTTCATGTCTTTTAAATATTAAGACCTCTCAGGCATGCAGGAGTAGTTTTGAGGAATACTGAACATTTTACGCACTATCATGTTGATCCAAACCTGACTGACATTCTTCCATCGAGTACGATAGGAGAATTCTTTTAAGAAGTGCTGCTAACCAGTTCCCATGCAATTGCAATGACTGAAGTGCTTTTCAAGCTTTAAAAAAAAACATGCAAGGCACCACAAAATAACCATAAATGTTGCATGTGACTTTTCAAATAACCACACTCACCTGCTGATTAGAACTATTACTCATGTTTTTCTCAGCTGAAATTACACGGTAGATTCATAATTATTATTGTCAGAGCATAATTGTGCTGTGATTTTTACCATGAGAAACATGTCTACCACCAATCCTACAGCATGTTATGACTACATGGACACAACATAAATGACAATTTACATTCACATTTATAGTGGTAAGAATTAGGGGTGCTCCGATCAGGATTTTTAAAGCCGATTGTCAGTCACAGGAAGCAGTATCTGCCGATCCAATCACCAATACCGATCTTTTTAAAGCCCCCTTTTTATCATGTAGAATGATTTATAGTGACACTCCAATTAGGATTTTTAGACACTTGTTCAGGGCCTGAATAAAATATTTATTTATTTTTTTTAAATGGGGGAATTCACCTCTTAGTTGGCTCTCGTGAGAGGGGAGCATTTTTTTTTTTTTTGACATTTTTCAAAAATATATATTTATCTCGCCTAAATGTTTGATCATGCAGTGCATTTTTGTTTTTATAATTGTGCAATTATAGCACAATAGCTTTCACACAGCACAAGCCTGATTTCCACATTTATCCATTATTTTGATTTCAAATCCAAACATTGAAAATGCTTTCTCAGCGTTGATTCTTTTTTACACAACACAGTAATGCAGTAATCTTTCATAGATGTGTTTAAACATAATAAATATAATCAACACATTATTCAATGCTTTTTACTTTGCATTTACTTCTAGATTTATTTATTAAGTTGCTCGAGCAAGTGGCAAAACATTTAAACTACTTTTCTTACATTATTACAGACATTCTAAATTTAAAAAAAAAATCCTTTAAATCTAGCCAAAAACCCATGTGTTGACTGTGAAACACAGTAGATTTTAATTGTATGCATTTATGGTGTAATTATGACATTTTCGTGTCAGTCCTTGTTCATGTTAACCGGAAACAATACGCTGTAACTTTAATTCTGAGCGTGCAGCAAGACTCAGGGCGGTGACGATCTCTACACTGCTGCAGATGCACCGTTCCTGGAACGCACTGCCGGACTGCAACCGTTTGCAGATTAAACGCTTTAATCCGTTAGCAAAAAATACGCACTGCAAACAAAGTTATGTGAATGTGGCGTTGTGTGTACGCTTTGAGTGTGCATGAGCGCCCAGTCTCCAGGAGAGCGTGCGCGAGTGCTGAATGGATAAACACTGGAAAGAATTAAATGCAATTTATAAACTTTAGCGACACTGATTCTGTTGTGCAAGTAACAATTCCTGTGTCAACTGTGCAGCTCGCTTATAGTCAGACGCGATGTGGTGATTGGAAGCCTTTTGTGGTTATTTGAGAGAGAGAGCGCGGCCATTCACTTGCGCTGTTTGTGAAATTACGGCTCACATAAGGTTTTCGAGTTACTTTATAAGTTAATGAAGAAATAGGAATTGTACCTCACCTTCAGCATTATAATTGTTTTACCTGCGCCAAACAGAGACTGAGATGGTGCCGCTGCATGTCGTACCAAACCTGTCACGGCAGGCGCGTCATCAGCTTTAGATCGGTTTATGAGATCGGCCTTGTTAGAGACCGCCGATCAAACATCCCAAAGCAATTATGGGCCGATAATTATCGGTAGCTGATCAATCGGAGCACCCCTAGTAAGAATGTTTTTCCTAGTAGGCTTATTCAAAATGCTGTATCTTATCACATGGATATTACATGCTATTACATTTTTTTTTTAATGATTAATGCTAAAAATGAAATAAATACTACTGTTACTTGCAAAGATTTAAGTAAGCCACTTTCAGTGGCAACATGCCCTGGTCTCTTTACAGAAGCTAAAGCAGAAGTAAAAATCACAAAAAAAGAGAGAATGATAAAGATTAAATTGACCGAAATGCAGTTTTATGACAGTTACTTGACCTGTTGTCCAGTGGTATAATCCTGTTTTTGTTATCCACCTTATTTTTCAATGCGGAAGTAAGCTGTTTTCTGGTAATGTGTTAGACGTGCGGTTCATAATCCACCATAGGGAAATAACGAGAAGATGATCGAAGTGCAGTAAACAGTAAAACAGTTTGCACTACAAACCAGTGTGTTCATAATTAATATAATACTTTAAAATAATATGGTAAGACACACCAGTTTGCAATATCAAGCAGCAAAACGAGCTTTTTGTGCAGCTAAAAATAGCTGGAAGTGGATGAGACCGGACACAAAAAAATTTACAAATGGCTGCACCCACTCTTATGGTAAAAATAAGGTGGCTAGGAGCTATTATTTAGAGACCCACCAATTGTAATACCAGGTCAGATGTACCAGTTGCACCTAAATTACAAAAACAGTTTAGTGGATAAGTAGTAAAGCCAGTCTGTTTTTCAATCTCATACTTACAGGGTTCGTTCTCCCCAAAATGTAAATTCTATCATTCGCTCTTGATTCTTCAAAACATTTGTAAAAACATCAAAAAGTGAATCTATGTGAATTGAGCCAAGTCTTTTGAAGAGGCATTATTGCTTTATCAATGTTTATATGAAAATAAAGAGCTAAAATAAATCTGTTCTTCATATAATATAATCGTTTCTCAACAGGCTTGGGTTAAATCACTCAATTCATATGGATTTATTATATCTTTACTTTTTTTTTAACATCAAAATTGTGCGTAAACAGCCTTTCAGTTGAGCACAGAAATCACTTAGATTTAATGGGAAAATATCTTAATTTGCGTTCCAAAGATGATTGAATTTCTTATGGGTTTGGAACAACATGAGGGTGAGTAATTGTTGAAAAAGTTTTCATTTTAGGGGTGAACTAACCCTTTTAAACATTAATTAAACAGTGATCATTAAAGTAAATTGTCAAATGTCTGTCACTATTTTAAAGGATATTCTTTTTAGAATTTTATCACTATGCAAAAATGTTTAATAAGCAACACAACAGTCGTATAACATTAATTTGGGTCATAAATGCATAAACAGACTGCTGTGGTTTAAGGCTGCATTTACACGACAATGATGTAGTCAAAAACAGAAAAGTTTTTCCCTTGCGTTTTTAAACATGACAATGTTTTCAAAACAAAATGTTTTTTGTTACTAACCCTAAATGCCAAAAATGCTGTATTACATATGCAAGAACAGTAGTCGCATGCTGTTTGTTCACACTTGCATTTAACTCGATGCATACGGCACATTTACATACGTAACACGTACTGCGCACAAGCATGACGTCACCTTTTTCAAAGATTCCCATATTGGGTTTTTACACTGAAACAACAACAATGGCGTTTTCAAAAGCTTGCACTTTGAAATCTGTTTATGCGTTTTCAGTTCCCAAAACGCTGTTGTCATGTAAACAAACCGGCAAAATGCATAAAAAGTTTCCCACTGTTGGCCAAAAATGTTGTCGTGTAAATGGCCCTTAAGTCTCCGTTCTACTGAGCAGGCAGGTCTTTCGGTTAAAGGCATTTTGTTTAAAAGAAACTTGTTTTTTTTGTTTGTTTGTTTAGGGGATAGTGGGAAAGTGACAACGGTAGTGGCCACACCAGGGCAGGGTCCTGACCGCCCTCAGGAGGTCTCGTACACAGACATCAAGGTGATCGGGAATGGCTCATTTGGAGTGGTATACCAGGCTCGGCTCATCGACAGCCAGGAGATGGTGGCCATAAAGAAGGTGCTTCAGGATAAGAGGTTTAAGGTAAGATGAGTAAGAAAATCTGCTTGTGTGCAAACTAATGTCAGTGTCATAATAAAACACCCTTAAATGTGTAAAACCTGCAAAGATAAAATACTGCCCTTCAAGTCCAACATGAAATGTTTGTATTGTAGCTTGTAATGCCAAAGGCATTTTAAATAGGGCTGCTACAATCACGTTGTAATTTTTTTTTGACACATTGTGATTTGAACAGTGATAACCATTTAATATCTCATGTTGCTTTTGCTTCGATTTCAAAGCTAAAAGTACAAAAAGGCTTAAGATCGCATTGAAACGCCCCCTTTTTTCTTCAGCTGTGTTTTATAAACCTCAAGCAATGCCTTATGACTCCAAAATAAGTTGTTTTGTCCAGGCTCTACTGCCTTGAGGAAATGTTGCTCTCCACATTTTCAGAAGACATAACCCTCTTTCAAATTCACTCAAAGTGAACAGGGCTAATAAAACAATGTTATTAACATTTAGATTGACTTGGATCTCTTTTTGATCCACTTTAGTTGTAAGAGGGTATCAGTCCACTTCTCAGACACAGTTTTTCCACTTGAATATATTATTGCAATGTAATATTTATTATTCAGTATTAGGATTGTATTAGATGTACAATTAGTGTTTGTGTAATGTATTACTCTCATAATTTGCAATATTTGCATATTTCTGTATGTTGTTGACGGTTTTTTTTAATCTCCTCATTCTGTCTGCAAAACTTAATTTTCCACACGTTGGACATTTGTAAAAGTCAAATGTTTGAAATTACTCAGATGTGAGTCTGGAGTACTTAGCATTCACAGTGCATGTTAATGAACCTTACCCCGCAAACCTGTAAGATTTTAAATGGCAATATGTCTCATCTAATACCAAATTGTTAATGTAAATGGAAACACTTGGTGTGAAAACACTGAATCATGAGTGTGTGTGTAGTGTCTCACACACAGCATAAGTCACAGCCTTCCACCTTAAAATTAGCGTTGCGGCCAAACTATATATGTGATCCTGGATATCAAAAATATCAATATCAGTAAATTTCAAAACTTAAGTTTTGATTCGAGTTTGGAGAGCTTTAAAGGCAATTCTCTTTCTCTCTCTCATATATATATATATATATATATATATATATAAAGAAATTAATTATTTATTTTTCTCCAGATTTTCAAATAGTTGTATCTTGGCCAAATATTATCAAACCATATATCAATGAAAAGCTTATTCAGCTTTCAGTTGGTGTATAAATCTCAGTTTCAAAAAATTGACCCTTATGACTGGATTTGTGGTTCACATATTTTGTGAAATTTAAATTATTGATTGTGCAGTACTAGTTTTAAAGGGATAGTTCACCCAAAAATTAATATTCTGTCCTGTCATTAATTATTCACTTATGTCGTTCCAAACCCGTAAGACCTTTGTTCATCTTCGGAACACAAATATAATATTTTTGATGAAATCTGAGAGCTTTCTGACCATCTATAGATGCCAATGTCCCATTCAAGTCCCAGAAAGGTAATAAGGACATCATTAAAATAGTCCATGGTGCTGTCGTAAGCGTGCATCGAAGACTGACACGGAAAAGAAGAAATTATTGCATAAAGTCAGTTTTTTTTTTTTCTTTGTGCTCAAATAGTATTCTCATAGCTTCATAACATTATGGTTGAAGCATTGATGTCACATGGGCAGTTTGAACATTGTCCTTAGTACTCTTCTGGCACTTGAACTATTGTTGTTTTACTCAAAAATATGATATATGTAATAAAAGTAATTAATAGATTGATCAATATGATGATTAATTCCAATATTTGATGTCTTAATACAGACTGAGAGTCTTAGGTTCCCTCCATTGGACAGTACTGGTGCTTTCCATTGGATTGTGCCAGTGAATTTAACAGGAATCACTGGACTTTGGGTGGTTTCCACAATATGATAAATACAACGCAAACAAGTTTTATGTTTGACACTTCCAACCAATAGGGGACGGCGGAATAAAGGTTATTTTAAAAATGGCTGATCTGGCCAGATTCCACAATAAGAAAATAAGCCAGGAGGACTATTAATTGTGGCAAACAAGACAGGTGAATATAAAAACAGACTACCATTTTTTGAGTTAAAAAGACTGATAAGAATAAGGTGTAAATATGGGTGCCCAGACAGACAAAATCTTCTCGAGCTTCATTTATCTCATTGAGAAGACCATTGCCAGTTGTGTTGCTGTCTATGCAGGGTCAGAAAACTCTTGGATTTCATTAAAAATATCTTAATTTGTGTTCTGAAGATGAATGAAGCTCTTACAGGTTTGGAACGACTTGAGGGTGAGTAATCATTTTGCGGTGAACTGTCCCTTTAAATGGGCTGCACAGTCAGAGAAACACATTTCCACAGATGAACACATTAAATAAGATGTTTGATTTTCATGCAGTGACTTTGCCGTCCTTCACACATCATTTCTTTCTCCACAGAACCGTGAGCTACAGATAATGAGGAAGTTGGACCACTGTAATATTGTCAGGCTACGCTACTTCTTCTACTCCAGTGGAGAAAAGGTTATTTTTCTGTCCAGCCTTTGAGTCTTTATATCCCTGTGATATTAATTCATCATGGTTAATAATATATATTTGGAGAATGTTATCTCTGTTGAACAATCTAATCTGCCTTCTCTCTTTCTCCCCTCAGAAAGATGAAGTGTATCTAAATCTGGTGCTTGATTTTGTACCAGAAACCGTGTACAGGGTGGCACGCCACTTCAACAAGTCCAAGACCACCATCCCCATTATCTATGTCAAAGTAAGTCTCTGTGTATTCATGACTGCTGCTTCTGTGTCTATTCATATGTACATGCACAATAAACAATAACATCGTTTTCTCTCTTCTGTCATTCCTCCCCCACAATCTGTTTTTCTTTCTCAGGTGTATATGTATCAGTTATTTCGCAGTCTGGCATATATTCATTCCCAAGGCGTCTGCCATAGAGACATAAAGCCACAGAACCTCCTGGTGGACCCAGACACAGCTGTACTTAAACTGTGTGACTTTGGCAGGTGTGTGTCCTGACATTTCTCTACTTGGCATGTATTTGAAATGCACCCATGTATAAAATTATGCATTTTATGTAAATATGTGCTTTGCACTTTCCCCTCAATAACAAAATGGTAATGGTAGTTCAAAGGTGTTTGCTTTTTTCTTTTGCCTCCAAGTCACACCAGTTCATTCTTCGATTGTACTTAAAGTACAGTGGTCAACATTTGAAGTGGATCGAAAAAGTTAATCAGAATTGTCCTATGACAGCTTTTTTTGGACAGCTTTGATGAAAGGTTTTGATCCACTTTAAATGTTGACTGCTGTACTTAGTAAAGTATAATCGCTAGCGTTTGTGAGCCCTGGGGTGGGAATTTTTCAATTTGATTTAGATTTGGAGAACCTTGTTCTGATTCCAAAATAATGCTTAAAGGAGAAGTCCACTTCCAGAACAACAATTTACAGATAATGTAATCACCCCTGTCTTTCTTCAGTTGTAAAGAAATAGTTTTTTGAGTTAAATATTTCAGGATTTTTCTGCATAAAATTGACTGCTATGGTGGCCCGAGTTTGAACTTCCAAAAGGCAGTTTAAATGCGGCTTCAAACGATCCCAAATGCGGTTGTAAACGGTCCCAGCCGAGGAAGAAGGGTCTTATCTAGCGAAACGATCGGTTATTTTCATTTTAAAAAAATACAACTTAAATAGTTTTTAATCTCAAACGCTCATCTTGTCTTGCTCTCCCTGAACTGTGTATTCTGGCTCAAGACAGTTAGGGTATGTCGAAAAACTGCAATTGTATTTTCTCCCTCAACTTCAAAAATCATTTCAAAATCATCCTACATCACTGCAGTTCCGACCCAGTGAACATGCAAAGAAGATCAAACACTCTTAAAGGAACACTCCACTTATTTTGAAAATAGGCTCGTTGTCCAGCTCCCCTAGAGTTAAACAGTTGAGTTTTACCGTTTTCGAATCCATTCAGCTGATCTCCGGGTCTGGTGGTAGCACATTTAGCATAGCTTAGCATAGATCATTGAAGCTGATTAGACTGATAGCATCTCGCTCAAAAATGACCATATATAATGATGATATTTTTCCTATTTAAAACTTGACTCCTCTGTAGTTACATTGTGTACAAAGACTGATGGAAAATGAAAAGTTGTGATTTTCTAGGCTTATTGACTAGGAACTATACTCTCATTCCGGCGTAATAATCAAGGAACTTTGCTGCCGTACCATGGGTGCAGCAGGCGCAATGATATTAAGCAGCACCTGAAAATGACCGGCACAAAGTTTGTGTAGATGCAGAGTTGACGGATGCGTAATATCATTGTGCCTCCTGCACCCATGGTACGGCAGCAAAGTTCCTTGATTATTACGTTGAAATGAGAGTATAGTTCCTAGCCATATTGACCTAGAAAATCACAACTTTTCATTTTTCGTCCATCTTTGTATACAATGTAACTACAGAAGAGTCAAGTTTTAAATAGGGAAAAATATCGAAAATCTTTGGTCATTTTTGAGCAAGATGCTAACGGTCTAATTGGATTCAATGATCTATGCTAAGCTATGTTAAAAGTGCTACCGCCAGACCCGGAGATCGGCTGAATGGATTCGAAAACAGTAAAACTCGACTCTTCAGCTCCAGGGGAGTTGGAAAATGAGACTATTTTCAAAAAAAGTGGAGTGTTCCTTTAACAAAATGGTAAAACGGCAATATAGGACGATTTTGAAGTTGAGGGAGAACATGAGAGGGGAGTTTTTCGACCTACCCTAACTGTCATGAACCGGAAGAAAACAGAGAACGGGAAGAGCAAGACAAAACGAGCGTTTGACATTAAAAAATATATAAATTGTATTATTTTTCAGAAAATAACTGGTCGTGTCGTTAGATAAGACCCTTCTTCCATGTCTGGGATTGTTTACAGCCGCATTTGGGATTTGCATTTTGGAAGTTCAAACTCGGGGCAATGTAGCAGTCCATTATATGGACTAAAAAATCCTGAAATGTTTTTCTCAAAAAAACAATTTCTTTATGACTGAAGAAAAAAAGATATGAACATCTTGGATGACAAGGGGGTGAGGACATTATCTGTAAATTGTTGTTCTGGAAGTGGAGTTCTCCTTCAATGAAACCTTTTTTTTTTTTCTTTTGTTTGTTTGTTTAGCATTGATACAAGTTTGCCAATTGTACACCTTCATATGCAGCCCAGTATCGTTGTACATGTATTTTTGATAACAATTTTATAACCCTCTATTGTGTGATCTCCGCAGTGCAAAACAGTTAGTTCGTGGGGAGCCCAATGTGTCATACATCTGTTCGCGGTATTACCGCGCTCCTGAGCTAATATTTGGAGCCACGGATTACACATCCAACATTGATATCTGGTCAGCTGGCTGTGTATTAGCAGAGCTGCTTCTGGGACAGCCCATATTCCCCGGTGACAGTGGAGTGGACCAGCTAGTGGAGATCATCAAGGCGAGCGGAAGATCTGCAGTGCTGTATTTTGAAGAGTAAGCAGAGACACAAGTCCTAAAGCTCTCTCTGTCCACCCTCTGCAGGTTTTGGGGACCCCGACAAGAGAACAGATCCGAGAGATGAACCCCAACTACACAGAGTTTAAATTCCCACAGATCAAAGCACACCCTTGGACAAAGGTAAAGAAGCTCTTGGTACACTTGTTACTGTGAGACTTCTCCGTTATATCACAGAAAGAAACATTTCAAAACTTTACTTTGTGAACTAGTGATGCTCCGAAACTTTAATTTCAGTTTTGGTAACGGATTTTCATTAAATGAAAGCCAAAAATGAAAATAGGTAATTTTTTTTTTTCTGGGTTTATTAATCGCATATAATGATTTATTTTGCATAATGCAGTTTAGTGAAGTTTTGTTCATGCATCAACTGAAAACCGTAATAATATTAGACCTAAGTGAACAATAGCCATTAAAATGACTTAGAATACATATATAATAGCAATGAGGCAATAGCAATTAGCTTAAATAAAGTATAAAAAGTAAGTAATCATATTGAATTTTTTTTTAATTGAACAAAACTGTTAAAAAACAATGTATTATAAACAATAGAGCTAATGTACATTATGCATTATAACAAATACCTGCAGAGGGCGCCAACAGTTTGACGATTGTTTTTACACTTTACTGCGCAATTTAATCTGTTAATATTAACTCTCAAATTGTATTTAAATGTCCACTTAATCTTTAATATTTGGCCATTCCTTTATGATAGAAAAGCTACAGACACTGTAATTTCTTGATTATGTGGACATCAAAACGTGTAAACTCAGAGTGAGGGTTTGAGCTTTTTTTCTTTTTTTTTTTAATTACAGTGAACAGTTAGCATATTGGGAAAGATAAGTCCTGTGCGTTAACAGTAGTACCACAATGCATGCCTTTCTGGGCCATAAAACATTTCAGTAGGGTCAGAAAGCTCTTGGATTCTATCAAAAATATCTTAATTTTTGTTCCAAAGATGAACGAGGGTCTTACGGGTTCGGAATGACATGAGAGTGAGTAATTAATGACACAATTTTCATTTTTGGGTGAACTATTGCTTTAAATTGAAAAATTAATTTGTTTTTTTTTTTCATCCCAGCCTTAGTGTCCACACAGCTGGCATGTTTACCTGTGGGTTATCCACATTTTTTGCATGAAATAGATGCTGACACAGTCAAAACACACCATCTGATCAGCACTAATTTAACACGGCTCTTCCGCTCAATGATTTTAGCCCTTCAAATCAATTTAGGCTGAAAATTCCATTTTAAACTGATCTTTCGTTTTTAAACTTGTCAGATGTGACATTTCCCCGCGATTCTGTGCATTTGTGTTAGGTGTTTAAGCCGAGGACCCCTCCTGAAGCCATCTCATTGTGTTCTCGTCTGTTGGAGTACACGCCGGTGACGCGGCTCTCTCCGCTGGAGGCCTGTGCACACGCCTTCTTCGACGAGCTCCGCCAGCCGAATGCCCGTCTGCCTAATGGCCGAGAACTTCCCCAACTCTTCAACTTCAGCCCTGTGGGTGAGTCGAACTGAAAGAACTGCCACTTCTATTCGGATTCAGCCTTGTCAGATTAGTTGGAGACTCACGCTCTCGCTTTCTATATCTTTGTCATATCTCGCACATGTTAGGAAAAACTCTTATGGTTTAGTACGTTGAGGTGGAACTTGTATCTAAAGAACTAATTTTTATCTATGACAGTATTTTACGCAAAATGTGTCATTGTGAGTATCTGATCTGAGATGTTCTTTATCGCATTTCCAGCACAAGAAATGTGCCTGACACGCATGGTTGTTTCAGAAGTAAATATGCCAAAAAAAAAAATAAAAATAGCAGCATAGACAGTATGTGAATACAATGGTTACATGCAACAAAAAAGGATTTATTTCTGAATTGATGCTTCTGATGTTCCTAAAGGTTAAACATTATTTATTTTAGCTTTACAGCTTAGTCTTATATATGTTAACAATGTTACTTTTTTTTAGTATACCATTCATTACTGTAAAGCTCTTTTGTCTAGTTGTAAACATGTTTTTAACTTAACTGCATGCTGTCAAATGAACAACCAGTCAGTAATTAGACTGAATTAAGTCTAATGAACCTAAAGTCAACACTGCAGACCAGTGGTTTCCTGTTCAGCAAAAATGACTCTCTGATCAGTGATTTAAGTATGTTAGATTTGAAGCTTGAGTGTAATTGGAACCAGTTTGTAAGTCATTAATTTACAATTTGAGCATCATGGTGGAAATATCCTGAGTAGCAGAGCACAGATCTGATTAACGTATGTAACTGATTACTGCATTTACTCCACTAAAGATTTAGTAGTCATTTAGTCTAAACAATTAGTCGACTAATTGCACGTTTATTAATAAACCATTTAAATCATAATAATGAGCTTTTAATAGCCTAATAAGCACTCAAGCGCATGCATGATGATGATGAATGTGTCAGGGGAAAACAGTAAGGAGGCTGCTTTAACGTTTTAATAATTTGTTGACAAAATAGAACTTGCTTTGTTTTTCGGCTGAAGAGATTAAATCAGCGACACCGATTCATCATCTCCGCAGTAGTGGATGCGCCTGCATGCGTGTTTCATACAGATTACATAATCTGAGAATATTTTTCTATTTGAATTGGTTCATTTGAAAGTAGACATTTCGTTATCCTTAGATATATTTTTCATGTCTGTAAGGCAAGTATATGCGGAATTTTGCCTGACATGCTCAAGTTCAAGTTTTATCTGTATGACCGAAAATTAGAGTATTTTAAGAGCAAGTGACCGCAGCAGTGCCTCCATGTGTCATGTCATGCATTTGGCGCACTACTATTCAGCTTCCACACTACGCGCACATTCTTAAATAGCACACATTTTTTCTAGGTTAACATTAGATTGAGCTGCCATGTAAAGTTGCTACTACTTACATGTTTCAGATGTTAAGTCATATTTAAAGGAACACTCCACTTTTTTTGAAAATAGCTTAGCATAGATAATTGAATCAGATTAGACCATTAGATCTAGCGAGATGCTAATGGTCTAATCTGATTCAATGATCTATGCTAAGCTACTTTCAAAAAAAGTGGAGTGTTCTTTTAAGGTCGATGTCCTTAATATTAAGTAAAACTGTTTTTAACATTGATAATTACAAATGTTTCTTGAGCACCAAATCAACATATTAGATTGATTTCTGAAGGATCACGTGACAGACTGGAGTAATGATGCTGAGAATTCAGCTTTGCATCAAGGGAATAAATTAAATTAAATTAAATGTAAAAAAAACAAAACAAAATGTGATTAAAATATTTTAACGCAGTTAACGTGCTAGCCCCGACCCCTGACCTGTACATCATCTTATTTCATATAGTTTATGTTGACACATGATGCAGGGCAGCAACTACATAAATGCAGTCATGCCCTAAAATTTAAGATATTGGTGCAAAAAAATGCCCCTCTGTGTTTTGTCTCACATTTATATACATCACATGGCAGCAAGAGCAATATGACACGAGTGCTGATTTTGTCCCAATCTATCATGAGCTTAAATGTGATTTTGTACAAGTTCAGTAAAAGTTGCTATTGTATTTTATAGACAATATTATGTGCTTTTGCTCAATTTTGCTGAGAACATATTACCTTTGAAGCCACAACAGAATTGTTGTGCGTCTTTGAGCAACACAGCGGTGTTTAGTTTCTGAATGAATCTGCGTTTTGAATGAATCATGTGAACCAATGATTCAAAGGCGTGTTCATAAACAGAGCCATTTACTTCATTCCTGAATAAATCAGCTGTTTGAATGAATTGAATGAGTGAATGATTCAAAGACATTTACTGCCACCTGCTGGCAGATTTAGTTTCTTATTTGGAGTATCATTTCAGTTAAAGTAATAATAATAATAATACAAATAAAAATATTAAAGGGACAGTTCACCTAAAAAAAAAAAAATAATAATTAATTTTGTCATCATTTACTCACTCTTATGTTGTTTCAAACTTTTCTTTTGTGGAACATAAAAGAGAGTATTTTGAAGACTATTGGTAACAGCTGTTTTGGTTACCAGTGACTTTCATTGTGTGAACAAAAAAAATACTGAGATGTTTTGCAAATTATCTTTTATGCTCCAAAGTTTACATTAGGTTGTCACAGCCTAAATTTTTGTGTAATAAATTTTATGTTGAATCAAAAAAAATATTTATTTTTAAAGCTATAATTTGTAATGTCTATACTTCCCCATTTAACACAAAAATAGCTTTAAATAATCTTTTGTGGGTATTTTCAGTCAAATTTATTTTGCGATTAAGCATCATGTAATTTAGATTAAAACATTTTTATTGACTGACAGCCCTAATTAAAACAGAAAAAAGTTATTTTAAATTGTACAAAATTCACAATATTATTGGTTTTACTGTGTTTTTGGTCAAATAAATCCTGAAAACTTATTTTCAAAAACATGAAAGGAGAACTCCACTTCCAGAACAACAATTCACAAATAATTTACTCACCCCCTTGTCATCCAAGATGTTCATGTCTTTCTGTCTTCAGTCGTGAAGAAATTATGGTTTTTGAGGAAAACATTCCAGGATTTTTCTCCATATAATGGACTTCATTGGTGCCCTGATTTTGAACTTCCAAAATATAGTTTAAACGCAGCTTCAAAGGGGTCTAAACAATCCCAGCCGAGGAAGAAGGGTCTTATCTAGCGAAACGATCAGTCATTTTTTTCCAAAAAAAGAAAGTATACTTTTTAAGCAGAAAAGCTTGCGTAGCTCAGGCTCTGGGATGCGCGTTCACAACACTACGTACTATTGAATCACATCGAAAGTCATGCGGAACATAGGCGGAACTACAGACCCAGTGTTTACAAAGCGAGTGCGCAAAGACTAAAAGTGCAAGTGAGTCAAACGCTGTTTACAAACAAAAAGGTACAACGATGTCAGGCGATTCTGAAGTTGTAGGAGAAAATAAGATGCAGTTTTTCGCCATTCTCTACCTTCGTGAGCCGGAGTACACAGATGATGAACTTACGTGTTATTCGTAGTAGTGATGGGAAGTTCGGATCATTTTACTGACTCGGACCTTTGAGTCTCGTTCAGCAAAATGAACACATCTTTTTTTCCGAGTCATTTCGGTCATTTTAGCAAAATATAATTAAAATGTTACGTGTTACTTCTCTAACACATCTACTGCTTACACAAACGTCGATCACACTGCAAACAAGACAAAACTATAATGTTATAAGAAACAGAAAAGATGAATTCATTGTTTACCTTTAGTCTTTAGTCTATGATTAACTCACCTCACCTCTTATCTGACAAGTTTTCAGGTTCGAGTCGTTCATCACGTGACAGCCCCATAAGATGAACGAACGACTCTGAAAAACCTGTACACTCGAAACAGGTGAACTAATTCCAGTACAGAAGCTAATAGGATGTTGCGCATGCGCGACTGAACGAATCACTCCCCGAGACGACTCGTTTTTCCCGAGTCACATTTAAAGATTCGTTCAAACAAGCTATCACTAATTTGTAGCATTGTGGACGCGCATCCCGGAGACTGTGCTACACAAGCTTTTGTTCTTAAAGTATACAAATTTTTATGACCAATCGTTTCGCTAGATAAGACCCTTCTTGCTCAGCTGGGATCGTTTAGAGCCCTTTGAAGCTGCATTTAAACTGCACTTTGGAAGTTCAAAATCGAGGCACCAATGAAGTCCATTATATGGAGAGAAATCCTGAAATGTTTTCCTCAAAAACCATAATTTCTTTACGACTGAAGACAGAAAGACATGAACATCTTGGATGACAAGGGGGTGAGTAAATTATTTATAAATTGTTCTTCTGGAAGTGGAGTCCTCCTTTAAAACTTACTAAAATCTTACTGACCCTAAACTTTTGAATGGCAGTGTATATAACTTAAAAGCATACAACTTAAACATTGTATTATTTTCCTTGACATTAGTTAACTTAACATGTAATTCACTACAGTAATGATGTGCAGAGGCTTTTGAGATCAGTGTCCCTTTAACACAGCTCATGGTCTTGTCTGTTTACTAAAAAGCAGCAAACTATAAACTGGCCACTTGATGAGCTGAAGTGCACTTGATGTATTTATACTTCTAGTGCCTGTAGAAACAATGTACTGCACTTATACCGATGGCAGAGCTTGAAATTATGATTTGATGCATTGCCATGTTAATCTCCCCCCACTGCAATAGATCCTCAAAATGAATCCACACAAGTGAACTTAAGCAAAGATGTCAGCGCCATCCATGTTGACTCATTGTGTAATTTGCAGCTAAAAAAAGTGAAAATTTCATTGCCACTGTTTCCCTAGTCTGAAGCTCTGAAAACAGTGGGTAAAATGATACATTTAGTAATTAAGCTCGTCGCAACCTATGCATCAAATTATGGCTTTTAGGAAACTTAGAAGGGAGTTTGTAATTTAAAACTGCTTTCACATCCTGTGACGCAAGTAAAAAGCTATCTAGGGTTTTGACACGTTTAGGTATTGATGGCTAACTTTGTCTTTCTCCCCCTCCTGCAGAGCTGTCTATCCAACCACAGTTGAACTCCATTCTCATTCCTCCCCATGCTCGCTCGCAGACGACACCTGCCTCGCACGGTACTGATCGCACACGCACGGCAAATGCCTTTTATTTACCCTTCCTGTCAGTCCGTATGGATTTGTGAATCCACACGCCCTGCGGTATTTTAAATCCTTGTATGTGTTTGTCTTCACAGAGGGCAGCGGTTCAGACGGTCCAGCCCAGTCTAGCTCAGCACCGGGACCCCTGAGCAACAACACCTAATTGTTCCCTTGGCATTACTGCGACGTTATCACCCCTCTCTCCTCATCCCTTCTTTCTCATTCCTCTCTCCTTCCCAAAAGCAGCTCCAAACAGTCTCCCTTGCACGCACCCTCTCAGAAACACACACGCACACTTGTCACCTCGTGTTACGTGTCGTCATGATGGTAGAAGTGTGCGATGCCCAGATTAATGACGTCAATCATCGCAGGAGGAGATAATGAGGTCGATGTAAATTTAGTATGATGATTGTCACGTTTCGGTTTAAAGACTGTGAAGGGCCGCTTAGGGCACACGTGCCCCCTAGTGGCAGGAAGAGCACCGCACAGTTCCTGCTCTCTCTGCCTCTGGTACAGTTCATTTGACTTTTTAAACGATGAGATATCAAGCTCATTTCAATTTAATTTTGCTCTTAAAGTCATACATTTTAGCTTTCTTTAGGAGTTCTTGCACAAAAGCAAGGACTGCGACGTGTTTTATGAAGCAGCGAGCGTGAGATGTCAGTGTTTGTGTGTCGAGATGTGCTGTTTCTCTTCGCGGAGATGAAAATGGTTGTCTTAATATGTGCGAATGTCAATTTTAAGTAATCATTGCACACTCTTTTGTGTTTTAATTTCTTTTAAGGAGAATATTTAGGTTTTTGGATAAGTTAAGACAGAGTTTATCTGGGGGTTTTGCCAGTTTCGTTTTACAAACGAGCTCAATTTTGTTTTTGTGCATGCGCGTACACAAACACACGTTTATAACTGGTAGGTCAGTCCCATCGATAGCCGTGTTAGCTGTTCCGATTGATTACATTTGTACATTGAGTCTACGCTGTGTGTGTGTTTATATAAAATTGGGATTTTGCGGATGTTCATCCAAAAGACACATTGATACATGAGCCCACACACACACATCATAAATACTTAGCAGATGAGACTGGAGCTGTTTGTCTTTCCCTTATTCTTCCATCCTTCCTCTCTTCTCCTCTCTCATTGCTAATATGTAAATGCCATGTACCTTTTATTTTGTTATTTTTGTTATTGTTATTCTGTTGTCCTTGTAATTAGATTTTTCTCCTAGTGGAGCTGTGCTGGTATGAGCAGAAACCAGCCTTTCTCGTTCTCTCTCTATCTCTTTCTCTCTCTCGCCCTCCCTTCCTCCCTCCCTCTGTCTTTCCTTCCGCCTATCCCTTCATCATACGACTGTATATAACATTTCATCCAGCCTCTCTGCGTCCTGGGGAGAAAGACGAAATTGAACAAAATTTTGTTTTTACCTGATATCTCTCTCGGTCTCTTTCTCTTACTCTCTCTCCTCATCCGCCCAACCGACCGACCACCCGCCTGCCTGCCTGCCTGCCCTCCCCCCTCCTCATCAGTGTTAATTCTGATCCTTTTATTTATTGTATTGCTGTCTGATTCTGTTTTTAACAATCTGATGGGGGAGGGGTTTGTGTGTGTGATGTCATTTGGTGTAACGGTCATATCTCAAACTCGGGAATATTGTCTTATGGAATGTTCTGGAAAGGGCAGGTACACACTACCACACACAGGCTGCTCGGCCCATCAGTGAAAAGATGAACGGTTAAAGGGAGAGAGAGGGAGAGATAAACAATGTTTTTGTTTGTTGGTATAAATAATAAACTCATTAATAAAGTTCCGAAATGTCTCTGTGGGTTATATTGTTTATTTACCAAGGATTATCAAATTGTTGATGTGTTTTTGAAAATGGCCAGAAAATGTCAAAAGGCTAAGTAAATAAGCATTTTTGTTGCCTGAAAACATCTCGGGTTAAGCATGTAACGGTTCCCTGAGAATAGGGAACAAGACGCTGCATCCTCTAGAGGGTGCTGTGGGGTTATGCCGGAGGCATGCCCTCTAAAGGACGCAGCACGAGTCCCGTTTTTGATTGGGAATGTCTCCGGTTACGCATGTAAATATGGTTCCCTGAGAATAGGAAACAAGACGCTGCATCCTCTAGAGGGTGCTATAGAGACAGAGCGCATTTAGGCCACGCCCACACCAGGGGGGGAAAACAGTCCAAAGCTCTCCATTGACTATTGCGAGAAGCTGCCTCCTTGTCATTTCTGACTTAAAACATAAAGCAGAACAATGTCTAAAAGTTGCTATGTGACAACATGTACAGAAAACAAGCTAAAAAATCCAGAACTACATTTTTTTTAATAAGCTGTCGACCCAAAAAAAAAAAAAAGAGCATTTAAGGACACAAATAGTTGTGAATGTCAGCGTATTTCACGTTGAGCCATTCAGTTGGATCATTTCTCCAGCAAAAGGAAGGTAAGGAAAGTGTGCTCTGACAGACTAATTAAAATTTAGTTTCTCTATATCTCCTCTCAGGTTTACATAGGGTGGTGAAATAATGCTTTGACATGGTTAAAAATAATGATTGTTTCTTGTCGCGATTAAGTTTCCCTCAAGTGGGCGTAGTTCTCGGAGTAATATAACACGTTGCGCTATATTTTTGTGTTCTCAAACGCTCGTTTTTTGGATCAGCTTATAAAAACGTAGTTCTTTGTTTTTTTTTTAGCTTGTTTACACACCCCATCTTTTAGACATTGTTCTGTTTTTTGTTACAAGTTCTGTTTTTTGTTACAAATGACAAGGAGGCAGCTTTCCGCAATACAAAGTCAATGGAGAGTGGTGGGCGTGGTTTTCAGAGTATGATGCCTCCAGCATGGCCCCATAGTGCCCTCTAGAGGATGCAGCACGAGTTACCAAATGTACAATGGCAAATTGGTTTGAAAGAATTTTAATACTCTTTATTTAGCAAGGATGTGTTTTACAATATTATTATATATTATATAATATTCTATATATATATATATATATATAGTAGTCAACATTTAAAGTGAATCAAAACCTTTTATCATAGTTGTCCTAAAACAAAAAACAATACCCGTTCTTGTCTTAGGACAACTTAGATGGACTTTTTTGATCCACTTCAAACTACTATATATCTTTAGGTTTTTTGTGACATTTATTATAAGTCTGTGTAATAACGGCAATTCATAGAATTGTTTGGAAACATTATAAATGTTGGAAATTTATTGCTGAAAACTTGTTACAAAGACTATGACCTGTGTAGTATTGTATTTTTTAATTAGACCGTTACATTTTTTTCACCATTTCTGTGTTCAGGATTTTTTAGGCGGGACTCAAATCATTTCTTGATGACGCACTAAGCATGGCCCGTCCCCTAACACTAAAATAACTAGGGCTCATTAGCATCAGTGGTTCGCCTGCTGAATTGTCATTACAGTTAGTTACTACAGCCTACAGTTTGCTAGCTAGCTATGCCTTAATCGTGCAAATGCATATTGCTATTGCGATAATTTACTAAACAGCTTGGTCTCCTTATTTAAAGGGTTCATGACATGAGGAATCAAATTTGCCTTGATCTTTTGGTATATAAGAGGTCTTTGTACCACTAAAATGTCCTGCAAGTTTAATAGCTTGAAACGTCCTCTTAATTCTAAACAAAGTATTTATTTAATCAATGACGTCATGGGGGCACAAACATTTGCATAAACACTGCCTTCAGAGCAAGGAACCTACGAATAGTCATCTTTTTGCCATAGGCCCCGCCCACTGGCATTCAGTCGCTTAATGGCTTGACATTTAAATACGCTGAATGAGCACACCAAAAGCAAATAGACAACACTGTTACAATCACTGCTGCTATCTTGTCTACACTGGATGCAGTATAAAGATGCACGTTCACTTTCTGACACAGTCCACGCACTTGAGTCTTGTCAATGAAGCAAAAGAACATTTGCTTTGGCGCATTTGGTTTAAAAAACTCATTTGCGTCTTTGTACATAGATCGGAAAGATCCCAACGTAAAGAACAAGTGGATAGTTTTTTTTTTATTTTTTTTTTTTATTGCATCCTGGATCATGTCAGAAGATTGTTTGGAATATTTTGTCGTGTAAACAAGGAGTAGTGTCGTGGAGAGTTCACAAAAAAAATATTTGTTGAAAGATGAAGCAGTATTAGATCTGACTGCAGCTGCATCATAAACGGTAAGTAAATTATTTCACAATGCTTTGTCTGGAAATGACCGTATTATTTTGATCATGTTGTCAAAGCTCTCATATGCAATAGTGAGGGGGCAGGGCATTGATACTGTTTCCTATGCAATGATGTTAGCCAATCATAGCAGGGGTTGATTACTGGCAAGCCTTAAAGGACCCACCCCTTAAGGACAGGTCATTTTAGACAGAGGGTCAGAATGAGGGTTGAAAATCATTTTTCCACATATTTGTTTTTGTTTTTTGTGCAAAAACTTTAATAACATTATAAGTAAACCTCGAACATTAAAATAATTTGAAAAATCTACGTCATGACCCCTTTAAATTTATTTGTATTTTACAGTTGAGAGAGGCGGTAGCTTTTCCGCGAGTGGGCGTGGCTTCAGTGCCAACAGTGGACAAATAAGCAGAAAATACTGTTGTATTTTCAAGATTTGGATAAATATTTTATTTAATTGGCATTTTTTATCATTCAAATTTGGCTGGGTGGTTAATAACACATTCTGCTGTGGTGTGACAAACTCAGAACCATATTTAATATTACTTTACACAAACTTTTAGTAGGCCTAATTGGCATTAATATGCCTTGTCTTTAATTTCGTTATTTTAAAACATGCCCTGCATTTGTTAAATGGTGGGTGTAGCTTCTGAAAATTAGGTACAAAATATTGCAATGCAGAACATTCTGAATAAAATTAACATTGTTTAGGAGTTTATTAAAGGGAATAAATGTCTAGAGAAGAATAGGGTTAAAGGCATCCCATGTTTTTGATCACCAGTTGGGTCCTCATGGATTCAAAATCTTAACATCCTTCAAAGTTCAGTTGCTTTATTTTTCCCTCTCATCGCTTCAGCTGAGGGTCACGATTTTGAAATGCCTTATTGCATTTGTATGATTGCAGGACATTTGCATTGCCTGACATTCAAAGAATAATGGCACCAGATGTTCAATTCTGAGTAGACTTTCAACTATGTGTTTAGACTGATCACAGTGCACTGAAAAGCCCCTGACAACAAAAGCCAATCAGGAGGTCCTGGAAGTCGCTGTTGTCCTCTGTTTATACACTGATTAGGTATTAACATTTGTAAATTAGCTCAGATTAGAGGGTGGAGATAAGAGATTAAACCATGAAAGGAGAAAAAAAAATGTTGTTTGTGTTGATTTAACCTTATAATCATTATTTTCAGTGTTATCTCACTTACTGCATTCTTTTTTCTTTAAGTCCACAAATATAAATATTCCATTTTCTGTTCAAAAAGGTGTAGCCCTTCTGTCTTTTGTCCATCGGTTTCACAATTATGAATTAATTCACATTTTTAGCAATATTGTGTGCAGTCATTACAATTATATATGCCTACAATTTGTGACCACAATTTAATTCACTCTAGAAGTATTATAACCTTACTTTTTTCATTAGAGGAGACCTCAGCTCAAGTACTTTGGCACAACTTTGATTACTCTATAAGTCACTGAGCCGTCATACACTGAATACTAATAGAGTGACTGTTTCAGTGGACAGACAGGCAAATTTGCGGTCACCTCTCTAACTTGAACTTCAAGCAACTTCCTGTCATTTCTGCAGTCTCATCACTCACTACCTCAAATTCTTTTGTCTAAATAAGGAACTGCAATGCACCTAAACTTTTAGACGTACAGGTGCTGAAAAAACTGTGTATTTGTTAGATTTTGAACTGCTGTATGTAATCTATATATAGTCTATATGGCTAATATATAGCGTATTAAAAAAAAAAAAAAAACATTTACATGATTGTCACTAGATATTTGACTAAAGGAATTTAAACCTTTTCCATCTAATACACTCTAAAAAATGTGGGGTTAAATGCAACCCAGCGCTGGGTGAAATATGGACAAACCCAGCGATTGGGTTAAATGTTAATTTCCAACCTATTTTGGGTTCATTTTAAGCCAGCCATACAGTATGTTTTTTAAAAATAGTTGAGTTAAATAAAACTATCCAGAAGGTTGGGTTAAACATTTAAACAACCCAATCGCTGGGTTCGTCCATATTTCACCCAGTGTATTTAACCCAGCATTTTTTTTTTTAGTGTACAGGCCTACACATGTGATTATCCTCCAATAAATAAACAAGTTTATTATTATTATTTTCTTTACTTTAAAATCAGAGCAATAGCTTTTCTGTTAGAACCTCCAAAACATCTGTAAGTGGCTATAAATGGTTAATTGTGATTATTAAAAAATTATTTTCATTTAATTTCAATAACATTTTGTCATTACTCGTTTTTTTTTTTTTTTTTTTTTTTTTTTTTGAACCATATACAAAATGTCACAACCAGAATGTAAAAAATGTCAGCTAACTAATGAATGAATGAATGCATTGTGCCAATAGTAAAATTACGAGTCTTTCTTGATTTTTGTTTCTAATGCCATTCAAAGCAGATCCATATTATCGAATCTTGTATGATAAAACAAATGATTCTACTGCAGTTTACGTCGTGAAGTACTATATCATAACTTGGTTTGTATAAAAAAACCCCAAAACATTCTGGAAAAAGACGTACAAAAGATTCTGAAAAAAGAGATGCAGTCTACAACTTTTCCTTTATAAGAATGAATTTTTGTTTAATGAATATAATATACTTTATTTTTGTTTAGAGAATATAATTAATTTTTTTAAGAATGTTAATTATCCAAATTAAATCGTCATAGTCATAGATATTTACATTTTAAAGGACATCTCTTTTACTTCAGTCCTTGAAGCAGCAGAGATGACGTGTTTTTGCAAATACTTGAATACGCTTGACTTTAGAGGAATTCTATTGGCGGACTTGAAAAGTGCAGCGGACCAATCACGTCGCGCTTTGTTGAGACGTTCCAAATAACATTTCTGACAGATACGAAAGGAGAAGGCCATAATCGGTGAGTTGTTTATTTTATCATACGGGAGCAATGTTTTTTGCGACTAATCCAAGATTATCTCTGGTTTCTGTAATTAAATAGTACACGTCGTCTCGGAGACTCGACTGGGGGAGACATTCGCCCTTTGCTAACGGGCGGATTCCGCCAAACTACCACCGAAGAAGCGCACGCTGCCCTTCTTCGGCGCTTCTCTCTTGCTCGCTATATGTGTTCAATGTTTGAGCGCGACCAAGCACCCATAGCGGCTGCACTTTGAACATATAACTGTCAATAAACCAACGTCTGTAGCTCTGTAAATATATTTCTCACATATTTACTCTTGTTCTGCAAAGGGACGTTGGCGCATCCTAAATGCTAGCAGGCCAGCAGAGCCCGCTAGTTGAGGCTGTTGGCTAACTGCTGTTAGCTTATTAGCCTTTCGGGTGCAGCTAATGAGTAGCGCTGTGATTATTCTGCTGTACCTCCTGATCCTCCAACTGTAACATTTAGATGAAATAGAAAAAATCCACATAGTTTAATAACCGATTAGGTGTTTGCTGCAAACATAGTTAGTAGTAGATGATCGTTATTACTTAAAATGTAGAGGTATATTAACATCGGTTGTTTTATGACAAAAACGTTTGTTTTTAGGTGTCATATAACCGATATGCGAAATTATTTTATGTCTGGGTTTGGGCAATAATGCCTAGAAGGCGTTAATGAATGCAATTTTTAGACAAACAAAATAACAACAAAATATGCATTATAAGTAACAAGTAATAGTTTTAGTAATATAGAAAGTTATGTAAAGATATAATAGTTACAGCACAATATTAAATATAATGCTTTTTACAGTAATTTATAATAAAATAATGTTTTATTTAAAAGCAACTTAATGCTATTGTTTCTTTTTTTCTTTTTCTTTTTTTTTTTTTTTTTTTTTTTTTTACACACAATAATATAATGTTACTCTGTCGGTTTGATGCATTTTTTGGTATTTTTGACAATGATGAGGAACTGATAGATGCTTATGTAAAAAAGTGTGAATATTGGTGACAAAATGTACCATGCATTATAAATAACAACAGCAATAATATTTTAGTTTAAAATACTGTCATGAATTTTTGTTACAATTTAAGTATGATTAGCTGTAAAACGTATAACAGTACATACAGTGTAACAGTAATTTAAATATTATTAAATAATTATAAAATATTATAAAATTAATTTAGATGAGACGTGTGATTCACATATGATCTATTTAGAGACCTACACAATGCATTTTTCACACTTTTTTAAATGCTGGGTTAAATACAACCAAGTGCTTGGTAAAATATGGACAAACCCAGCGAGTGGGTTTTTTTTTTCACCCAACCTTTGGATAGATTTAACTCAACTATTGCTTAAAATTATTATATGACCAGCTTTAAATGAACCCAAAATAGGTTGCAAATTAAAAATGAGACACACAATAATTACTAGAGGCATCAGCAATAATCAAAAGGTGAACATTTATTAATAAGCAATTTAAAATAATGTTTTATTTATTTATTTATTAATTATTTAACTTATTAATAAATGCTCATTTATTGAACATATGAATAAATGCCAGTTTGCAATCTGTTTTGGGTTCATTTTAAACAATACAGTAATTTTGAAGCAACAGTTGAATTAAATAAAACTACCCAGAAAGTTGGGTTAAACATTTAACCCAACCGCTGGTTCAAAACAACCCAATCGCTGGGTTTGTCCATATTTCACCTAGTGCTAGGTTGTTTTTAACATTTTTTTTTTTTAGAGTACAATATTGTTGACATTGTTGACGTTATTGTCCAAGGACCAATAGCTTATTATTTAGAAAAGTGTGAATATTGGTGACAAATATTGTCGAACCCATAATCTGTAAGTATTACTGAATAAATGAGCTGATTCTAGTAAGACGAGGAATCATTTCATATTCAGATTTTGTTGTGTTTATGTGCAGATTTGCTTCTGTTTAACATTTAAATTGTATGTTTATGATTGCCAGGATGAACTTGACTGACTCATATTTAAGCTCTTTCTGTGACATTTCAGCTGCAATTATTTGGTCTTTTGTGCCGTCTTGATAAATTATGCGGAGTGAAACTAATGAGTGTGGCTTTGTTTTGCCACAGTTTGCACGTCATGTAGCGCTCAGCCCCCTCATGTTAACACTGATAACATGCTGTAAGGACATTTCACTTGCCATCTGCCATGGAATATCTGTTATTTCACACTCATCCTCCTCTCTTCCTTAAGACATTCCATCCGTCCTCTTCCTGTCTGTCACCTCATAGAGGTGTGGCATGCAACCTGAATCAGCTCAAAAAGATCCACTCTCATCAATGCTTCAGTTTCATAGTTTTCCTTTTCACCAACATTTTTGTTTTCATGTTTTCAAACATTATTGTTTTCTAAATGGTTGTTTTTACAGATTTTTTTTTCTTTTTGGACATAGTTTTCATGTATTTATTATTTATTTATTTATTTTACCTACGCTACTTTTTGTTAATATTTTTTAAATTGCTGTCTCATACTCACCAAGGCTGCATTTATCGGATCACAAATACAATACAATCAATAATATTGTGAAATATTACTACATAAAATAACTAAAATAACTCTTTTCTATTTTAATATATTTTAAAATGTAATTTATTCCTAAAAAAGCTGAATCTTGAGTGTCACATGATCCGATCTTCAGAAATCTTTCTAATATGCTGATTTGGTGCTCAAGAAACATTTCTTAATATGAAAGCAGTTGTTCTGCTTAATACTTTTGTAAAAAGCATTATATACACTGCCGCTCAAAAGTTTGGGATCAGTAAGACTTGTAATGTTTTTTTAAAGAAATGCTCATCAAGGCTGATTTATTTGATCAAAAATACAGAAAAAAAAAACCAGTATTATTGCAAAATGTTATTACAGTATAAAATAATGGTTTTTATTTTTATATACTTTAAAATATAATTTATTCCTGTGATGCAAAGCTGAATTTTCATCAGCTGTTACTCCAGTCTTAAGTGTCACATGATCCTTCAGAAATCATTCTAATATGCTGATTTATTATTAGAATTATCAGTGTTGGAAACAGTTGTGCTGCCAAATATTTTTTTGGAACCCGTGATTCTTTTTTTCAGGTTTCTTTGATGAATAACAAGTTAAAAAGAACAACATTTATTCAATATGTAAATCTTTTCTAACAATGTAAATCTATGCTATCACTTTTTATTCATTTAAAACATCCTTGGTGAATAAAAGTATTAATTTCTTAAAAAAAAGAAAAAAAATGTACTGAACCCAAACTTTTAAACAGTAGTGTAGATTGTTAGAAAACCTTTCTATTTTAAATAAATTCTGTTCTTTTTAACCTTTTATTGATCAGAGAGTCCTGAAAAAAAGTATCACAGGTTCCAAAAAAATATTAAGCAGTATTTAAAAATATTTTAACTGTTTTCAGCACTGATAATAAATCATCAAATAAGTCAAGCATATTAGAATGATTTTTGAAGGATCATGTGACACTGAAGACTAGAGTAATGATTCTGAAAATTCAACTTTATTTATAGATATAAATTAAATTTATATGAAATTAAATTTTATACATGTATTTTATTTTTTTATTCTGAAGTTTAAAAGAAGGTCTAAAATGGAAATTCTTTGTAACTTTGTGCATTTTTTGTGACATTTTTGTCATAACTATTTTTTTTAATAAATGTAATGCATTGCCAAATAAAATGATTAATCTCGTGAAAAAATAAATAATATAACTACCACCATAAACTTTTAGTGTAGGTCATACGAATAAATAAATAGTGTCAAAAAATAAAATAATAATAATAAAAAAATGCATCTAACAGTCCCCTGTACCTCTTATTTTTAAATGAATGTAGGTGCTAAATCATTTAATATGTCTTTATTTGAAAGCCCCGTTTCCGCCACTGAAAAAAAAAATAAAATAAAAAAGGTAACTGCGACTTTGAGATGTAAGATGTCAGAATTACGAGATATAAACTTGTTAGATTAAGTCCCCACACCTAGACAATAATTAAGATCCAGCCCCGGACACCAGGGGCCGGTTGCATAAAAGGTTTAGACTAGTCTTAAAAAGTTAGACAGCTAATTTTATCTTTAAAACTGTTCATAATTGTTTTAATTTAGTTACAGGAAAATGTAGATTAGTCTAAGTTGAATCCAAAAAATAAGACTGGTTACTCTTTGGTTAACTGCTAGTTGGTCAGACTAGGACTTAAGACACTGTCTTAACATAGAGGCTAAGTTTATGCAACTTATGCAAACATAAATAATAAATGAATAAACGATAAAATACTTAAAATTACATAATCTGATTTGATTTGTATCACACAATTCTGAGAAAAAAATTCTGAATTGCGGGTTTTTTATCTCACAATTCTGACTTTATTTCTTGCAGTCATAAATTTATATCACACAATTCCAAGAAAAAAAGTCAGAATTGCGAGTTTATATCTCACAATTCTAAGAAAAAGTCTGAATTCTGAGAAAGAAGTCAGAATTGCAAGATTAACTCGCATTTGTGAGAAAAAAAGTCACAATTGTGAGTTTATATCACGCAATTTGGAGAAAAAAGTCAGAATTGCGGGTTCTAAGAAAAAAGTTAGAATTGAGAGATAAAAAATAAACTTTTTTTTTTTTTTTCAATCGTATTTTATTTTTTTAATCAGTGGTGAAAAACAGGCTTCCATAAGTGAGTGCAGGTAGGATTGCTGCAATTTACTATTAGTTGTGCATTCTCTGTTGGGTCAAAAGAGGGTGCTGTTATTGGAGTCAGGCCTTTAAACCTTTAACAGTTTACCCTTAATCAAATGTTTTCAGCGCTTGTCTTTACATAAACATGTTATTGTTATTGTTTTACTTAAACATATTCTTGTGTGTTTCAAGCAGCCATGGAGTCCTCCTCAGTGTACATGTGTTTTCCCTGTTATCGGGAGTTTCCCACACTAGAGGAAGTGCTTGCACATCAGATGACCTGCACTGCGGAGAATCCACAACTCCTGCCCAATGAGACGCCTATCGAGGCTGCAGCCGCAGCCGCCGGTCTGCAACAGGTATAGACACACATCCACTGACATAAAATCATACACGGTTCACCCCTAAACTACTTCAAAATTTCATCTTTCTGATAAAACTCACAGGAAATCATCTTTTTCCTAAGAGTCACATGAGATGGATTTGTCAAATTCCTTTTCATTAAAAAAAGGCACATTTTTCTTTGTGGTGTTACTCAGCATTATCTCTAAATGGGGTGCATTAACATGCGGCTCCTGAAAGCCTGTGAAAAATGTAATCTATTTTATTCCCTTAATACCCCTTGAACTCGTAACTATAATTATCCAAAATAGACTAGAAAATTTGAAGAGCAGCTTCCAGTAATCCTGAATGGTGAACTGAAATGTAAAAGGATAATTTTGTAAGCGGATGCTTTTTTTTTTGTTGCACAACTCCTAATTTGCCTCTTCACGACAGGGGGGAAATGAGGCACTCGAGATTCTGTCTTTTACGCTCTGATGTTGATGCACTTTTACTCTAGTTGTTATAAAAACAGTCAAGTTTGAATTAATGCTTGACTGTTTTTATAATGATTGGAGTAGCTCTCTTCAAGCTAGTTATTAGTCACAGCTGAAAAAGACATTTTCGGATTTTCTGCTTTTTAAACAAGTAGCAAATCACCACTCAGAAAAAAAAGGTGAATCAAATGAGAAAATGTGCCTTTTCATTTTTGCATTGTCAGACATTGTCAGATTTGTGCATATCAAGGTATTTATTGATCTATTTTTGTATCATTTTATTTATTTTTGAAAAAATTTTCATTTAAAAGTCTATTTAAAAAATGTAAATGAGAAAAAAAAAAAAAAAATAAATAAAAAAAAATATATATATATATATATATATATATATTATTTATTTATTTATTTTTTTTTTTTTTCTCATTTAAATTTTTTAAACAGACTTTTCAATTTAAAATTTAAATGTATTAAATAAGTGTAAGTGCACAGGCAGGTGACAGAGTATTGATAGAGTATTGATTGTTTGTTTTTTGTAATACGTGTATTTATATCGATATTTTTCGACTCATTTTCAGTATGTGATGATAGCACTGCTCTATATCAGTTAGTGGATGAGATGAGGCTGTATCCTGGTATGCCCGTTCACAGTGTCGTCGTCTCTTTGACTTTGTTTTCAGATCTCCATCTGCTCTTATCTCATTTGAAACATCCATGCTGAAAATAGATTTAACATAAGTGCATCTGTCCATCCGCTTTATGGATGTCCTCAGCCAAACCTCCCTGTCTCTCTGAGTCATCCTCTCTACTCCTAATATCCTCTCATCAAGATGGCTTAAGTGGGTGCTTAAACTATTTTAAAAAAAGATAGCATGGCGAACACAAACAGTTTGTGCCATGTCAGTTCAATGGGATGTCGCAGCCGGTTACGTCAGATGACGTTAACACGGACCCCCGCTCCGTGCCCTTGGAAACAGTGGATGTTAGCTTGAATTGAGTGTGACATGAGCTAACTCCTTGAGTGGGTTTTTACACTCTGTAAAGAGCTAGCATCACACGGGTGTTTCCTCTCAGTCACTGCATTTAGGCAGAAGTTAAAACTTGTTTGTTCTTCTACAGTGTGTATAAAATATTAAAGGCCCTAAATATGCTGGTTAAAAAAAAGCAAAAACAGTCTACACTGAAATTGAGAGAATTAAATATAATTTAAACCTAAAAAGAAAATACAAACAATGAAGTGCTATACAAATATTCAAAAATAAGATCATTTGTAGCATTGATCACATTGATCAGTGAACTGCTTTGTACAGATGGTCAGATGTTCATGCAGGTTTTACACTGAGACATTCTAAATATGTATCTTAATTTACCAGCATTTTTTCACTGTTAATTAATTTACCACACCAAATTTCCTGCTTTACAAATTAAATAGTTATGATGTAATATTTAAAATATAACATAATATAATAACTTTATTAAATTAGAAAAATGCAAAATAGAATCATTTTTACAAATGACCTCCCTGAAGTAAAATGACAAAAAAAGAATGTTAATAACAAAGAGAAGTAAACATTTTTAAACATCTAGTTTTAATTGCATGTATAATATACTTTTTTTCAGTTTAATTCAAGTTTATTTGTATAACGCTTTTCACAATACAAATCGTTACAAAGCAGCTTTGCAGAAAATTAAAGTTTTTACAATATATTTAGTCTTTGAATTCATAAAACTTTCAAAATTATTTGAAGATCTAAATGTAATAAATCCATACATTTTAAAAGTGTACACGTCTTAATCACAATTTTCAAAAATGTTTTTACAAATACACATGACGTTACAATCTGAACCAACTTTGCCTTGTTACAAAAAAAGTCAAATTATCTGATATATTAAGAGATGTATTGACCTTGCAGTGAAGCACTTAAAATATTTTTCCAAGTAATAATAAATAAATAAAATTACTATGCAATACTACTTCCTTTTTTTTTCTTTTTTTCCCTTTAGGACATCAGGAAGGACAGTTGTGTCACCCTTATTTTTTGGACTTTATACCCCCCCCCAAAAAAAAATTCAGTTAATTTCAATTAATTGTTTCAATTAATTAATTGTTTGTTCTGAACAGTTAAACTGAGCGCTATTCTTCAGAAAAATCCTCCATGTCCTGCAGATTCTTTGGTTTTCCACGAGGACAATTGAGGGACACGACTATTAAAAAAGGTTCAAACATTCACTGTGCATTAAGAGCAGGGTGGTCTTCTGGGAAACATGAAAGTATCTTTTGTTGCTTCCAAAGGGCAGTACTAAATGGAAAAAAAAAAAAAAAAGATATTTCAACAAAATAAGACAGACTGGGCCTTTCACCCCCCGCCTTCTGGAGCATCAGTGAATGTTTAAACTATAATAGTTGTGTTTGAGTCCATCAATTGACTTATATATATATATATAAGTCGTTCATATATATATATATATAGTCGTTCAGAAGTTTAGGATCAGTAAGATTTTAAATGTTTTTTAAACGATACTTTTCTTTTCATCAAGGCTGCGTTTATTTGATTAAAAATACAGAAAAAACAGTCATATTGTGAAATATTATTGCAATTTAAAATAGTGGATTTCTATTTTAATGTACTTTAAAATAGACTTTATTTCCTGTAATGCAAAACTGAATTTTTTAGCATCATCACTCCAGTCTTCAGTGTCACGTGATCCTTCAGAAATAATTTAAATATGCAGATTTTTTGTTTTGCTGCTTTAGTTTATTTTTATTTTTTACTTTTTTAGAACCTGTGATACTTTTTTCAGGATTCTTTGATGAATAAAACATTAAAAAAGAACAGCATTTATTCAAAAATCAATTCTACCGATCAATGTTTGGGTTCAGTAAATTTTCTCTTTCTTTCTTAATTAATACTTTTATTCAGCAAGGATGTGTTAAAATGATAAAAAGTGATTGTACTGTCCTATATTGTTATAAAATATTTCTATTTAGAATAAAGGCAGTTATTATTTTAGCTCTTTATTTATCAGAGAATCCTGAAAAAAAACATATATCACAGGTTCCAAAAAATATTAAGCGGCACAAAGTGCTATTACAAATTTTTATTTCACTTTGCAATTGTCATTGTTTGTCATCACATTACTTGATGTGCATGTTTTCTTTCATCTCACTAGGTGGCGATGCAGGCTATGTCGGTTCCCCAGATCCAGACTCAGACAACTGTTGATCTGTCTTCTTTGCTAGAACAGAAGAAAACTTTTCAGGCGGACGCTCCGCGTGTTCTGTACCAGTGCGCTGACTGTGAGGTTCTCTTTGATGCTCTGTCACTGTGGCAGCAGCACCGCAAGATGGGCTGTTGCCTTGAGACAGGACCCGGACCTGGAGAAGAGCAGAGTGGAGCAAGTGTCGAAACAGCAGCCCAACCGCTTCCTACACAGCCAGAATATCAGGACGCTGAGCAGGCGCAGAATGCACACGAACAGATGGAGGTGAAAGAAGACGGAAGGCAGGCTGAAATGGAGAGCACTACTCAAGTATTTGTGGCAGTTGGAGAGGTTTCTGAAAGAGTAGAGGCGCCTGAGGGCGTACAGAGCAACAGCGTCCCCAAAGAACTTCCGGAGACGGAAACTGCGACCGTGGAGTCCTCAGCTGAAGAAAACAGTCCTGCCACAAGGCGCAGGGGGCAGAAAAAGGCTAAGCCCCCCTCCAGCCTGCTCTGTGTGGAGTGCGGGCAAAGCTTCAGCCTGGTTCCAGAGCTTGTGACTCACCGCAAGACTCAGCACGGCTTGAAGGATGCCATACACCGCTGCATGGTTTGCGGAGAGGGCTTCCTCAACACTACTCTTTTTCTCTATCACCGAAAGCAGCACCGCTCAGAGGTGGAGGAGAAACCCAAGCAGGCTCAATCTGCCATTCCTCAACTCTCCACAGCCATGCTGGAGGCCCCAGGTGAGGGACTCTTACTTTTAGCCACAGCTGGAGAAGGCCAGAGCCTAATGGAGGTGACCACTCTGGAACAAACCATAACTGAGACCCCTGTAGCCCATGTAGAGGTTGAGCTGGAGAATGACGGAATGAGAGGATCCGAGGCTCTC
Source organism: Cirrhinus mrigala (assembly GCA_036247105.1). NCBI lineage: Eukaryota > Metazoa > Chordata > Actinopteri > Cypriniformes > Cyprinidae > Cirrhinus > Cirrhinus mrigala. Next base: position 24,364,519 of record CM070022.1, read on the forward strand.
CAAACTGAGCAGGAAACTGCCGTGGAAGGCACAGAGATTTTGGTAGAGAAGATCGTGGATATGGTGGAGGAGCGGAATGGAGCAAACCAGGAAGAAGAAATGGAGGTGGCCATTGAGAAGATACAAGGAGACGTGGAGATGGAAAAGAGCGCTGTGGTTGAGGACATCCAAGGAGAGGTGGAAAGTAGCACAAACAAGGAACCGGAGAAAGCTCCCTCTTTGAGCACAGAAGGACCGAATTTCCTTTGCCATCAGTGTGGATCTGTTTTCACCAGCGACCAGGAGTTGGCCCAGCACCGCAGAGCCGAGCACGGCCTGGAGGCAGCGTTGCACACCTGCGCCGAGTGCGGGGCTGAGTTCATGAGCACCACGCAGTTCTTGTACCATCGCCGGGAGCATAAGAACGCAGCTGCGGGACATCCACCCGCTGGTGAAGTGAAAGGCAGGCTGTACCCTACTGCAGCTCCAGCTATTGTTGTGAAACCCAGAGACAACGTGAGCCTCGGACAACCAGGTCAGACTGAGTGTACACAACACAATGCAATTCCAAATAGACTGAGCTAAATAGGATATCTGTACATGCTGTGTTTTGAGCGTTTTACTAGCTGACAATATAACTCCATGATTCTGTACAAAAAAAATCATAAAATTCAGACCTGAGTAAAACATGTACATTTCAAAGTAACTCAAGCTGTAGAAAACAATAGAATACTTGATCCAAAAATTCTGTCATTTACTCAACCTAATGTCATTCCAAACCGGAATGACTTTCTTTATTCTGCGTAAAATAAATGAAGATATTTTAAAGAATGTTGGTAACGAAGCAGTTTTAGTTAATATTGACTTTCATTGTATGAAAAAAAAAAAAATCTTCCAGAACAAAAATTTACAGATAATGTACTCGTCCCCCTTGTCATCCAAGATGTTCATGTCTTTCTTTTTTCAATCGTAAAGAAATTATGTTTTTTGAGGAAAACAATTTAGGAATTTCCATATAGTGGACTTCTCTGGTGCCCCCAAGTTTGAACTTCCAAAATGCAGTTAAATGCAGCTGAATTCCAGCCATGGAAGAAGGGTCTTACCTAGCGAAACGATTATATATATATATATATATATATATAAGTATTTATATACGTTTTAACCTCAAACGCTCATCTTGTCTAGCTCTCTGTGAACTCTGTGTATTCCAGTTCATGACAGTTAGGGTAGGTTGAAAACTCCCATCTTATTTTCTTCTCCAACTGCAAAATCCAGAACAAAACTTTATGTTCCACAGAAGAAAAAAAAGTTATACATGTTTATAACTATCCCTTTAAGTAAAAAAAACAAACAAACAAAAAAACTTAAAATCAGAGCTTTTCAAATTGGGAGTCCACAAGGAATGTTTCAAAGAATAATTCACTTTTACAGAATTAAAATTTTGTTTCATTCATCTTTATAAAGGCATCAGAGGATCAGTTCAGAAAGATCAGAAATCATGTTAATTATCAGAAATATTTTATTCCTTTGTGCAGATAGTATTTTAATAGTAGAAAAATGTAGTTACAGTAGGTAAAGTTAATGCTTAAGTTAAAAAAGGAAAAACTCTGCCAACAGAAAAAGAAGAAATACACTTGCATGAATAGAATGTATAGAATATGATTCTTCGCAGTGTATCTGGATATTGATTGATTATGGATTCGCAAGAACATGTACACACGTGCTTTACTGACCCCAGATTTTGAATGGTAGTGTATAGGGGTGGGCGATATGACCAAAATCAAATCATTTTTTTTCAAGGTAATGATATGTGACCCTCGACCACAAAACCAGTCGCATGGGTATATTTGTAGCAAAAGCCAACAATACATTGTATGGGTCAAATTTATCAATTTTTCTTTTATGCCAAAAATCATTAGGATATTAAGTAAAGATCATGTCCCATGAAGATATTTTGTAAATTTCCTACCATAAATATATCAATTTATATTTGATTAGTAATATGCTTTGCTAAGAACTTAATTTGGACAACTTTAAAGGCGATTTTCTCAATATTTTGATTTTTTTTCACCCTCAGATTTTAGATTTTCAAATAGTTGTATCTCTGCCATATATTGTCCTATCCTAACAAACCATACGTCAATGGAATGCTTGCTTATTCAGATGATGTATTAATCTCTATTACACAAAATTGACCCTTATGACTGGTTTTGTGGTCCAGGGTCACATATATATCACATTATACTTATTTTCGCTTGTGCAGTGTGTAACAGTTAGGAGGATCTATTGACAGAAATGCAATATAATATACACAACTATGTTTACAGAGGTGTTTAAAGACCTTACATAATGAACCATTATGTTTTTATTACCTTAGAATGAGCAATTTCTATCTACATACACCCTGGGTCTCCTTACATGTAAGTCGCTGTTTTGCGCTGCCATGTTTCTACAGTAGCCATAAACCGACAAACTGCTCTACAGAGCGTTTCGTCACTTAGTTGTTCTTGCGAATAAAACACTGACACGATGAACAAGTAACAATAATATTCGCAATCACATATCGGTTTACTGAATAATCAAGTTAATACAATTCCTTAATTTACCTTTGTATCAAAAACGATGACATCTTTGCCCTGTGTCGGCGACCATAGTTTCTGAATGTGCAATACGCAATCTCATCGCTAGATGCCGCTAAAATGTACACACTGCACCTTTAAAGGAGTTCCAGTTTAAACTCATCCCCTTGTCATCCAAGATGTTCATGTCTTTCTTTCTTCAGTCGTAAAGAAATTGTTTTTTGAGGACAACATTTTAGGATTTCTCCTCATATAGTGGACTTCTATGGTGCACGCGAGTTTGAACTTCCAACATGCAGTTTAAATGCAGCTTTAAAGGCTCTAAATGATCCCAGCCAAGGAAGAAGGGTCTTATCTAGCAAAAAGATCGAATATTTTTTAAACAAATTGACAGTTTATATACTTTTTAACCTCAAATGCTCGTCTAGTCTAGCTCTGTGTATTCCGGTTCATGACAGTTAGGGTAGGTTGAAAAATCTCATCTCATTTTCTTCTCCAACTTCAAAATCATCCTGTCAAAGTTGTCTACCAGTATATCATCCACTCCTAGGTGTACATGGAAGTGGTATCTGCCTTTTATTGATTTGTGAAAACAGTACCTGCTAAATATAACAAGTTTCTGTTGTCTAAACAGATTGTGATATGGTTCGTTACTTAATCAGCATTTCACAACGTTCATAACGTTTAAGCCTGAAACGTATCAAATTAATTTGATATTACATGGACAGTCTCCTTCGTTTAGACTTTCTGTTAACAAAGTGTTTCTGTCAGCAGCAGCAACAGCAGCAGCTGCAGACGCCGCCATTGAGGCTCCCGCCAAACTGAGCCGCGACTGGTCCCGCACCGCCCTGCCCCACGAGTGCCCACATTGTGGGCAGGGCTTTACGCGGCGCAGCCGTCTGCGTGAGCACGTGTTCCAGCACACAGGTGAGAAGCTCTTCAACTGCAAAATTTGCAAAAAGAGCTTCCCGTCTCCAGCCAACCTGCTACGTCACAACCTGACCCACGGAGGATCCCGCATATTCAACTGTCCCCTCTGTGAAAAGCGCTTCTTCCAGCCGACGTCACTCAAACGCCACATGCTGATTCACCAGGGCGGTGAAAGCCAGGAACGCAAGGTCAGAGGCAGAGGAAAAGGCAGGGGACAATCAAGCGATGGCCGTCTGCACATATGCCCAGAATGCCCAGCCAGCTTCAAGTTTGAGTCCCAGCTGAAGAGTCACAGGTTTGTGTGTGTTTCATCTAAAACTTCATTATTTGCTCACCCTTATCACATTATCACATTTTGGAGAATATCTGTTTTTGTCCATACTATGAAAGTCAATGGGGTCCAAAACATCACTTTTATTAAAAAAAAAAAGTCAAAAAATATCTTCTTTTGTGTTTCACAGATGTAAGAAAGTGATATTAATTGCGACTAATCGCATACAAAATGAAAGTTTGAGTTTGCCTAATATACGCGTGTACGGTGTCTAATTATTATGTATATATAAATACAAACACAATTGTGTATATATTTAAAAAATATGTATATTTACAAGTATATGTATTTATTATAGTTTTTCTATAATTTATATTATATATAAATACAAGTATTTTGTACATAAATATTTCTCTTAAATATATTCATTAATTTGTGTGTATTTATATATACATAATACACACAGTACACACATATTAAGCAAACTCAAACTTTTATTTTGTATGCGATTAATCACGATTAATCGTTTGACAGCCCTACTAGGTTTGGAACAACCTCACTGTGTTTCTTTAAATTTGTTCATCCCCCTTCTTAGCTTGTTCCCAGAGATGATGAATATTTAATCTGACTGTAAATAGAGATGGAAAGTTATAAGTAGTCGACGACAAGAACTTAAATAATCTCACGTTGCGCGCAAATCCGATCTTTAAGAGCGACTGTCCGCACTGTCATTTAGCGAGTGATGAAATCTGATCTGTTTTTTCAGACAGTGTAGTCAGTATCCGGTGCATCAACATGGGTTGTTGTAGTAATGATGTGAGCGTCAGCACGATGCCAGACTTTCTCAAACAACAACTCCAAGTAGCTGTCAGTGTGGGAAGAGAGGACGGAAAACTGCCTCTTCTCCTGTCTATCATGACATCTCGATGCAACGCTGAAGTACGAGGCGCGTGAGGGAGCAGATGCGTTTTGTGTATATACCAAAAGAGTGAGTGAAAATGATGTATACTGCTGTAAACATGGATAGGTTTATTTTGTGTGAAGGACTTGAGTCAGATATACCAAAAAATTCGATTTTTGCTGCCTGTCTGAACAAAGGGCCTGATGCCAGATTCATTTGAGCGGGAACTTGAGATGACACCGGACTAATCGTAGGATGTTTCTGTTAGTTAACAAGCTTCGTTTGTGCCCTTCCTTGTTATGGTCCACGTCCCTACAGGTTTTTCTGTACTGGAAACACTTGGCCTGTCAACTATACAACATCAGGAAGATGTCTGATTAGTCTCTAAGAGAAGCGATCAATTAAACAAGTGCCTCTGACATTTCTCATTCCCCATGTGATGTATTTAGCAATTTTGGCATCTAGGTAATGTGAATCTTGAGCAAGTGAAAAACAGAAGCGCTAAACAGTCAACATGGACATTCAGCATTTTTGCTGTTGGAAAAGGGTAAAAGATTTAGAGAACAGAGTGGCAGATGATAGATATAATGCATGCATGTTTGCGGTCAAGGTTTTTTAAAAAAAGTATACTTTTATTCATCATGGATGCATTTAATTAATCAAAGGTAAAATCATTTATAATTATTTTTTTTTCCAAATAAATGCTTTCTTTTTAACTTTCTGTGCACCAGAGAATCCTGAAAATGTGTTATGGCTTCCACAAAAATATTAAGCAGCATAACTGTGTTCGCAATATTAATAAGAAGAAGAAATGTTACTTGATCACCAAATCAGCCTGTTAGAATGATTTCGGAAAATCATGTGACACAGAAGACTGAAGTAATGATCAGTTGCCATCACAGGAATAAGTTATGTTTTATATGTTAAAATAAACAGGACACATTTATTTCAAATTGTAATAATATTTAACATGAGTATAAGATGGTGTATGACCTAACACAATTTGATAAAAATAAATGGGACATACACAAAATTGCTTAAATGAGATTAGGCAGGTTGAAAATCTATAAAAATATGTGATGAATCAAATTGGTTGTGATGTAAAACAAATCACAATACTATGGAAGCCTGTTTATGGCACTGAATAAAAAATAAAGGTTATTGTGACTATCTCACAATTCAGACATTTTTTTTTTCTCAGAATTGCGTTAAATAAAACTCGCACTTCTGCCATTTTTAGAATTGCATGATATAAACTTGCAATTGCAAGTTATAAAGTCATAATTTTGAGATATCAAAGTCACAATTCTGACTTCTCTGAATTGCGAGTTTCTATCTTTTTTTCTTCAGAAATGTGAGATATAAACTCACAACTGGGAATTACAGTCCAATTTTGAGGGGAAAAAAGGCTGATATGTTCTCAGAATTGCGAGTTTATATTAAAAATCTAACTTAATAACTTGCATTTGCGTATTATAAAGTCATAATTGTGAGATATAAACTCGCAATCCAGAGAAAAAGTCATAATTGCGAGAAATAAACTCAATTCTGAAGAAGTCAAATTTGTGAGTTTATATCACAATTCTGAGAAAAAAGAATTGTTTATCTCGCAAATCTGACTTTTTTCAGAGAAACTTTCAATTCTAAGAAAAAGTCATATTTGCGAGTTTCTATCTTGAGCTCAAGCTGTGATATAAATAAAAAGCTATTAGCTATTTACAAAAAGGGGGCGGGGCTGTTTTATATTTCAGTTGAAATTATGTCAACACGTAGAATAACACTGCATGTTTCAAAGCACCTCAGTGGACCTTTAAAGTAGTATTTATAAGCGTTTAATTTACAGCGGTAACCAAGGAAATGCTGTATCACTGCTGTTCCATAAGCGCCACCTGCTGTCAGAGAGTGAATGTGCATTTTCCTTCAGCACGTCTGCTGTTTTTGTTTTGTGCAGATGTTTTTGTAGCATTTGCTTCAAATTTTGAAATTATACAATGTAATTTAAATCTAAAACTGCTCATGTATGCAGCTTATTGTTTAGATTGTGGTAAAATGCAGGGGGTTGCCTATAAATTGAAGTTAAATGAGCACAGGTAAAGCCTCAGTTTGTTTATATGAAGAGATGTATTTGTATTATTTATTTATTTGATTCAGGATTTGTTTTAAAATTTCTGTTTTTTTCCTTTTTTTTATTTAACATATTTCAATTTTACAAAGAAACGTGCAGCATTTTCGCTGAGAAATAATAGGACACCGTTTTGTTTATAATTTGTGTTAAATCTCATGTTGCTAAAAAAAATTGTGAGAAAATTAAATCGTGAAATCAGTATTGTTAATCCTATCGTATCGTGAGTTGAGTGTAGGGCTGTCACTAACGATTATTTTGGTAATTGATCAATTTATTCTGACGATTAATTGAGTATTTGGATAATCATAATTAATTTTTTGTAGTAATAAAAAAGACCTTAGGGAACAATAGCCTTTACAATTACTTAAAATACATATAATAGCTATGAGGCAATAATAATTTGTTCAAATAAAGTAAATAAAGTATAAAAAGCAAGTAATCATATGGTTTTATTGAAAAAAAGCTGTTAAAATACATAATGTATTATAAACAATAGAGCTAATGTACATTATGCATTATAACAAATGCCTACAGAGGGCGCCAACGGCCTAAAAACTGTTTTTACACTTAACTGCGTGATCTAATCCGTCTTTAATATAGACTAACATTTACTTAACATATAAGTCAAGTGTCAACTTAATCTTTAATATTTGACCGTTTCGTTATGATAGGAAAGCTACAAATACTAATTTTGAGCAAGATGATGATGTATTTTACTGCGTTTGTGTTCTAAACGACTAACTTACAAATCTGATGAAATAACACACATTGCGTTCCAGATAAACCCAAACTCGCAACAACATGCAGATGGAGTTTTGAGATACTCCACTCAATCATCACAGTTCGTTGAGCAGCATTTACTGTGAACGGAGCTGCTCTGAGATATTTGTATGTAACCTACACGCATGTAAATAATTAAAACGCATATATTAAACCTGCATCACACAGCGTAGCGTTTGTGAATTCTTAATACAATGGACCCTTTTCACAAGACTGTGATGACGCGTTTTAACGGTCATCATCATCATAAATCCTTGAATTTTTTTTTTTTTTTTATGTATGTACATTTATAACACTATTCTTTGTATTATATCCTTTTTTTATTAAGTTAGAACAAACTAGTTAACGCTAATGCGAGGGTGTTTCTAATGCCGCGTCTATGGGAGAGATGGTAAATTTGACGTTCTCTCTTCTGACTGCCGATATCAGTCTCTCTCTATTTTTTTTTTCATTTGAATGAAAGTCGTGACAACACTATCGTTGAGGTTTTCTTTTGTTATTTGAGCAAATGGGAATGCAAAAAATATATTTGTGGTACTCTCCCCTTCACTGCTCTCGGATTTTACCCAACTATGACGACTTCCGCTAAGATAAACCCGGAAACGTGAGAAAGTTCCATGGTGGATTTCTCAAAATCGAATACTCGAATAGAATCGAGGAATCATTGCAGCCTTAGTTGAATGAATCATTACATCCATAAATGAGATTTTACACATTGTTTGATAAATAACCTATTTACACATTAACTCAAAACCTGACCTTCATATAAAAACAACTGTGTCAATCAATAGAAATATATAATTGTGCATACTCTTTACCTTTGTTTTTACAAATCTAGACATGGGTAGAAATTGATGAGGAATGAGTAGAGAAGAATGTTTCCAGTACAGAAAAATGCAAGAGAAAACATTCAAAACATGATGGATTTTTCAATTTTTAGATTGAAATGCATGGCATAGCTGAATACTTAGGAAGCAGAAAATGGAGAGAGAGAGAGAAAAAAAAAAAAAATCAACAGGGTGAATGCTTCCTACTAAAGTACCTTAATGATGGTAGTGTGAGATATGAGTGCTTCCCTTATGTGATTGCAGTTATTTGCTCTGTGTTTGGTGTCATCATCATATTGACTGCAATTGAATGTGCTGTTACTCCGAAAGAACTTCGATAACCAGATTTGGAGAATGCCTTTTGATAATACGTGATGTAAGATTATAATGCCTATCTCATTATTTGAAACTCTATTCACAAGGGCCTTCATTACTGGATTTCTCATAATGCTCAGTGGCACAGGAGTAAAACACATTAATGCTGCAATTGTACAGAGTTATTATCTCTGTGCCATCAAACTTTCTTGATTTTCCAGAGCACTGATACAGCTAATAAGATCAGAACGCGGATAAACTGTTCGGTTGTTTACAACTAATAAGCATATGTCAGTAATTTACCGAAACTACATTCCTAATTAAAATGTCAATAATTAAAAAAAGAAATCGGCTAATATTTTTTCTTCCAGTCGTTTTACTGAGGGCACTGGTAAAAGATGACACACTGCCACGGGACTGAAAAGTAAATATAAGCAGTAATTATTGATGTCAGGAATAATTAGTAAGGACCCTGCTGATTTTAATCTCATGCGAGTGGGCTTTAAGACTTTACAGAGGCTGTCTCCAGCACACCTCAGTTTAATGACATTTCTTCAGCTCAAAGTTGAAGCTGCATTATTTTTCCGTGATGTTAATTATACCTCTATGCGAGTGCATGACTGTGTGCCTTATGATATGTGGGTGAATTCAAACGTGGCTTTTCTCACATAGCGATTCTTGCTGGATTGGCTCCAGGGATTGCATGATGCAGCCTTTCTTATTCACTTTCTCTGTTTTTCGCTGTTCTAGACTCCTACACACCAGCCATCCCTTCCCTTGCAGTGTGTGCGGAGAGGCATTCATACGACGCAAAGAGCTGGACCTCCACTCTCTCATCCACCAAGGTCAGCCTGCAGGAAACAATTACACACTCAGCCTTTTGTTCTTACGAGCTCTCATTCACGTGCCATTTCTTGCATTCATGCATTAGGATTAGGGTTGGCGATTGATTAAAAATGTAATCAAATTAATTAAACAATATGCCGATGAATTAAATTAAGCGCGTATCAATATTTTAGCCCCCAAATGAAGACGTTTCAAAGACATTATGTCATTATGGCAGACAAAAGCACTGAATAGACAATGTGAAAATGAGATTTAGCAGTCTGCGTGTGTATATGTATATAGGGGAGCACAAGTGCAAGCGCAAACAAAATAATAAAAAATGAGCTGTGTAAATAAGTTCAGACCGCTCATTTGCATACTGACATGGTTAAAAGCTGTTAATGCACAATCACCATTTTAGATCAACTAACTGTGATACTGAAGATTTCCATTCAAAATTAAAGCGTAAATACTGGCTATGCGTTGCCTGTTTCAGAGTGAAACACAAAACATTTCACTCAGCAGAACTGGCAACGCATTTGCTGGCAACCCACCAAAATGAAAGCTTACTGATTTTAGTTTGTAAATGTTAAAAATTCATAATAAAATTAGGGCAGTCCTTGACTAAAGATTTTTCTGGTTCATTGTAAGCATTAGTCGACTATTAGTTGTACGTTTATTAAAGGAGAAGTCCACTTCCAAAACAAAGATTCACATATATTGTACTCACCCCCTTGTCATCCAAGATGTTCGTGTCTTTCTTTCTTCAGTCATAAAGAAATTGTTTTTTGAGGAAAACATTTCAGCATTTTTCTCCATATAATGGACTGCTATGGTGCCCAATTTTGAACTTCCAAAATGCAGTTTAAATGCGGCTTCAAACGATCCCAAACGCGGTTGTAAATGATCCCAGCCGAGAAATAATTCTTATCTACCGTAACGATCGGTTATTTTCATAAAAATAATTCAATTTATATACTTTTTAATGTCATGTCGCCGCCATGTTTTAGGACACGCTAAATAGCGTACAATGACAATAAATACAAATCACTAGAGGAAAAAAGGACTGTATTTGCGTTAATATTTTTAAGAGCTGCTTGCACTTGCTTAGAATAAATTTACTAATACAGGAATCCATTGCGTTCATTCGAGCACTCAGTCGTGTGGCCAGAACACGACACATACACACTCACAGAAATCATACGGCCGTCTTCTACTGTACCACATACAGGACCGAATTAATTTCTCTTTTGCAGTTTTTAATAACTAGGTGGCACTGGTATATCTGTCAGATAAAATAAACACACCAGTTGATCTTTTAAGTGAACCGCTCTGCACATTTTGTGTGTATCTCAGATGTCTGTTCTGTTCAAAAGTAAGTGCCCTGCAAACTTGAAATATTCCGCCCTGATTCGAGTTCGAAGACAGCGTAGCACCTTATTTTTGTCGTAAGAGTGGGAGCGGCCGTTTAATGTGTCTGGCTTCCGGTCTCATCCGCGTCCAGCTATGTTTATCTGTACAAAACAGCTCGTTTTGCTGCTTGACATTGCAGATTGGTGTGTCTTACCATATTATTTTAATGTATTATCTTAATTATGAACACAGTAGTCTGTAGTGCAAACTGTTTTACCGTTTACGGCACAAATAATATTCTTCTTGTTATTTCTCTATGGCAGATTATGAACAGGAAGTCTAATACATTACCAGAAAACAGCTTACTTCCGCATTGAAAAATAAGGTGGATATGTTCCATTCAAGGAGCATTAAAGTGTGCAAGACATGAATTTAAGTTGCATTTATTTACAGAGGTATATTATGACACACTTCTCTAGTAAGTTTAGTCTGTGCATGAAGACGATGCAGGCAGTGGCGTAGCGCAAATCCATGAATGAATACTCCCAAATAAAGTAAACTTCAACTGATTACCACTGCTCAGGGAGTAGGGAGCAATGAACATTGTGTAGGGACCATAATCGGAAAACGCAGATCAGTCATGGAGCACTCTTTGAACTAGCTGGTTATGTGAATCAGGTTAAATAAGAGAGGCATATGCAATATATGTAAACCGACGGTACGTGAGGACTGTAAATGAGAAACGCCGATGTATTTAATCATACATCATATCGCCCTAATTTCATTAAGAGATGAAGTACAATAAGTTTTACTGGACTTAAATTGAACGAATACACGATTTCTTACAAAGAGCTGCTGAACAGTGAATCAGATGAGTTGCTTTATGAACAAAGACAGTGATCGCAACGAGTCACATCACAGATTAAATTACATTTCCAAACGTGTTATTCATACCGTGAGCACTTACAAATTCATGTGGATCAGAAATTATGAATCTGTAATAAATAATAAATACAAATGACAAAGCCAGATTTTGAAGTTTATTTTCATTGAGCTGCTTTCGCCATTGTGTTGTTTCAAGCTGAAAAGCATAAAATTGCGCTTCATTTTAGATCCGTTTTCCACTCTGGTCACGACAGCAGATATAGCAGTTCACATCACAGCAAGCGTTCTCCATTCTTTTTCAGTTTTAAATGTACAATATACATTTTAACATCTACGTCCACTATTAGCCAGTCTAGACTGTAGTGTCCGTGTCCGAAAGTCCCAGAATGCCATGCGTTGCTGACGTCACGTTCTCATACGCCATCCACCTTATTTTTCAATGAGGAAGTAAGCTGTTTTCTAGTAATGTGTTAGACGTCCGGTTCATAATCCGCCATAGGGAAATAATGAAAAGAATATCAAAATGCAGTAAACGGTAAAACAATTTGCACTACAAACCAGTGTGTTCATAATTAAGATAGTACATTAACATAATATGGTAAGACACACCAGTTTGCAATATCAAGCAGGAAAACAAGCTTTTTGTGCAGCTAAAAATAGCTGGAAGTGGATGAGACTGGAAGCAAGACACAAAAAATTTACAAATGGCTTCACCCACTCTTATGGGAAAAATAAGGTGGATATGCACTGCGGGGTTTAGCGCTGCCGATTGAAGAGCGCCAGTGAATTAAAAAGTCACAGTTTTGCATTGTGCTTTGAAAATGGCAGTAGATAGACTAAATGTATGCTTTCAGTTCGAATAGAAATCGTATATAGTCTTACAGTTTGTCAATCTAAAATAGTAATTGTGCTTTAACAGCTATCAACCATGTCAGTACTCAAATGAGCAGTCTTTAACTTCGCATTTTTTAAATTTTGGTCACGCATACGTACCTGCTTATGTGCACCCCTGCATATAAATCTACTTTGAAGTGGTTGTTCAATATATATTATATAATAGTTGCAGTAAATCAACATGAGTAACCTTAATACCCTCACAAACTCACTTTATTAAGTGGCCCAATCAGTTTCTCCTTTCAACTCGCAGCTCTGTGTGGGTTAATGTTTGTGTTTCTGACCACACACACATACACACACACCAGCTCCCTGACAGATCTGTCAAATGAATGAGCTTTCATCGATTGCTTCCAAGTAAATAGATGGGGTCAGAGGTCACATTGATCAGGATGGGTTGTGTGTGTATTGATAAGATCAGCTGCTGATCACAATCACTTCTGATCAGAGACTCTTACACGGATCAGTCCGCTGCCACAGCTGTTCCTCTCTTTAGCCGAACAGAGGGAGAGAACGACGCTGAATAGATTTTTTTATATACAGGTGTAAATAAGGGAGTGCAGAGTTGCTTAGTAGAAGCTTTTAAAAGCCTGTAAAGGTCAGTGAGGCTGAGTCACAGCCTGACAGTTTGAATGCTCTGCATCTAAACATCACATCACCCGTGACCCCCATAAAGTGCAGTTATTTCTGCGTACGCGCTGTGCATTCTGTGAAATGTCTGTTTATCAGCCACCTCCCTCTGATTGGTCCTGTGTAAATAAGAGGGAGCTTTTTGTATGCTCATGTTTGTGTCGCTCTCTCCGTCTCCGGCCCTCTTTTTAGATAAGGAACAAACAATGCGTGTTTGTTTTTCTCTCTCGATAAGAAGCTGAAGATTATTTTTTGCTTGTGTGTGTGAGGGAACGTGTGTATAAACATAAGTATCTCTCATGTCCGGTACATCAGAAGCCAGAGACTAGAGAATCTGTGTGCCTCTCCATTTCTCTTATTGTAGATAAGCACTTTTGGACGCATTATATATGAGTGGGGCAAGCTGGCCACTTTAAACTTACGTTGTCCTCTATTCAAGAGAAATGAGAAGTAAAACTAACTGAAAGAGGTGATTCTTCTCAGGGGAAAAAAACTCAACTTGCACAACAATGTTATAAACTCTATCATGTCCAGGATTAAGTTGATTTGTTAGGATAAATGTGAATAATTTGTATTTTAAATTCGAATAGTATTTGTTAATTGGGAATCTGCACAATTTACCCTAAAGCATCTCACACTTTACTCCATAAGCTCTGGTGAGAATATGCTAGTCTCACGAGAACCAAGTTTTGTTTGTTGCAAAGGAAAAACAGGCTTCTCTTGGCTTATATTGAAATCCTCTGACAATTTAAAAAAGAAATAAATAAAATTATGATAAATTATTTTTTTTAATAATTAGAAATGCTTTTGATTATTAAAATATAATGAAATCATTAAAATGGAACACGGAATTTAGTACAAATAAAACTGAAATTGAGGGGGGCAAAAATGTATTTCATAAGGCCTTAGAATGTAAAAAGTAAACTTTTAATAAACTGCTGGCGAATTGTTTAAGTTTCATGATTTCAGTTAATTAGATATGCTTTTTGATTAATATTTTGTAACCATTAAAATGGAGTCTAGATTGGAATGGAATTTGTAAAAAATAAATTGAACTTAGAAAAAAATAAAATGGATTTCATAGGGCCCTATGATAGTAAAGACATTTAGAATGTTACAAAATATTTCTCTTATAAATAAATGCTGTTATTTTGAACTTTATTTTTATTTGAGAATCCTGAAAAAATGTAGAATGTTTCTACAAAATGTTTCTATCAGCAGCACAACTATTTTCAACATTGATAGTAGTAAGAAATCAATATTACAATGATTTTTGAAGGATCATGTGACATTAAAGAAGTAATGGTTGCCAAAAATTTAGCTTTCTGAAAAAATGACATGTAAAAATATATTACAACTGAGGTGAGTCGTGGTATTGAGCGATAGCAATATGGCTGCCCACTGCTCCGGGTGTGTGTTCACAGTGTGTGTGCATGTTTGTTCACTACTCACTACTGTGTGTGTGCACTTGGATGGGTGAAATGCAGAGCACAAATTCCGAGTATGGGTCACCATACTTGGCCACACGTCACATCCTTTCCTTTCCTTTCCTTAAATTGCAGTAACATTTCACAATATTGCTGTTTTTACTGTATTATGATCAAATGGACCACAAAACCAGTCAATTTTTTGAAATTGAGTTTTCCATTGGTTTGTTAGGACACCATTTGGCGGAGAAACAACTATTTGAAAATCTGGAATCTGAGGGTGCAAAAAAAAAAAAATATATTGAGAAAATCACATTTAAAGTTGTCTAAACGAAGTTCTTAGCAATGCATATTACTAATCAAAAATTAAGTTCTGATGTATTTAAGGTTGAAAATTTACCAAATATCTTCATGAAACATAATCTTTACTTAATATCCTAATTATTTTTGGCATAGAAGAAAAATAAGTAATTTTGACCCATACAATGTATTTTTTGGCTATTGCTACAAATATACCCGTGCTACTTAAGACTACTTATTTGTTTGCTACTGATCCAGGGTCACAAATAATGCACCTTTCGAGAGCATAAGAGTAATGTGTAAACATTTAAAGGAACGCTCCACTTTTTTTGAAAATAGGCTCATTTTCCCCTAGAGTTAAACAGTTGAGTTTTACCATTTTTGAATCCATTCAGCCGATCTCCGTGTCTGGCGGTAGCACTTTTAGCATAGCTTAGCATAGATCATTGAATCCGATCAGACCATTAGCATCTCGCTCAAAAATGACCAAAGAGTTTCAATATTTTTCCTGTTTAAAACTTGACTCTTCTGTAGTTGCATCGTGTACAAAGACTGGCGAAAAATGAAAAGTTGCGATTTTCTAGGTCGATATGGCTAGGAACTATACTCTCATTTCGGCGTAATAATCAAGGGACTTTGCTGCCGTACCATGGGTGTAGCAGGCGCAATAATATTACGCAGCCGTCAACTCTGCCGGCTGCAACTCTGCATCTACACAAACTTAGTGCCGGTCACTTTCAGGTGCTGTGTAATATCATGGCACCTGCTGCACCCATGGTACGGCAGCAAAGTCGGCCTAGAAAATCGCAACTTTTCATTTTCCGTCAGTCTTAGTACACAGTGTAACTACAGAAGAGTCAAGTTTTAAATAGGAAAAATATCGTCATAATATGGTCATTTTTGAGCGAGATCTAATCATATTCATTGATTTATGCTAAGCTATACTAAAAGTGCTACCGCCAGACCGGGAGATCGGCTGAATGGATTCGAAAACGGTAAAACTCAACTGTTTAACTTTAGGGGAGTTGGACAATGAGCCTGTTTTCAAAAAAAGTGGAGTGTTCCTTTAAAGTATTAGTTCACTTCCAGAACAAAAATTACAGATAATGTACTCACCCCTTTGTCATCCAAGATGTTCATGTCTTTCTTCAGTCGTAAAGAAGTTATGTTTTTTGAGGAAAACATGTCAAGTTTTCTCTCCATATAGTGGACTTCTATGGTGCATGCAAGTTTGAACTTCCAAAATGCAGTTTAAATGCAGCTTCAAAGGGCTGTAAACGATCCCACCTGAGGAAGAAGGGTCTTACCTAGCGAAATGATCCGTTATTTTCTAAAATAAAAAATGGACAATTTATATACTTTTTAATCTCAAACGCACATCTTGTCTAGCTCTTCATGAACTCTGTGTATTGCAGTTCATTGGACGATTTTGAAGTTGGAGGACAAAATGAGATGGGAGTTTTTTTCGACATACCCTAACTGTCATAAACCGGAATACACAGAGTTCACGCAGAGCTAGACAAGATGCGCGTTTGAGATTTAAAACGTATGTAAATTGTACAGTTTTAGAAAATAACCAATCGTTACGCTAATTAAGACCCACATAAATAAAAAAAGTCCCTAAATAAAAAGTCATTCAGTTGGACTAACCAGCAGACCAGTCCTACTGCTTACCATCTTGAATGTTGTTTTAATCTTCCTGAAATGCCTGAGCCAAAGTCTGTCATTAAAATGGTTTAGCATAATTACCTCCCAGAACTGTCTAACACGATTGCGTTCCCACACATCAGGCATTCGCCTCAGAATGCAAGATAACCTGACAGCATTTGTTATTGCATTTCATCTACGCACTCTAAGCGGAAATAATTTATTACGTAGGAGAAAAGAGCTACAGTGGCATCCCCTATTGCAGCAATCCATTTTCATTATTGATCATTTGCGCCAGTTTCCCAGGAAGTTTAGTTCTCTTGAACACATGAAATGACAACTGTGCTTTATTCTCAAATGTTTCATGCAATATTCAAAATTTTCATGCAACTGGAAACATAGCTAGTGACACATCTTACCCCACTCTCAAACCCCTCTGTCTTTGTTTGTAGATAAAGAACCAAAGACGTGTCCTAACTGCGGCTCTCAGTTCCTGAATCAGACAGTGCTGGACACACACCTGCAGCGCTGCACCGGGGAGGAGACGGGCCGCCGCAAATATAAAGGTCAGGGAAGAGGCAAAGTGGGAGGTCAGCTGGAGTGTGATATGTGCGGCCACCGCTGCGTGACTCAGGATGGTCTTGACCTGCATCGCCTCTCCCACACCGGTCAGACGCCCCTGCGGTGCCCGCTTACCCCCTGCAGACGCCGCTTCGCCTCCAGTGCTGCTCTAGGAGAGCATCTCGTGGCACACTGCTGTGGAGCATTAGGCAAAAGAAACGCCCCACGCCGATTCACCTGCGAGTTCTGTGGGAAGGAGTTTGCCTACGCGTCTACCTTCACCGTTCACATGAGGACGCACACCAACGAGAGACCCTTTGAGGTTTGCTTCTTTCAGAATGGCTCAAATAGCTGCTGGTTCCGTTGTTCATTTTTATTGTAATTGTTTGTTTAGTTTTTGTTTGAAAAAACGTTCTTACATGTCATTAGTTTTAATCAATTTAACTGTGGCTAAAATATATTATTATCTGCATATATAATACCATTCAAGTATGTGCCATCAGTCGTGGAATCCAGTCATAAAAATGGAATTTACTGTACAGTGCAGAATGTTATGGAATTTGCCTAATTTTGAATGAATAAATGAGAAGTAGGTTAGTACACTTAAATCAAAATGCGATATGGACTAGTGTCTGTAAATATTAAACAGCAAAAACATTATTTAAATATAAATCCTGCATGTTCTGCGTGAATGGCGCAGACGCACGGTTTATTTGCTACACACATACTGAAGCGCGCATGGTGTTTTCAGTCACTTTAGTAGCATTTTACCATTTCTTTTGAGAAAAACTATCATCATATCATATACAAACAGAAACTTGAAGGTCTTCACAGCAACCTGTCAAAATGAAAGTTCAGTTTAACTTGAAGAAACTGTGACAGGAATGTATTAATTAATGTAATATAGTACTACTACTAACAATAATAATTATTAAAATATTATTCTTTAAGGAATATTTACCAGAAAAACAACACATTATTTAAATAAAAATAAACAAAATAATAATACATTTAATAATATATATAATAAATAATTTTTGTTTATAGAATTAATTAATTAGAGATTATTTTGATAAAATTTAATGCAACCATTAAAATGGAATCTAGAAAATTAATGAAAAACAGAATTTGGTCAAAATAAAACTGAATTTGAGAAGAAAAAAAAAAGATTTCATAGGCCCTTAAAAATGAAATTTTAAATTTAAAGTTAAATTGTGTAAATTTCATAATTTAATGATTAAAAAAAATGAAATACAGAAAAATTAAAATGGAAAAAAAATGAATTCGGACACAATTTTACAGATTTCATAGGGCCCTATGACTAAAAGGATTTATAATGTTGCAAAAATGTAGTAACATTTTGCTATATATATATAAAAAAAAAAAAAAAAAAAAAAAAAAAATATATATATATATATATATATATATATATATATATATATATATATATATATAATTTTTTTTTTTTTTTTTTTTTAACTGTAAAGAGATTTATTATGTGTAAATTTCATATTTTTAAGTAATTAGACATGCTTTTTGATTAATATTTTTAACCATTAAAACAGAGTTATAATGGAAAAAAATGGAATGCAGAAAAATTTAAAAAAAAAAATGAATTTGGAAAAAAATAAAATAGATTTCATAGGGCCTAATGACAGTAAAGAGATTTATAATGTTACAAAAATGTAGTAACATTTCACAATATTGCTTTTTTTTTTTTTACTGTGAAGAGATTTATAATGTGTAAATGTAATATTTTCAACAAATTAGACGTTTTTGGTTAATATTTTTAACCATTAAAACGTAATTAAAATGGAAAAAAAATTAATCCAGAAAAATAAAAATAGAAAAAATGTATTTGGAAAAATATAAAACAGATTTCATAGGGCCTTAAAGTGATTTATAATTTATAATGCTTTTTGATTAATATTTTTAACCATTAAAACAGTCTAGAAAAATTAAAATGGAAAAAAATGGAATCCAGAAAAATTAAAACAGAAAAACAATTTATTTGGAAATAAACAAAACAGATTTCATAGGGCTCTATGACAGTAAAGAGATTTATAATGTTACACAATATTTTTATTATAAATAAATGCTGTTATTTTGAACTTTTTTTTTTTATTAAATAACAAAAAATGTGTTTTTACAAAAATACCAGCAGCTATTTTTAACATTAGTAGTAATTGAAATATTACAATGATTTGTGAAGGATCACATGACACTGAAGAAGTAAATGCTGCTAAAATTTTAGTTTTGGAAAAGAAAATACATTTAAAAATATATTAAAAATAGAAAATAGTTATTTTTAATTGTAGTAACTGTAGTAAACTGTTTTTTTTTTTGTTTTTTTACTTCATTTATGATCAAATAATGCAGCTTTGGAAAGCATAAGAATAATGTGTAAACAATATAGAATTTTAAACAATCTGTAAAATGATTTATCAACATAAAATGTGGAAATCTAAGCTATTAAAATAGTACATAAAATATACTTTATACTTATTTATACCTCTTTTTTTCTATTGTACATTTCTTCAGCTTTAGAGACTTCATTAATGTCCATCTTGCCAACTATTACTTTTACAAACTATTACTAATGTTTGCATATTTTTGTCTCATCACCATTATCTCTATTACCAATATCTGATCAAAAATCAGAAATTACTTCATTAACAAAAATTTTCATTAGTGCTGATGAGAATAACACATCCTCGTTCTTTTTCACACATTCGCTTCTTCTCTCTGTTGCAGTGCTCTCATTGTGGGAAGCGTTTCCGGCAGCTTCCGCACCTGCAGGATCACGAGCGCATTCACAGCGGCGAGCGGCCGTTCACGTGCTGGGTGTGCGGTAAAAGCTTCAGCGTAGCAGCGAGGCTAACGGAGCACGCCCGCGTGCACAGCGGCGAACGGCCGTACATCTGCCCTCGGTGTCCCACCGCCTTCCGCTCACGACCCAACCTCGACAAACACATGCGTCTGCACGCCAACGACCCCTTGGATCCTTCCGCACAGAACGCGGATGACGACGCGGCAGTGCAGACCATCCTCTTAGTACAGGAGTCTGCTTCATCTTCACCATCCTCCTCCTCATCCGCTGTGCCTGTGGTCCAGGAAGGCATGCTAGTGGCAGAGGAAGGCAGCTCCTCTGTGGTCTTCCTGCACCCCAACCTTACCGTGCCCACCATCACTATGCCAACTATTTCAGTTCCTAACATCTCTGTAGTTGCAGGTCAGGATGTGCCTCACACTATTGAGGTTATCTTAGAAGAAACTGTGTAAAGACGTAAGCAAGTTGAATGCAAACGAGACATGGGATGGACGTGAATTTAGTTTTTTTGTTTTTGAAAGAGAAAGGCAGATTCAGCAATAGATAAAACAAAGGTCACGACTTAACACAAGTTTATGTATGGATTTCTAAAAGAGATGCCTTGTTGATTAAGACATGTTTTGCTTTTGCAATATAGAAATGCAACAACTCAGCATCTATGCCCTGGAGAAAATGAAATCACTAAGGTTTTTGCATATGAATGGCAACAGTGTAATAACGCTTTGATTTTATCTTATGATTTGAGTGTTTTATCTGCCTTTAATACAAGAAGTGGACCATAATTTGTGGTGTTTAATTTTAATAAAAAGCTTGAGCTTGTTGGGGTCTGTTACGGTTTCATTTAAAGAGATTTTGACTTTAGCAAAGTCGCTGATGAAGTAGAAATATTCTTGTCAACTCACTGATGACTGCACATGAAGCTTTGGCCAGTCAGGGAAAAATTATTTTTGCTGATCATTTCGAATGAATTGAAGGTGCCATGTCAGAATTTTTTAATCATTTAATTTTTTTCTACAAAAAATTGTTACTCTAGTATTTTTGCACCCAAAACGCTCCTAATTTAGAATGGCCATTCCCTTGTTAAAAAGAACTGCTAAGTTGAATGTGCTCTTCTATATTTTTCCTTCTATATTTGCAGATAGTATAAAAAGCCACTTAAAGGGATAGTTCATCTGAAAACTTTTTCAATTTGAATATTAGGGTAAATTTAACTTATTTTGTCTTTTAGGAGACATGTAAGTATCTTTTGTAGTTTCTGAAGGGCTGTACTAAATGGAAAAAAAAAAAAGATATTTGGGCAAAATAGGAAAATAGTACACATCGTCATTCTTTTCAAAAGTTTTCACCCCCCAGCTCTTAATGCATTGGTTTTCCTTCTGGAGCATCAGTGAGCGTTTGAACCTTCTATAATAGTTGGATATGAGTCCCTCAGTTTAAAAAGATGGACCTCAAAATCATACAGCCATTCTTGGAAAGGGTTCAAATACGCAAAAATGCTGGGAAACCAAAGAATTTGTGGGACCTAAAGGATTTTTCTGAAGAGCAGGGGGCAGTTTAACTGTTCAGGACAAAACTTGTTCACTAAACAAAAAACAAAAATCAAACAGCTGTGGATCATTCAGGTAACAACAGTATTAAGAATCAAGCGTAAACGCCTTTTATGTGAAATATCTTATTCAGGTTTAGTACTTAATGAAAAACAACATGCATTTTGTATGATCCCTCTTATTTTGATAAAATAATTACCATTTTGCAGATTCTGCAAAGTGTATGTAAACTTTTGACCAACTAAGTGTTTTAAAACTTGCACTTTATAAAAAGTACACTTTGTAATGTAAAATTAAAATAGTTACTTTAAAGTACATTTTAAATAATTGTTTTAATAATCTTTTGTTGTTGACCGACATACTAAAGCACAATTAAAGCACTTGATTATTTTTTTTAAACATATTAATATACATGACTTACAAGTTTCAATAGAAATCACTTTCAAGCATGTTTTACTTTGCCAAAATGGTTGTCAGTAGATTCAGCAGTACACTTTAATCATATTTCGAAGACAACAGAGGTAATTATGAAATTACAAATAAAGAAATTGCTTAAAG
Source organism: Cirrhinus mrigala (assembly GCA_036247105.1). Taxonomy (NCBI): domain Eukaryota; kingdom Metazoa; phylum Chordata; class Actinopteri; order Cypriniformes; family Cyprinidae; genus Cirrhinus; species Cirrhinus mrigala. The sequence goes on from CM070022.1 coordinate 24,386,683, forward strand.
TTCTACTTGAGTGGGTTGACTACTAATTGCATTTAATATACATTTAAACTATAACACCTATTCAATTAATTGTAAATGACATGCAATTAAATGTCTAAAAAAATATCTCATTTGCTGTAAGCTTCCACCCGTCAATCATTTTGCGCGTTCACAGCTGGCAGTCCATATATGGGAAGCCGGAAGCGTAGCGTGTGACGGATGAACTTGAATCGGTTTTCGTGATTTTGCGGTCTGCGGGAAAAAAAAAAAAAAAAATGCGGCCTGCGGAATGTTCGCGAATTCTTACGACTTATACAGCCAAATGTTTTAAAGTAATAGTTAAAAAAACAGACCAAAAAACACACAGACAAGACTAAAGTGAGTATTACTAAAGCTTTTCATCGTCGGATGAGAGCTTCAAACACGTGAAAACGGATGGCGTTTTTGTTTTGCTTCTGCTTTACAGGTGGTTGGTGAAAGAGGTGCCGGAAGTTCTAGAAAGGCTAACATGGATGGCATCATCTTTAGGTTTGTTACTGAAGGTAGTATAGATTGCGAAGTGACTTATTGTTGTTATCATACAGTAAAGCAGTGTTCAATAAAAAGCGAATCGATGTGTAATAATAATAATAATAATAATAATAATAATAGTAATAGTAAAAATAATAAAGAGATTAAGCCGTTCTTCAGCCAGGTATTATGTAGTTCATTATCCTAACTGTAGGTCATTTATGGTTGCCGAGCAACATGGAGATATGGCGCACGGATGTATAATGTGCGGTCCCAGGTGTGCTGCTCGTCGAAAAAATGGCCAGATATCTGAAGAAATGGGGCGTAATTTGTCCAGGCTATTTGCCTCATAGTAGTGTGAGCTGAGAATCAGGCCTTTTCTGTTCAAGCACAAATGAAATAACGTGAAAAAGTGTTTTAAATTTAAATTTTTCTCATTTTTTTTTTCCTCGACATTCGCCAGCCCCCTGGAGTACAAACATAACAAATGGCCCTGCAGTTTTAGTTGTAAGTGATGACTGCAGTGAAACCAGCACTTTGGGCTCTTTAACTGCAAATCTCGTCATGAATTTTCACTAGTTGAATGAGGTTTGAGTTGAGCTCCATTACCTCAGCTCATTGAGAGATTGAGGCTAAGTAGAGCCATTACTGCAGCTCATAGCGTTTGCCTGCACTCGCTTCTTTGCTCCCTCAATTTACTCAGGGCCCGCTGAACTCCTCCCCCATACAGCTGCTGCATCATTATGATTAGTCCCATAAATGATAGACAGCGATATCGAAACAGCATTTCCCTTCCCTGCACTGAATTCCCAAATAACTGTTTGATAGATATCTTCCCCAGCTCATTAATTTACAGACTTTGTCTAGCAATTACTGCGTGACCTTCATGTAAATGGGCAATTTGGCAATTTAAGATGCACCAGCAGTCTTTTTTTGCCATTGAACTGCTTTGGGGGACAAATAAATAAGATAATCAATTTATACAAAATGCTTTTGATTGAATCTACTTACTGTTAACAGCATAGTTGATAACACAGTTGTTTCTGAACCATGCAGAATGTGACGTAAAAGATGCTATCAAACCAAAAGGAATATATTACATTTTAAAATGCTCATGTTACTTTTTTAATGTTACTTTTTATGGATTACATGATTACATATTCACACAATGGAAATAAAATATTTTTATAGTGTTCAAGGGGTTAAATCATTTTTATGTTTTAATTAATTATTAGCTTTTTATCAACCTACAAACCCTCTGCAGTTCTTACATTACGCCCAGTTTGTAAGGAAACCATTGTTTAATATACTGTTTAATGCATTTTATGATGTTGATATCAAAAAATGGTATAAATTTCTTTTTTTTTTTTCACTTTTTTTTACGTCAATATGGTTTGTTGGTAAATTTTGATTTTAAAAAGTAATCTAAAAAGTAGTCAGGTTACATTACCTAAAATGAGTAACCTAGATTACGTTACTAACTACAGTTTTCATTATGTAATCTGTAATCAGTAACGGACTACAATTTGTAAGTAACCCAGCTCTGTGGGTAACACATATCAACTCAATAGCAAGTTTGGTTATTGAGTTGATATTCGTCAAATATTATTGAACAAAATACAATAAAATATTTTTATGGCACCTGTAAACAATGATTGACTTGTAAAGCTGAAAGTTTTCATTTTAATTCAGTTGTAATTCTGATTTATTTCAGGTTTAATTATAGATATATTTAAATATATCAGTAATTTTCTGATATTTTTGTTTTAGCTAGTAGAAGTTTGGAATGCCTGGTTTTGTAGACGCATCGGCTGGTGAGTAAAAAAAAAATAATTTCAAACCCTAAGACATTATTATTGTGTGTTAAAAAATTATATTAGTGAGAAAAAAATATTATTATAACCTTCTCTGTTTAAAGTTATATCCAGTGTTCTAGTTACTTGTAATAGAATGTTACTAGTTACTTATTACAATAGAATTGTAATAGACTTGTAATAGGAAATGTAATAGATTGCAGATTTCAAGTTACCCTATTTAAAATGTTTAAAGCACAGCCACCACAAAATCAGACTTCAGCACCTTTTTTTTTTTTTACTTTGAGATCATTCTGAGGTTAAATACAGTTTTAAAATCATAACAAGATATAGTTTAATATCTGTGATACTGTTTTTGAAATCACATCTCATAGCATAGCTATGACAGGAAACATTGACATCTAACAATGCCTTGAAAAAACAGTTCATCTTAAAAAATAAAGCATATACATAAAACCAAATAGAAAATAAAACGGTTATTGATTAAGCATAGTCATAAGTCATATTCTGTGTCCTGAAATATTGGTGTCTCATATTTTAGAGCAGTCAGGACATTTCGGGAGGGAAATCAACTAAGTCTGTATGTGTGTGAAAATATTCAGATGTAACCCACTTTGTAATCTTTAACGTTTTCCTAAATAAATAATTTAATTACATTTTTGCTCAGGAACTGTAACAGATTGGTTAGATTTATTTTGTATTTAAATTAAGTAACTCTGTTACATGTAACTAGTTACTCCCTAACATTAGTTATATCCAGTTTTGCAACTTTTTTTTTTTTTTTGCCATAACACCCTAAATGTTAGCAACTTTACTGCTCAGATAGTTCACATTTCAAGTGGTTAAATAAAATAATTGGCTTCATATTTCTGCTTTTACATCCTTTATAGGGGTCATCGGATGCTAAGTTCACTTTTACATGTTGTTTGAACATTAATGTGTGTTGGCAGTGTATGTACAAATCTACCCTGTAATGATAAAAATCCATGCAGTGGTTTTTAATTAATCTGTAAAAATAATATCCCCTTTTTCAAATCGAGCCGTTCTCAGATGCCTGTCAGTGTGACGCTCCCACAATAGTTGATTGACATGAGCTCTTACCTTAGACCAGCTGTCACAGTCCAGTAACTTTCCATGTTTTGATGCCAGAGCAGGGATGTAAGTTAGACGAGCTGATTTTGGCAAGGTAAAAAGGGTGTTGTTTTACAAAACCATTGAGAATTTTTAATCAAAGTATATTAGAGACTTTTCATTAAGACCCTAAAGAATCATATCAACTTGTGGAAAATGGTCATCCGATGACCCCTTTAAAAATACTGACCCCCATTCACTTCCATCACCGTAACCTTGAGATTAGTTTTTTTCTTTTAAAGAAAATGAACATCCAGTCATATATATATATTTTTTTTAATTAATTAATATTACGACGCAAGTTCTATTCATTGAGCTAAACCAGCATTAAACCTGGATCATCCTTTTAATGGTTGCTACCTAAATCAGATTTCTGAGAAAATCTAAGAGGTTTTATCCAAGAAAATGACATGAGTCATGCAGTGAAGATGATCTGATAAAACATTATCAACAACAAACAAAAAACCTAGAGAACAACAAGCTGTGCAATTTTCTCGGTCAATAAGCCTTGAAGAATAAAACCACTTTGTTCACCTTTATCCTTTATTTTTTTTTTTTCTTGTAAATTCTATAAATATCCACCCATGAGTACAAGCCGTGAGGCTGCATATTCAGTGCTGCGCTGAAACCTGCTGACCTTACAATACACCAGTGAGTAAAGACTACGAGTGTCTGCTATAGACGGGCCGCAAATGTCTGACCCTGATTCTTCTACAGCTGTTTTACATGTTCGCTAAGCGACTTTGGAGTGATGTTTCATGTTTAAATGATAAAGATATTCAGAAGATGATGCATGTTTTTGCGGTGTGTGTGTGCATATAAGTCCTCTCGTTCTCTGCCTCTGTCTCTTTGCTGAGGTAGCTGTACCTACTGTGACTTTGACAGAGTGTTCCCCCTTGTGTGTTGCCCCTCTGTGTATGTGTGTGTGCTATATCCGTACTGCAGCGCGTGTATGTGCGACGCTGCGTTATATATATTCATTAACAAAAGAGACCCGTGAGCTTGTTTGTATATGGAAAAGAAGCGCTGGCCCTCATGGACCGTTCTGACCCTTCGTCTTTGTGTGTTTCAGAGCGAGAGAGGGGCTAAACGTGATGAATGAGGTCCGGATATGCTGATAGAGCTATCATGAACCGGCTTCGGCGGTGCTGGGAAATGCCATATTATGCTCATGTGTGTTTTTGAAATGGCTACATGTGTGCACAGCCTCCTGTTGAAAGGTTTGTCATGCTTATCTGGTCTAGTCGGGTCTATTTCTCCCCCGTTCTCTTTCACACACGCTCTCCGTCTGACGGTCCTTCTCGTTACACTGCTATACCATCTCTCTCTCTCTCTCTCTCTCTCTCTCTTGCTCCCCCTCTTTCCCCCCATTTATTGTAGAGGCTGTGTGACTGGAATACTGAGTAGCTAATCATTATTCCACCAGTGAGGCACAGTGCACAGGCTGAATGTCAATTCTCTCTCTCTCTCTCTTTCCTTTTCCCATTCCCTCCTTCTCCCTATCCCACCTCCATTCCCTCATCCCTCTTCCCATTCACTTCATCATTCCTCTTCCTTTTCCGTCTCTGTCCCTGCTTCCCCTTCCGTTCAGTCCCTCCTCTCTCTCTCTCTCTCTCTCTCTCTCTCTCTCTCTCTCTCTCTCTCTCTCCCTCAGCCTTGTACCCTTGGGTTTCTGCTTGTCTCTATAAGAATAACAAGGGAATCTTATGGAAATGAGGGTTGTATTCAAGGATTTACCACCGGTTACAGGTATAGAACACGAGACTTTGAAACGGCGTCATCCCGGCGCAAGATTTGTGTCTCGTGTCTTATTGGAGAGCCTGTGTTGGGTTGCATCAAAAGGGGATTCTGTGCTGATGAGGCTGCGGAGCAGAGCAGAGGTGGAGAGACAGCTGTTGAATGCATATTTAGCCGTTTCAGGGAAAAAGAGAGAGAGAGAGAGAGGAAAAGGGCGGGATGATTCTCCAGTGTGTAGACAAACAGGGCTGCAGTGAAGGGGACTCCTGCTTAACAACAGGTGCACATGATAACCCTTAAAGAGACACAACATGCACATTTAGCAAATAATTAGAAGTTAATTATTAGGATTAATATTGTCAGTGTGCTTGTGGCATCTGACTGTCAGTGAATTAGCTTGTTTTTTTGCTTTTCTGTTTGTGTCAAATACAGGTAAAATAAAATGCATAATACATAAAATATATATCTGTGTAATTCTGTAATATACATAATATGTAATATATATAATATATCTAAATAAAATGAATACATATTGCCCATTAAATTATTTACACACACACACAACATGCATATATATGTATATATAATAAATAAATATAATTAATAGTTATTTTAAATTAAATGTAACAGTATCTGTTACTATTATTTAGAATTAAAAGGTATAATAAAATAATACATTCTAAAAATATTTATAATATATCTAAATATAATATTAATATTAATAATTATTTTATATATAAAATACTTAAGGTCAAAATTAAGCTAAAGTTAAAAGTTAAGTTAAAATTACTTTTAAAAATATCAGAAGTATCTGTTGCTATTAATTAGAATTAAAAGGTATGATAAAATAAGACATTCTAAAAATATATAACATATCTAAATAAAATTAATTTATTTTTGGCATTAATATAATTATTTTTAATAAAAAATTATAAATAAATAATAAATATAACTAATAATTATTTTATATTTAATGATCTTAGATAATGTTAAGTTCTATATTATTATTATTAAAAGTTGTATCACAGTTTGTGTCAAATAAAGGGTAAATAAAATATTACATTATATATATATATATATATATATATATATATATATATATATATATATATATATATATATAATAAGTTAAAAATTAAGCTAAAGTTAAAATTAAAAGTTATAAGTTAAAATTACAAATTACTTTTAAAAATATTAAAAGTATATATTAATATAATTTAAAATTAAAAGGTAAAATAAACAAAATAATACATTCTAAAAATATGTAATATATCTAAATAAAATTAATACATATTTGCCATTAATATAATTAATAGAAAAAAAAAAAGAAAAAAAAAAAAAAAAAAAAAAAATATATATATATATATATATATATATATATATATATATATATATATGTGTGTGTATAATGATAATAATAATAATAATAATATTAATATTAAAAATATAAATATATATAGTACATAAATAAATAGATAAGATTTAAAATACTTTTAAAGGCTCTCTGTTTGTGTCAAATAAAGTTACAATAAAATAATACATTAAAATTTTATATGTAAAAAAAAAAATCTTCTAAGCATCTGTTATTCATCTTAGTTAATGTTAATTTCTATATTTACTAATGCATTGTCAAAATCAAATCTGTTAATATTATTTATTGGACTTGAACTAACAGGAATTAACAATGAACAGTTATAATTTTATGAACTGATGTTAACATTAATAAATACTGTAACAAATGTATTCCTCATTGTTAGTGATAGTTATGATAGTACTGATAGTTATAATATAATTATTAATAATAATATAATTATTATAGAATTATTAAATATATAAATATTATGTAATTATTATATATATTTATTATAATATTTGTTATAATATGTCATAATTTTTCTCTTATGCTTTATAAGAGAAACAGCTAGTTTTAAATGAATTTTAGAGCACATATAACCTGTTGGGTTTCTATCGCTGTGTTAGTTTGTCAGCTTGTTCTATATATTCAAATACTATCAGTACATGTGTAGTTTGACTTGGCATTGTGACGTCCGTTACCTGGCGTATGCTGCTGCGTCAAGGCACGTCAAGTGTTTTACGTTTGTGATGGTTTTCTTCACTTGTTTGAATACTTGTCTGAGAAGCTAGTGATCTCAGTGATGCTGGCTGATATTTGCCTTTGAAAAAGGTGGAGGAGGAGAGAGAGAGAGAGAAGGAGAAAAGGGGTGTAGGAAGGAGCAGCGAGAGAAGGAGTGAGAGCTGATTGGATTGGAGGGAGAGCAGAGGAGGTATGGGGATACAATGAGCTGAGAGAGAGAGAGAGAGAGAGAGGGAGCGCATATGAGGAAGGGAGGGGGTTTGGAGTCAGAGTGAATGCAGCTTGCACTGCTGTGCTTTGGAATTACAGCTATGAACATTGTCAGGGACTTGAAAAAGAAAGGAAAGCAAAGGAGAAAAGGACAGAGGGTGGAAGAGAAACACTACAGAGCCTCTTGATGCTCGACGCTGAAGAGAGTGTGTGAGAAGACAGAAGGAAAAGAGGAGGCGCACCGGAGGAGCTTCACACGATCCTCTCATCTCTTCAGTTCCTGAGCCGATCGGCCTGTTGTCCCCCATCGCCGGGGTCGTCATTGGAACTGCGTCTCACCGTGTGTATCTGTGTTAACGTTTGTGTCACAGCTTTTTCCATTATGACCGTTTCATTCACAGCTCATAAAGCACAACTATGGTGTTGTGGTGGCTTGCTTTTCAAACACTGAGTGAAAGAGTATGTCATGCTGCCGCTCACTGACCGACTGTGTGTGTGTGTGTGTGTGTGTTGCTGGCGTGTGATTGGTATTCTGTAGACAGTGTGCAGTGCTCCAAACAGGCTCTGCTCAGAATGGCTCCACAGAGAAGGGATTGTGTTAACCTGAGGAGGACCACTCTCACACAGGGGTGAGTTTTCAACAGCCTCTCACGATCTCTCTAGCCCTTTGGTTTTTCCTCTAGATCTCTCTGAAGTCCTCTCTTTTTGCTTCATCTCCCTGTCATAGATGTCCTCTGGCATCACTCTTGATGAATTTCTCATTTGCTGTTTCGTTAAATCTCAGCGCACCGTTCAGATTTTTCTCCCCTCTTCCCCTGTTTCCTGATCTCCCTGTTTTTTATTCTTCTTCCATCCTCTAGTCTGAGTCAGAGAGAGCTGGCTGTCTTTTTCTACTGGCACATTTTAAAGAAATTCGAATTGGCTACCTCTCTCCTCTCCTCTGCTATCCTGATACTTCATTCGTACTCTGGAAATAATCATTTTCCTAATCCGTGTTTTGCTTGGGTTTCTAGGAAAAAGATCCAAGAAGCTTAAACCAAGATGTGTGTAAATATTTTAGTCATTTTGTTAAATAATACAAAATCAAAAGTAGCTTTCTTTTCCCCAGTGGTATTTGCTTTTTCTTGTATTAAACATACATTGTAGATTTATAGTTAAAACAACATCAAATGAATGTCCGAAAAAAATATTTTAAACATAAATCATAGGTGTAGTATGTTCTTACTTCATCTTCTTGTTTTGTATTACAGTAAATATCTAAACATTCTTAAATTTATTTATTTATTTATTTATTTTATTTAATAAAGATTAGATAATCATGGCTTGGTGACTTTTCAGAGTATATATCTTTAATTGTTAGTTACAATTTTAAATCAACGTCAAATCAATGTCCAAAACAAAAAATATTTTAAACATAAATCATAAGTGTAATTTGTTATTAATTTGTCTTCTTGTTTTGTATTTCAGTAAATATCTAAACATTCTTAAAATCATTTTCTTATTTTATTTAAAAATTAATTAAAAAGTAATTTTTGTAAGATAACAGTGACTTGGTGCCTTTTCAGAGTATATATCTTTAAATGCTAGTTACAATTTTAAAACATCAAATAAATATCCAAAAGAAAAATATTGTAAACATAAATCATAAGTGGAATATGTTCTTCATTTGTTTTCCTGTTTTGTGTTTCAGTAAATATCTAAACATTCTTAAAATCATTTTTTTATTTTATTTAAAAAAATTAAAAGTATTTTTTGTAACAAAATAGTGACTCTTCAGAGTATATATCTTTAATTGTTAGTTACAATTGTAAAACAGCATCAAATGAATGTCCAAAACAAAATATTTTAAACATAAATCATAAGTGTGATATGTTATTAATTTGTCGTCTTTTGTATTTCAGTAAATATCTAAACATTCCTAAAATCTTTTTTTTTATTATTATTTAAAAAATTAAAAAGTAGTTTTTATAAGATAATAGTGACTTTTCAGCATAAATATCTTTAATTGTTAGTTACAATTTTTAAAACAACATCAAATAAATATATCCAAAACGAAAATATTTTAAACATAAATCATAAGTGGAAAATGTTCTTAATATGTCTTCTTCTTTTGTATTTCAGTAAATATCTAAACATTCTTAAAATCATTTTTTCATTTTATATAAAACAAAATAAATAAAAATTCATTTTTGTAAGATAATAGTGACTTTTCAGAGTATATATCGTTAATTGTTAGTTACAATTTTTCAGCACATTTTTCTTGTTTTAAGTATAAAAATGTTTATGCATAAAACATGGGATCCATGGGGTAAGAAAAATAGATGTGATTCAAAAATTAGTTTTGTTTCTTAAAAGGAAAGCTCATCAAAAAATGAAAATTTTGTCATCATTTACTCACTCTCATGTCGTTCCAAACCTTTATGAGTTTCTTTCTTATGTTCAGTGTAAAAGAAGATATTTTGAAGAATGCTTGTAATCAAACAGGTGATGGTTGATGAAGATATTCTGAAGAATTTTGAACCAGACAGTTGTCGTTTCCCATTGATTTCCATAGTAATACACTCTTAAAAATAAAGGTTTTTTATTGGCATCAATGGTTCTATGAAGAACCTTGAACATCCACGCAACCTTTCAATTCCAGAAAAGGTTCTTTATAGTTGAAAAAGGTTCTTTAGAATTTAAAAATGTTTTTCAAAATGGTTCTTTCAGGAACTGTTCACTAAAAGGATGTTGGGAGAACCAAAAACAGTTCTTCTTCTTCTATGGCATCACTGCAAAAACACCCTTTTGGAACCTTTATTTTTTTTAAGAGTGTACTATGAAAGTCAATGGGGACCAACAACTGTTTGGTTTTTCAAGATTCTTTAAAATATTTTCTTTTGTGTTCAACATAAGAAAGAAACTTGTACAGGTTTGGAATAACATGAGGGTGAGTAAAAGATGACAAAATTGTCCTTTTTGGGTCAATTATTCCTTGAAGTCAGTTTATGTTCTTGTAAGTGGAGATATTTTCCATAGTTTTTATTCGGGGTGAAAGCAGAAATCTTTCCTGTTGCACTCATTGGCACTGCTGCTGTTTGTGTGTGTGTGTGTGTTTGTGTGTCTCTCTGTTATATCTGTGTGGTGGACACTGTTGCTCACTGTTAACAGCCAGATCCAGCTTACTCACATGTAGCTTCAGTCTTTTTCACATTTTCTACACTTGTGTGTGTGTGTGTGAAGAGAACATGGCAGTTCTTGTGGTGCCTCAGATGTGGATTTCTCACATTTCATCAATCCAGATATCTACCCTTTTGTCTCTGTGTCTTTTCACCTGATGCGCGCACACACACACACACACACACACCCCACCAGATCTCACCTCACTCTCACACTAGTGACAGTGTGCTAACATGCTAAATGCTCCCATGGGATTATTTGTGTGTAGATGGCGGTGTATTGATCAGTAGTGCTTTAGAGAGCTTTAAAAGGTCACAGTTCAGGCCTGGTCATATTTTAGTGTCGATCTTCCCCTGCGTCTCACCCCCTTCTAGCCTTATTAACCATTTTACAGGGTTTGCGAGTCAGCAGGCCTTCAGCCCTTGTGTGAGCATGAAGAATGACTTGTCTGTGTTGGTAGAAGCGGTGAGAGAGCAAGAGGGGCTGAAGGGATGGCTGGTCCAAAGGACGGGAGGAAGGGATGGAAATAGAGAAGAAAAGAGGCAGAACTGAGTAAGTCGCTCCTGAGAGCGACATGTGTGATAAGCAAGAGTGACACCAATGTCAAGACTGTAACCCCTCATAGTGATCCCTTCAGTCTCTCTGTCTCTCCACTTCTTTTGTGAATTTTTTAGTTTCAGTTGTCAGTTTGAAAAATACATTATTTGAATCAGTATTTGGCTAAAAAGTCAATTAAAAGTGTATTAATTTCCCATGCCAAACTTAATTGTCACCCCCATGTCATCCAAGATGTTCATGTCTTTCTTTCTTCAGTCACAAAAAAAGGTTTTTGAGGAAAACATTCCAGGATATTTCTCCTTATAGTGGACTTCAATGGTAGCCAGTGGGTTGAATGTCTAAACTGCAGTTTCACCAACCTAGGTGGTTCCCAGGGCGTCACTTTTTGGTTTCTGAGATCTTCTTACTAGGTGTTTGGATATTGCTGTGTGGTTTCTAAAATAATGTGGTTGGCCATAATAACCCACCCATAAAGGTATGGTTACATTTACAATTGTTCATTGAATTTTCAAGGGCGAAATCCAGTCATATCAGTAGGGCTCCACACGAAATTCATGGATTCGCCACATTGACTAAAAGAAAGCTGGTTGGTTTGAAAGTGACTTCTGTGTGAGCTGTGCTCTGTACATCAATACACTATTGGCACTAGACAAAGGGCCCGTTTACCCTTGAATTTTGCTAATAGGTATCATTCAGTTATGTGGAACGAGCAGTGGGTTCGCTTTTTTTGAATTTTAAAGCCATTTAAAATGAGTCCTTGCAAATACTCAAGTAAAATGACTTAGTGTAACTTATCATCTTTATCTAAAAGTAACATGGCAGCATGCTTTAAGAAATACCACTGACTTTGAGGTAAGTGTTGATATGTGACCCTGGACCACAAAACCAGTCATAAGTAGCACGGGTTTTGTAGCAATAGCTAACAATACATTGTATGGGTCAAAATATCATTTTTTTTTCATTAGGATATTAAGTAAAGTAGATATTTTGTAAATTTCCTTCTGTAAATATCAAAACTTAATTGTGCATTGCTAAGAACTTTATTTGGACAACTTTAAAGGTGCTTTTCTCAATATTTAGATTTTTTTTTTTTTTCAAATAGTTGTATCTCAGCCAAATATTGTCCTATCTTAACAAACCATACATCATTTGAAAGCTTATTTATCAGCTTTCAGATGATGTATAAATCTCAGTTTCAAAAAACTGACCTATATGACTGGTTTTGTGGTCCAGGGTCACATATGTTTTACGGTATTTTCATTGGAGAGTAAGTTAAAGGAGAAGTTCACTTCCAAAATGAAAATTTCCTGATAATTTACTTACCCCTGTGTCATCCAAGATGTTCATGTCTTTCTTTCTTCAGTTGAAAAGAAATTAAGGTTTTTGAGGAAAACATTCTAGGAATTTTCTCCATATAGTGGACTTCAGTGGTGGCCAATGGGTTGAAGGTGCAAACTGCAGGTTCAATGCAACTTCAAAAGACTCTCCATGATCCCAGCCGAGGAATAAGAGTCGTATCTACCGAAACGATCGGTCATTGTCTTGCACTAGCTTGATCTTACACATTATGTAATCACACACATGTGACGTAGGCTGAAGTACCGACCCAGTGTTTACAAAGTGAACGTGCAAAGTCAAACGCCCTTTACAAAAAAAGATAAAATAACGATGTCGGGCGATTTTGAAGTTGGAGGAGAGATGGAGTTTTTCACTCTACCCAACCTTTTTAGACCAAAGTACATAGACAATGAACTAACCGCTGCATTTAAAGCTGCATTGAAACTGCAGTTTGGACCTTCAACCTGTTGAAGTCCACTATATGGAGAAAATTCCTGGAATGTTTTCCTCAAAAAACATAATTTCTTCACGACTGAAGAAAGAAAGACATGAACATCTTGGATGAAATGGGGGTGAGTAAATTATCAGGCCATTTTCATTCTGGAAGTGAACTAATCCTTTAAATAGCAGTTTCTTCTTTATTTATATGTTCCAGACCTTTAAATCTGTAATTGGTTTCTGAGGGTGTGCTGCTCAAATATGAATTTTGCTTCTAGAGCTGCATAACTGACCTCCCCAGTAGTTATTCTTTTATTCTGTCTCTTCTCTTCTCTTACTGTCCCTCTGTCTCTGTCTGTCTCTCCCTTTTTGTCTCCACACCTCTCTGTGACCTCTCCCGTCTTTTTTTTTTTTTCTCTAACTGAGCATATCTCTTTAATGCAGTCCTTTTTTAACGTCTCATTCTCACTCTGCCACCGTCCATGTCACTTCCTCTCCTGTCTTTCATCAGTCTTTTTTTTTGTCTCCCTTCACCCCTCTGCTCTCCTCCTCCTCCTCCCCTTCATATCAGTCCTGCTGATGAGAGAGGCACCCTCATAATCAAAGCATGACATGGAGAATTGTATGGAAATAAGAATCTAGATAGAACAGCTCCACGCCTGGGATTCACCTTTAATTACCTTCTCCTTTCATATTTCTAGAACAGTCCGTCTCACCAGAGAGTTTTTACGCTCTGATGAGGCTGTTATTTGACATGACCATCTACAATTAGTGAGACTGCGAACCCATGACCAGGTCCACACGAATATGCTATAAATCCCTCATCTGTTGCGTATTTGTTTGTTAAATATGCAGTCTAATTTGAATATGCCAGTACTTTTCATTGTGTGTAACAAATGTAATGATTAATCTAAGCGAAAGCCAATCCACAACCCATTTTTGTATATTTTTGATATTCAGTATTGTATTATGAAAAGTACATTAGATGTTAAAGCTAAGTGAATGCCAATTTGAATGCTAGTTTGCTAAAACAATGCCTAACCAGTTATTTGGCTATTGATTAATACAGTTGTAAAGTCAAAAGTTTACATACACCTTGCAGAATCTGCAAAATGGTAATTACCAAAATAAGAGGGATCATACAAAATGCATGTTATTTTTTCATTTAGTACCAACCTGAAAAACATTTCACATTAAGACGTTTACACATAGTCCACAAGAGAAAATAATAGCTGAATTATGAAAATGACCCCGTTCAAAAGTTTACATACACTTGATTCTTAATACTGTGTTGTTACCTGAATGATTTTTTAGTGATAATTGTTCATGAGTTCTGAACAGTTAAACTGCCCACTCTTCTTCAGAAAAATCCTTCAGGTCCCACAAATTCTTTGGTTTTTCAGCATTTTTGTGTATTTGAACCCTTTCCAAGATATACAAATTAAAAAAAGTTTTCACCACCTTCCTCTTAATGGATCGTTTTTCCTTCTGGAGCGTCAGTGAGTGTTTAAATCTCATGTAATAGTTGCACAAGTCCCTCAGTTGTGCTCAGTGTGAAAGGATGGATCTCAAAATCATACAGTCATTGTTGGAAAGGGTTCAAAAACACAAAAATGCTGAAAAACCACAGAATTTGTGGGACCTGAAGGATTTTTCTGAAGAACAGCGGGCAGTTTAACTGTTCAGGGCAAACAAGGGACTCATGAACAACTATCACTAATCAAAAAAAAAAAAGTATTAACCACAGTATTAAGAATCAAGTGTATGTAAACTTGGGGTCAGTTTTATAAATTCAACTATTATTTTCTCTTGGAGACTATATGTAAACGTCTTTCATGTGAAATGTCTTAGTCAGGTCAGTATTAAATTAAAAATAACATGCATGTCATATGATCCCTCTTATTTTGGTTAAATAATCAACAATTTGCAAATTCTGCAAGGTGTATGTAAACTTTCGACTTTAACTGTATATCCAATACAGTGTGGGCCTAAGTCGCATCAACAGCAAAAGAAAAACGTCTCTTGTTGGTTAAAGTTTTATAAGTTATTACTTATTGAAGACCTTTTTTTATGTGGAATAATGTGCGACAATGAATCATTCACAATAAGAGCAGGAACATCCATTAAGCAAGTAAATAGTGTCACGTATGACTATTTGTCCCTGACATTCATAGTTAGACATTATTAGTAGTAGCTAATGTCAGTTCAGTCATGATACAGTACTTCAGTGGTTTTATTGTATGATAATGAGGCTGTGTTTTGATTGGATATTGATTGCAATGTAATGGTCTTGTCACGTCTGAGCACATCCATTCAATAACATTACATTAATTACATTGACACAGTACACTCGCTGTTATACACCGTAATATAAATGCATGTTGTAACTGCATTGCTACTATAATGCAAGCCTGGAAGAACTATAATGAGATTGTGTTTTTTTTTATGGAATTTCAAAACTCCCTCATAGTCGTATCAGTATTAAAGGTTGCCGTCTGTACTACAGCATAATGAATAATTGATCATGAATATTTCACACTGTTTTTCCTCAGGTCTTAAGCAACACAAGGCCACGAGACTCCGATGAGGAAATTCTCAGTGCGGCGACAGATGTGACGCCCCTCCTATCCCCGGCGTCATCTGCGGTTCAGTTTGCTTCCACGGAGCCACAGCTCGACCCGCCTCCATCCTAGAGGTGCCATTGCGAGGAGAGAGGGAGTGTCTGGCGTGCCAAAGCTCATTCCTGAACTCCTGAGGGGAGGAGCCGTGGGAATTAGAGGAATAGCTGGATTGATGAGGGTGCTGGAGAACAGAGCGTGAGCTGCTCTCCACGTCTCCACCCGAGCGCTGGGCTCCTTAATCAGTTCGTCCTCTCAGACACTTGAGCTCGACTTATTCTGGAGGAGACTTCATATCTTCCACTATATGTTTTTAATCTACTCTAGTTTCTGTGCTCAAGTCAATGCTCCCCTTCATCACATGTGGCAGGTGGGCCTGAGGAACGATTCGCTGTGAAACTAAAAGCAATAATGTGTAAGGTAGAGTGAGGGTAAGCAGGGTAAAAGTGCTGACTGGTGTCGGAGCGTTTGAGTTGGAGTGTTTATGTGCGTGTATGCGAGACTCAGAAGGCTCGTGCAGCAATGGATGAGGGTTTGTGCCGAGGGCTGAACAGGAAGAGGCAGCTAGACGCCAATGCATAACCGAAGCCGCTATGTGTGCGCAGGAGAGCGCGTTTGTGTGCGATTGTGTACGCGGGAGCATGTGATTGTCTCTTGGAGTGCAGAATTCTGAGAATTGGCCATTATTGCCGCTCTCTCCTATTTTTTGTGTTGGAGCCGGGAGGGTCAACATTAACAGCGAGAGAGAGAAAGGGACGGATACAGCAAAAAATAAATATATAAATAACAGTGACACTTCAGTTTTCTCTCACCATATTTTTGGTGCCCATTGGTGGGGTTCTTTTTCCTCTGAGTGCTTAAGCTTTGTACAAAAAAACCTACTTTTGTTCCATCGAAATGGATTATTATAAGAATCACAGCTTGTGAAGGGCTCTCAGATGGATCATTTCTAGCTGGAATACCTTTTCCTTTGAGACTCTCCACACCACTCCATTTCTGTGACTTTCAACCTGTCATCCTAGAAGACGTGTTGCGATTCCCCGGAGGACTGCGTTCACTTGTTACCACAGCAATCCATGGCATCCTGTTCCTGACAAGGTCCGCTTCATTCTGTGAGTATTTTTATTCGTGCCTATGTGTGTGTGTGTGTGCATGAGTGAGCATTTGGAATGAATCTGTACCAGTTGTTTAGGCTTAAAAGGCTTTAAGCTTGTTTGTTTTGCTGGTCATGTAACCTGGTACGCTTGAAGTGATCGTACATGTGTTTTTGCTTTGCAGACAATATGAGCTTTTTATCGCTGCAACGCCCACCTTACTCTGTCACTGCCCATTAGATGAAGTTCCACTCGTTTGTTTTGTTTTCTCTTGTGTAACCTTCATAGTGTGAGGAATGGGACAATCCGACTCCCTCCATCACCTGAAAGCGAATAGGGATGTGCCCTTAAACAGCCCAGTGAACTATGAATAACATCAGCACACACTCCCACCGTACGCACTTCCCACGGTGCTCTGCGGGCCTGAATATCCTCTTCTGAGTAAATGGAGTGCATTTATGGGTTTTTGTAGGCAGGCATGTAATAGATCTATTTGAGCTTCTCCTTCACATTTGGGATCCAGATTGGAATGTGAGAAAAGTGTAGCAGGATCTGAATTACTAGAAGAGTTCACACCAAAAATAAACAGACTGTCATTTACTCACCCTCACGGTGTTCCTAATTTCTTTGTTGCTAATAGATTGACCTAAAAGAAGTGGTATTTGGTAACTTTAAGTTTGATGTTAGTCATCACTGATTGTAGTGGACAGAATATGTGTGAGATTTGAAATATACATTACTAGTCATAAGTTTTTGAAGAGTAAGATTTTTAATGTTTTTTAAAGAAGTCTCTTCTGCTCACCAAGTCTGTGTTCGTTTGGTCCAAAGTACAGCAAAAACGGTAAAATTTTGAAATATTTTTACTATTTAAAATAACCGTTTTTTTTCTATTTGAATATATTTTAAAATGTAATTTATTCCTGTGATTTCAAAGCTGAATTTTAAGCATCATTAGTCCAGTCACATGATGGTTCAGAAATCCTAATATTCTGATTTGCTGGTCAAAAACATTTATTATTAATATTATGCTGAAAAGAGTTGATTTTTTTTTTCAGTTTTCTTTGATGAATAGAAAGTTCAGAAGAACTGCATTTGTCTGAAATAGAAATCGTTTGTAACATGTCTTTATTATCACTTTTGATCAATTTAAAGCATCCTTGCTAAATAAAAGTATTAACTTCTATCAATTCCCCCCAAGCTTTTGACTCCAAGCTTTTGAATTGTATAGTTTATAATCTTACAAAAGCTTTTTATTTCAGATAAATGCTCATCTTTGGATCTTTCCATTCATTAAAGAATCCTGAAAAAATGTACTCAACTGGTTTAAATATTGATAATAATAATAATAATAAATGTTTCTTGAACAGCAAATCAGAATATTAGAATGATTTCTGAAGGATCATGTAACACTCGTAATGAAAATGTAGCTTTGATCACAGAAATTAATTACATTTGAAGATATATTCAAATAGAGAGCAGTTATTTTAAAAAGTAAAAATATTTCACAGTATTACTGCCAACTGTCTGGCCAAAATCTAATTTTGTACAGGCGTCAGACATATAATATAATAGGCTTTAAACATTACCGTTACAGAGCTGTATGGAACACCAAATGGGTCATTTTGCTGTGAAAATGCCATCTGTACTACAGAACACTGTACTCTTCAACATTTTTTTCACCTAAAATGCTATAAAACAGGTGTTTTCTGGACACCAGATGCAGTTTTGGGCAGGTTACTTGGGAATTACTTTATTAAAGTAATGTAACTGATTACATTTGATAACCTTTAACTGTTAATCATTTTGAAACGTTTAAAGCAGGCAGGGTTAACCTTACAGTAGGACTCAACATTGATTACTGTCAGACTTTCAAAATCCTTCATCTCTTGAATTAAGATTATAATAATTCAATTTTAAAGCACAAACATCACAAAATTAGACTGGATCTCTTTTTACTTTGAGGCCGTTTTGAGGTTAAATACAGATTTTAAAATCTAATAGGTATGATACTGTTTTTGAAATCAAATCTTTGGATAGCTATGACAGGGAACACTGATATCTAACAATGCCTTGAAAGAAATAGTTAATCTTAAAAAATAAAGCATATCCATAAACCCAAATAGGAAATAAAACAGTTATCAAATAAGCATACGTCCTATTCTGTGTCCTGAAACATTGGTGTCTCATATTTTAGAGCAGTGCAGTTTAAGAAAGAAATAAATCAAATCTGTATGTGTGTGAAAATATGCAGATTTAGTCCCTTTTGTAATGGTTAACATTTTCATCAGTGACTGCAATTTAATTACACATTTTTTTCAGTAACTATAACAGATTACAGTTACATTTATTGTATAATTAATTACATTGCATATAACAAGTTACTCCCCAACACTGATCAGATGTTTGTTTAATGGTGAATTATGACCCATTTGGTGTTCCATGCAGCTTCAACACGTGACCTGTTTGGATGTTATTGCGACTGATATTGGGACATGCATCATGCGATATTTGTACTTTTTCCATTGGGTACATGTGTATCTTCGTCTACTTTATCATATGTGCACGAATTTTATTATCCTTTGTGTACATTCATGTATGTGAGCTGTACACTGTAAGAATCAGTTTTGGTTGTGTGGTCTGTATTCTTTGCAGCCTTGCAGTGTTGCTTTTAGTGACAGGAGTTTGTGTCCAAGGTCCGTTCATATTGATTTCTCTCCTTTTCGTTTGTTGTGTCTTTTAAACTTTGGAGAAACTGTCCTTTTTGCAACTAACAGGAATAACAGGAAAAAAGATGAACTGGTGTAAGATATCTTCCAAAGTTCTTCTTTCTGTGTTCTGCAAAAAAATAACATCATACATGTTTGGAGTCACATGGTGGGTGAGAAAATAATGTCAGAACTTTCATTTTTTGGGTGAACGATCCCTTTAACATCATATTTTAAACTGAAAACTAGCGGCGTTATGTAATCTCCTCAGTGTGTGACCGCTCTCCACAGGTTTAGCAAATCCTTTTTGACATAATGGATGTGTCTCTGCACTAATAGAATAGCATGTCCTTTTGTCCTGCTGTCTTCCTCTTGCTTATTGTGTGAACGGCTCAGCGTTTGGCCAAGCTTTATGCAACTTTACATGGCTGTTGTCCATCTTTGGTTGCTGATGCACAAATGTGCATGTTTTCTGGCCTTTGGAGTTTTTGATGCTTAATTGACATTACTGTCACCTATCCAGAGTCTGAATGCACACGGCAGCTGCTGCTTTGACATCAGCCTGTACTGTTGCCATGGCAGTGGACTATTGTTACTTCTGTCTCGGCTACAAATATTGGGAGAGGCACTGGTGTCCAAAAGCATTACGAGAGTTTACACTGCCCTAAAATAAAAACGTTCAGCGATAAACCTCTGCAGATTTGTTAACCGTAGGCAGCAGCTTCTAATATCCTCATTCATATCCTGTAATAAACTGCCAATTGTTATTAGTTAAGTCACATTACTTCACACGTTCACGTGCTGGTCTTATCAGCTTCTGCACAGACAGAAAAGATGAATGATATCGTAGCCTACTTGGAGGAAACAACAAAGCTAGTAGGATTTCACGGTGTCTCAAATATGAGGCCCTGCCTGGACTGATACACGTCTTTGTAATTGTGCCAACAAGATTCAGCGAGAATATCCCTCAGTATAAACCAGATTTACTTCTACCTGTTTGGAGAACCTCCTGCACAGTAATATTCACTGAAATTGGAAAGGCCAAGCGAGGAAATAAAACTCTGATTGTCGCACAGGAGGACATGAGAAGGGTTCAACAGCGGGGATGAAATAGCAGCTTTATTGTAATGTCAGAGAGATCTCTAGCAGAGCTGTTTCTGGCAGCAGTGAAGAGAGAATCGCTGGATCTTCACTCAGTGGAGCTTAGCGCGGTTTGTTCTTCAAGCCCTTGAAGGTTCACGCGGGTTACGTATTGTTCGGAAACGCGCGGATCGACAGTTATTGTGCGGCGAATGCCGACAATGAAATGACCTCGCCAAAAAGTCCACATCACAAATATGACATCAGTTCCAGTTCATTGGTTCACTGGCAGCAGGATCGATACTATTGATCTGAAATAAGAGCTTGTCAGGTGTATTTGTGCGCAAGTGTTTGGGTCCATGTGTGAAAGAGATTAAAAAAACTCCTGGCTCAGTGATTTTTAAGGACACTGGGGAACGCATTTTAATGCCCTTCTTATAGCCCGGCGTATTCCTGAGTTGATAATCAGCCGTGCCGCACGCGAGTATGCAAAATGTGATGAATGGTGTGGCTTGCAAATGGCATATTTACTAGTTCCTAGTGCATTGTTGTGGTGCACCGAGCCGCACTGTGCTGCTGAGTAAAGCATAAAACAAATTCTTGGTTTGATTGATGAGAATACCAAGAATAACACTTGAGATATATAAAAGGAAAAATGCAGATGGATGATGCACGAAATAAAAAATGTCTAAATTACATGGTTTCAAACCAACTATAGACTCAAAATCAAAAATAATGTTGTCGGTAAAACTGTTGAAATGACATTTTCGATTGTCTCTGGAAACTGTAGGTCTGTGATTCATAAGTGAAATGTCCAAGAATAGCTAGCAGCGCTCACTGTATTTCTTGATTTGCTCAAGCATTGGTAGATGTTCATTGAGTCCCAACAAGTGATCAGTTTCTGAGAGCGGTTTGATCTGATGCAGAAAGCATAATAAAACCACAAGCTCTGCTGAGCCGTGTGCGTGAAAGCTTTCATTACATCCCATTTCCTCCAACACTCGGGATCATTTAGGCATTTAGCTTCTAATATTTAAGCCTGAGCGTGCCACAGTCAGAAGGGTGCCACAGTCAAGGGTGCACTTAAATAAAAGTAACAGAAACATGCGTGCCGCTATGCACCTCTTGGAGAGAATTAAAATAAATTGTTGATTTTTGTTCGAATAAAGATGAGAGCAGAAATTGGACTGGAATAAATTTTGGAAACGAAAAAGAAAAGGCAGATGTTATTTCAGACTTTTTTGAAGCATTCTTCATGACAGTAATGATACCCTTTTACCCCCTCAAGAAAAATGTAATGTTGAAGAGAAAGAAAAAACTATTCTGAGTCATGGTAATGCTTTTGAAGTGCTTTTGCTTTAGAGAAAATACATTGGTCACCCTCTTCTTTTCATTTCCGTCTCTTTTTCATTTCATTCGTTTAGAACTGGGCCAATCAGGTGGTGTCACAATTAAAATCAATCTTCCATTAAGGACAAGTGGCTGTGCCTGTCTGTGGCTTTTACCTGTAGGCCCTCATTTCAGTCTTGCTCTGAAAAAGATCCATCTTTATTAGTCCTTCACACTGCAAAATCAATGGCAGCCCTCTTTCATAAGAGCACAGAGCGCGGGTGAACTCGGGTTCTCGCATATCCGCAGTTAGGCCTCAGCCATCTCACCCTACCAAAGACAAGACACTCAGAGGAAGGCCGTAGAAGGTGCAGGAAGTGGCTTGAAAAGCAATGAAATGTGGGGTAGTGGTCCATACAGTAAATCTAGGATTTAGCAAAATCTAAAGATCTCCTTCAAAACTTTAAGGCATTGTAGATGCTCTTCTTATTCTGCGAAGGCTATTCCAAAGACTAATTTTTTTTTATGCTGCATACCTTTTTTTGGTCATATAGTCAATGACATAGGGCTGTACAATCGATTAATCATGATTAATCAATTTAACAACCCTACAATGGGATGGCATTAATTAAAAAAATTTAAGAAAAATAAGAAAAATGTATACTTCTTCATTCTTTTCATAAGTTTTCACCCTCCTTAATGCATTGTGTTTCCTTCTGAAGCATCAGTGAGCATTTAAACCTTTTGTAATAGTTGCATATGAGTCGCTTAGTTGTCCTCAGTGAGAAAAGGTGGATCTCAAAATCATAGTCATTGTTGGAAAAGGGTTCAAATACACAAACATTAGGGGTGGGAATCTTTTACCATCTCACGATTCAATTCGATTCCGATTCTTGAGGCCACGATTCGATTCAAAATCGATTTTCGATTCAAAAAGATTTTCGATTCAAAATGATTCGATTTTATTCATAATGATTTCTAATCAGGTTTCTGATCATGATCTACTCTCATCTGCTTTGCTATACAGAATGACAAACGGAGACATTAAAGTGTCTTTTTCACATTTATTAAGTTAAATTCTCAGGGAAGTGCCTTTTATCAAAAACATTGTCTGGTTCTCAATTGCTACTCATTAGTAGCTAGCTATAAAATAAGTTGGAACAAAAATAAAGTGCTTCTTCATAATACAAAATGGTTGAAAATAGATGCATTTCCCAGGAAAGTTGCAGTTTACCACAAATATCATGTAGAACACAACCGGAGAAGACAAAAAAACGTCTATATTTTTCAGTCAGATTCAGTAACTTAAAGAATAACAAGTTATGAAAATAAAGTGCTTCTTTCAAAATGAAAAATAGTACCCCTAAGCTACCTGTCTCTGAAATGTTCGTGCAGTGTGCGTTGGTCTGCAGCTGGCGGCTGACTCTGCTCCGTGTCGCTGAGCTCCGGGTGATGCCTAGTAATATGAGCACGCGCATTTGTTGTGCTGCCGAAGTACTTGGTCTTCGTTTTGCAAAGCTTGCACACTGTGTGTGTCATGTCCAGCGCAGTGCTTCCAGGCATTCGGTAAAAACCGAAATGACGCCAAACTTTAGCTTTAAGTGAAGACGGGGCTGATTGGATCTCCCTCTCATCCATATTTGCTTCCTCTTTGTTTTAGTGATTTGCCGCGCACGCTTACGTTCAAAAACCGGCTGCGTGGTGGCATCAGTACAGACCAGTAGGCTAGTTACAACAGCCAGCTGATTTTATTTATTTATTAAATCGATTCTTGGACATTTCAGATCGATTCTGAATCGTTGCAAATGAGAATCTAGATTTTTCTGTGAATCGATTTTTTGGCACACCCCTAACAAACATGCTGAAAAACCAAAGAATTTGTGGGACCTGAAGGATTTTTCAAATGAACAAAAACAAAACACAGATCATTTAGGTAACAACACAGTATTAAGAATCAAGTCTATTTAAACTTTTGAACGGGATAATTTTTATAAATTAAACTATTATTTTCTCTTGTGGACTATATGTAAACATCTTTTATGTGAAATATCTTATTCAGGTGAGTACTAACCTAAAAAAACCATGCATTTTATATGATCCATCTTATTTATATTTATATCCATCTTAGATCCATCTTATTTATTTACTTATAAAAAAAAATCTCTGCAAGGTGTATGAAAACTTTCGACCTCAACTGTATATGTATCTTTATCTATCTATCTATCTATCTATCTATCTGTCTATCTATATGTGGGGAATATTTGGGTATTTGGGGACATTGGCCAATAATTTTAATGTCATAATTTTATTTCTTATAGGGAACAACATTTTTTGCACAGCATAACATAATATAAATGACATAAGACAAGGTGAGTATATTGATAATTTGACCCTTTTAGTTACAAATCAAGGTTAGTTTTAGAGTCATAAAAATGGTTTTAGAGTCATAAATTTTCAACTTGAAACCAAAATGAGGTCTTTATATTAGGGCTGTCAAACGATTAATCGCAATTAATCGCATACAAAATAATAAATTTAGGTTTGCCTAAAATATATTATACATATAAATACACACTATATACATTATATATTTAGGAGAAATATGTTATTTATGTACAAAATATTTATATATATATATATATATATATATATATATATAACATAAATTATATAAAAAATATAGTAATAACTTATACTTGCAAATATTTCTTAAATATATACATGAATGTGTTTGTATTTATATATACATAATAATTACACACAGTACACACACATATATTAGGCAAACTCAAACTATTATTTTGTATGCGATTAATCACGATTAATCGTTTGGCAGCCCTACTTTATATAGAAATATAATTAAATAGAAAAAATTTTAAAGGCTTTTTTTGTGCTTTTCTTTGTCACAGAGACTCTAAAAGGGATAGTTCACCCAAAAATGAAAATTATCCCATGATTTACTCACCCTCAAGCCATCCTCGGTGTATATGACTTTCTCCTTTTAGACGAATACAAATCAGAGTTATATTAAAAAATGTCCTTCCGCTTCCAAGCTTTATAATGTTTATAATGGCAGTGAGTGGGTGTTAAGATTTTGAAGTCCAATAAAAGTGTACCCAGTCATCTTAAAAAGTGCTCCACATGGCTCCAAGGGTTAATAAATGCCTTCTAAAGTGAATCGATGTGTTTTTGTCAGAAAAATATCCATATTTAAAATTTTATGAACCATAATCTCTAGCTTTGTAACTGTCATACATGCATTCACGAGAGAGTATTCTTACAAAGAATACTTTTCTTACAAAAATGCATCCAGTCGCTTCAGAAGGCCTTTATTAACACCCGGAAGCCATGTGGAGCACTTTTTATGATGAATAGATACACTTTTATTGGATTTCAAATTCTTAAACCCCATTCACTGCAATGATAAAGCTTGGAATAACTCTTAGGATATACAGTTCATGGGATAATTAAAATTTTTGGGTGAACTATCCCTTTAAATTGCATCGCATGTGGAGAAGGCAATTCCATTTTAGTTAAGATGCTGCCATAGAAGGGAGCTGCCTATGTAGGCTGTGAGGAAACTGCCTAGTTCAACAGTGGAATCAAATGTCTAAATTACACAAGCTGACTTTCTTAGTTGGACAGAGTGTCAGGTGGTTGCTCACCTAGCTCCCGTTTTTGACCCAAAGCAATATGTCTCATTGATTAACCATCAAGAGCAAAGCCTGAGACCTCACAGATGGAACAAACTCAACCTGCACAACCGCCACTATACTTTTTCTCACTGGAAATTGGACACATTCACAATTTGAGGTGTCAGACTGAGGGAGCCTATTATTTTAGCCATTCATTTCAGTTCTATCTAATCTTGATATGGCCTGTGCATGCGACGGTTTTCACCTTGCACTTGCTTTAAGGCTCTACGGTAAACAATGAAAAGCTAATGTAACTGTCTTGGCAGGTGGTTTTGGGCCTGGCAGGGCCAGGAGTAATTTGCAAATTCTGTGAGCATAGTCTCAGGGAGCTTCTGACTGGACAGTCCTTTGAAGTGCCTTGCATTGGCGTCTAATAAATAAACATGAGCTGTGTTTGCTTTCAAGTAAAGCAGCGGGAGAAATGGGCACATGCTCAGATGTGTTTGCTGCTGTCCCTGTGTTTGCTGGATCATATTACATTAAATGCTGTGTCCACAGGTTGCAGTTTACCTCTATTAAGGGAGCAGTTTACCCGAATATGAAAAATTGTTTTCTCACCCTCATGTTGTTTTAAACCCGTATGACTCTCTATCTTCAGTGGAATGCAATTTTTTTCAGTATAAGAAAGTTAAATGAAGACTGTCAAGCTCCAAAATGCCAAAATGCGCCAAGAGAGTCTCCAGCATACGAGTTATATGCTGTTTTATAGTTTTCTGATGCCCTATAATCAAGTCATTCACCAAAGTCTTGACATATGTCCTAAATCTAAGTTTATGAGAGAACAGTGATGACAAGTTCATACTTTTGAGTTACATCTTTTTAATTAATCATTTGATCCAGTTCACACGATCAGACTTAGTTCTTAAAGGAATAGTTCACCCAAAAATGAAAATTTTGTTGTTAATTACTCACCCTTATGTTGTTCCAAGCCCATAAGACCTTTGTTTATCTTCAGAACACAAAATAAAGATATTTTTGATGAAATACGAGAGCTTTCTGACCCTGCATGGACAGCAACGCAACTGACACATTCAAGGCTCAGAAAGGTAGACTCTCAAAAATGTTGGGTTATTTTTTTTTTAACCAAATTGCTGGGTTCAGCCCTGTTGGGTCATTTTATTGGGTTATTTTTAACATTTTTACCCAGGTGAGGGTTATTTTTTTTTAACCCAAATGCTGGGTTCAACTTGTTGGGTCATTTTATTGGGTTATTTTTAATATTTTTACCCAGGTGCTGGGTAGTTTTTCTGTAACTAAGCTGCTGGGTCATTTTTAACGCTGGGTTATTTTTTTTGTACCCAATTGCTGGGTTAAGCCCGTCTCTGACGAAACAACCCAGCTGCCGAATTACAGTCAGTCAGAGCGTGGGGTTT
This sequence comes from Cirrhinus mrigala, assembly GCA_036247105.1. Lineage (NCBI taxonomy): Eukaryota > Metazoa > Chordata > Actinopteri > Cypriniformes > Cyprinidae > Cirrhinus > Cirrhinus mrigala. Next base: position 24,413,546 of record CM070022.1, read on the forward strand.
TTGAGTCCTCTACAGGTGAGAGCGGTTCTCAGCACTGCCGATTTGCACTTCTTCAGCGTAATAAAGGTTTGTATACATTTTATTTAATTTAAAAAGTCTTTACTGTGCTGGAAATTGTATTATTTTACTCAACTTAATGGAAATGCCTTTTGCCTTGCACAAAATAAATGGACTTCCTTCGTTATCATGCTGAGTTTAATCTTAAAATATGTTCTCTATGGGCAGTTTTTGGAGTCAGTTATGGAATCTTTCATAAGGTGACCAGATTTCTGAAATGAAAACTCACTGAAATGTTCTAGTTCAGTGATCAAAACATCACTGAAATCTCATTTGTGATTATTTACGAATTAAAAAACGGGGACAATATGTTTTTGTTTTTAAATCGTTGTGGGTTCCATATATTATGTTTGAGGATTAAACTTACCGTAGTTTTTCATACAATAGTAACTACTGCAAACACAATTCTAAAAAAAATAAAACAGTAAATATAAGAACATATGATAAATAAAACTGTATTTAACAAATATGTTATTTTCAAACTGTAGCCTATTTAACATTTTCACAACTGTAAGTACAATAATTACAACTTTTCAAATTTTATGTTTATGCTTTTGGAAATAGATCTTTTCTATCCCTAATCAGACTTATTATTTTGTATTTTAGGCTCATTTTGACCACTAAGTATGTGCTTTCTGCAAATTATGCGAATTTAACACACTGTCTAAACGACACACAATGCGACGTGCGATAAAAGGTATCTTTTCTATGTTAACTGGAGTTTTTGTCCTAGCTTTTTTGTCCCGCGATGGCGTCGGCGACCAGCGAAATTTCTATTGTAGAAACGGTTTCTGTTTCTGCGAAGTCGCGGCTGGAACAGCAACATACAAACTATGACTATTATAATCCTAGGTTCTGATTATGTGCTTTATTCAATGTATTCAAAGTGAGTTTGAATATCATGACATTTGTAGCCATGCTGGAGGCAACAATAGATAGTTTACCTCAGATCTTGAAAATAAATTTAAGCAAACATATAGGCTATGTTAAAACTGCGAACTCGTAACGAACCAACAAGTGTTTTCCATGACAAAGATGGTATCAGTCACTCAGAATGTATTTTTAATAATGTTAAAAAGGTTTAATATTTATGAATTAGATTACAAACCTGTCCATTTCGTTGGGAATGCAGTGCACTTCTGCATTTCCGAATGGCTGTGATATTTCAGTGATTCTGTCACGTTGTGCTGTCAGTGTATTTGAACGTGCTGTAAAACGGGGACGTTTCCGGGGACAGGACACCAAAAACCGGGACTGGCTTCTTCCCCTTCATGCCGTACCTGATGTATGAGACTTTCTTTCTTCAAATACACACAAAGATTTTTAGAAAAATATTCCAGCTCTCTGAGTCCATACAATGCAAGTATACAGAACCCCCAAAGTTGACACATCAAAAAACCACACAAATTAAAAAAATTGTAATCCATACCACATTCTTATACATCTGGGATGGCATGATGGTGAGCAAATGATGAGAGAATTTTAATTTTTTCAGTTTTATGGTGTTTTTGGATCTTTTTTTAATCGTTTTTTTTTTTTTTTACATTTTAATTATGACCACTCTAGTACCCATTCATTGTAATTGATTGGAAAAGAGGAATCAGCACATTATTTAAATTTTTTTTGTTTCTAACTCTTGAGCAGAACCACGATATTCTTCAAATTCTTTTCATTCCACAAGTAAAAAGTCCAATGGGTTTGACATGAGGGGTGAGTAAATGATGACAGAACGATAATTTTGGATGAACTATCCAGTTAATATCATTCTTCCCCAGAGCGCGAGGAATCATCTTCATATGCGGCACTACTTTGGTTTTTCTTGAGTAAATGTCACAGTATTCTAACAGCTTTCATAGAGCCTACGGCCTCACAGCAAGGTCAGGGTATGCTGTCTCCTCATGATTAAGTCTCCTTGAAATGATATGAGCTCATGTGTTTTCTTTCCAGCGTCTGACCGCAGTGCTGTTAATCCATTCACACTGTTGTTTCATCATCTTTGTCTCAATTTAAAGTACAGTCAACACTCCACTGACAATCCTTTAACAGTACAGTGGTCTTCCAGCACTGTGTTTATAAGCTTTCAGAAAAATTGTGTGCGTGTGTGTGCCTAGCTGTCCATCAAATTACTCAAGCAGTTAAACGGTCTGGGCGTCTGTCACAAACGCTTGAGTCGACTCTTCCTGAACACCATGTTCTGATGGTTTTCCCCTCAGGTTAATAAGCAGGTTGTGGCGTTCACGGTATGCTGTTGTTTGATTGCAAACAGCTGGGCGCGTCGCGATCGCACGGGGACCTCCGTCATCGATTGACATTTGCCACCCCGTGAGCCCAGACAGCTGTCACGCCACGTTACGGACACGACCACAGGGTTCGACAATCCGAGTTAAGTGGTGCAAATGTGTGAGGTGGCGACGTCTTACCGCCGGTCTGCTCTTTAATTAGCCTGCCCCATCAGCGTGTGCCCGCGCTGAATTATTTATCCTTGTGAGGCATTAGCACGCAAGGTGGATTCATTTTAATGACACTGAGAGGCCAGCGACCGCTTCCGGAAGTGTAGAGAGGCTATCCTCAGCTTAGTTTTTCCTCGTTCCTATAATTTTCTGTCTCTTATTTATGGAAGCCCGTTTCTGCCACTGAGTAAAAAATTTTGAAAAAATTCTCATTGTGGCTTTTTATCTCACAATTCTGACTTCTTTTTTCACAATTGCATGATACAAACATGCAAATCTGACTTTCTCTGAACTGTGAGATATAAACTCTCAGTTACGAGTTATGAAGTCAGATTTGCGGGAGATAAACTCATAATTGCAAGAAATAAAGTCTTAAATTCTGAATTTTTTCTCGCAATTGGTTGTTTGTATCTCGCAAAAGAGTTACACAGTCAAGTTCTGAGGGGAAAAAAAGACTGATATTTAATAACTCGCACTTGTGTGTTCTCAAGTCAGAATTCTAAGAGTTAAACTATATCTGTAAATTCTAAACTAATTTTCTGTGTCTTATTTATGGAAGCTTGTTTCTGCCACTGAATAAAAAATAAAACAAGGTCATTGCAAATTATCTTACAATTCTGACATTTTCTTGCAATTGCGAGTTTATATCTTGCAATTCTGACTTTTTCTTTCACAGAATTGTATGAAATATACTCAGAATTGCGAGTTATAAAGTCAGAATTGCGAGATATAAAATAGGAATTGTGGGATATAAACTCGCAATTACGAGAAAGTCTTCATGTTTGTATCTCGCAATTCTGACTTTTTTTTTCTCAGAGAAACTGCGATTCTGACTTTTTTCTCAATTCTTAGAAATTAAGTTTGCAATTCTGAGAGATAAAGTCGCACTTCTAAGAAATAAGGTCAGAATTGTGAGAAATAAACTCGCATTTCTGACTTTTTTCTCAGGTCTGAGAAAGTTTGCAATTCTGAGAAATAAAGTCAGAATTGTGAGACATAAACATACATTTCTGACTTTTTTCTCAGTTCTGAGAAATAAAGTTGCAATTCTGAGAGATAAAGTCATACTTCTAAGAAATAAGGTCAGAATTGTGAGAAATAAACTTGCAATTCTGACTTTTTTCTCAGTTCTGAGAAATAAAGTCAGAATGGTAAGAAATAAACTTGCAATTCTGAGTTTTTTCCTCAGTTCTGAGACATAAAGTTGCAATTCTGAGAGATAAAGTCAGAATGGTAAGAAATAAACTCGCAATTCTGACTTTTTTCTTAGTTCTGAGAAATAAAGTCAGAATTGTAAGAAATAAACTCACAATTCTGAATTTTTTTACTCAGAATTGTGAGTTTATGTCCCACAATTCTGACTTATATCTCACAATTGTGAAAAAAAGTCAGAATGCAAGTGTTTATCACGCAGTTCTGCGAAAAAAGTCACAGTTGTGAAATATAAATAGCAAATCTGAGATAGAGTCAGAATTGTGACGCAATTACCTTCTTCCATACTTATTCCTCCTCTTTACACGCATCAAAGTTTTATTTCAGATGTGTAAGTTGAATCCATGCGAGGCGGGATGTATCCGTGCCGAGCACTACAAAGAGAATATGGCGTTTTGACAGATTTAGCTGTAGTAGGGCTCGTTTTGATGGGTTAAAGCTCGAGTCTGTATAAAGCTGGTGTAGACGGTAAAGACGTAGACAGACATCTTCATTTTAGATCTGGTGTTGGGGAGGATACTTTGAAAGTGCAGCTTGCCAAGCTGTTCATGTTTTAGAGTAGTGAATCTACAGTCATGCTGTTCTTTTGATTTTATACTGTATAGTTTACTATACTGTAAGCTATGAAACAGTCCAAGATTTAATGCTGTTCAATCAGTTGCCACGTTATTTGCAGCAGCTTGGATTTTTTTGTCTTATTTCTGCAGTTTTTAAGCAGGAAACATTAACCTGATGGAGTAAAAGCAATATTAGCTTATCAGTGCAAACAAATTGATTAATATGTTTAACTGTCCTCCTGCTGTATTATAGTGAATTCTGTTCGCAATTTGCTACTCTTGTGTTAAGTGAAAGAACCACAATTGACTTTAATTAAACACAAAAAATTGCAGGTAACAACTCTTAATGTCATTAAAACTAATTGCATAAATACATAATGATCAGAGAATTTTTTTACTGCAAATCAACAGTAAAAATATCCCCACAATTAAGAGAAAGGCAACAATTCAGTCATTTTGGGCTGCAAAAAACAGCAGCTACTTAAAGGGATTGTTTACCCAAAAATGAAAACTACCCCATGATTAACCCTCAAAGACCGAGACAGCTGCCCGCGGCTAAAAATAACTATTGTTCTTAAATGAACTGCTAATCCAATTTAAATGCTTTAAAAAGTCTTGTAATGTAGATATTCTCCTCTTTTCAGTGATATCGCATTTGTCTCATTTGGATATTCAGAGGCTCTGTAGCGAAAGTGATTACGTCATCACATTTCTTCAGCATTGATTTGTCAGGTGAAACCAATGCATTTCATTCCTCTGAGCCAAACAGGAACGATTTTTTATGCTTAGTCCCACCCACTTGCCCAGATTGGTTCAAACGGTCATCTGTTCAACCAATAAAGATAGGTTTTGGTCTTTTGAACCAATTAGCATGTTTCTTTGGAAATTTGAACAAGCGCAAAGTGAAAGTAAACGCTTTGTGCGTGCATGAAAACAAACGCAAAATAACACATTTGCATGACAGCACCCTTTGAAAAAGTGTAGAAATACAAACGACAGAGCCCTTTGACATAACAGAAGCCAAAAACAGGGATGAAACCGCAGTACATGTCGGATAAAGAACTGGAATTTAGGTTTTCGCGTTGCTATGTGTTGTCCCGGTAAAATAGATTTCGACGCAGACTACAGCCAGCGGATCGATCTATTTGGTTGTTATATTATGTAACTAGTTCTTATATAGTTTATAAAGATCATTTGCTCTGTTTTTTCAGTTGCACTGTATAGTATATTTCTTTCTCATTTTGTGTGTAGTTTGTGAATAATTTGGACTTTGTATTTTTGTTGCACAAGACAATTTGTGCAGTTGTTTTCACTACTTGCCATAACGTTACACTTTGTGTTTATTGTTCATGCTCAGATTAAGAATATATTTATCTGAAAAAGTCACTTTTTACTGTGTTTTGTTATTATATAGCACTCTTTCTACTGTGACTTTACTCCTGAAACATTTTTGGACATATCTGTATTTCAATACACTAAATAGGCCTATTCCTCACTAAAAAGTGCCTATAGTAAAATTGTAATAAATGGCTATAACTTGCTTGGGGAATGTTATATGTAGACAAAATTTTATTTGGAAGTGTAAAACACCTAAACACAATTTTCTAAAGAAAAAAATCCAAACTTCAGCAGTTTTTATTTGAGTACACAGTAAAAAACACCCAATTGTTGCTAGCGTTTTTCCTAAAATTCTGGAAATTCACTCATTTTTAGAGAAAACAAAAGGAAAATTGGGACTTTAAATAAACTAGTCATAAACTTTAAGTTCTCCTGATTATAATGATATATGGCACTTGATGCCGACTGCTAGAATAAGTCTGAAAAAAACAAAGAAAAGTACAGATGCGTCAGGTGCCCCAAAAATGTTCTAGGTCTTTAAGGGTTAACTCACCCTTAAGCTATCCTAGGTGTATATGACTGTCTCCTTTCAGATGAATACAATCGGAGTTATATAAAAAAATGCCCTGGCTCTTCCAAGCTTTATAATGGCAGATTTTGAAGCAAAATAAAGTGCATCCTTCGGTCATAAAAAATGTTCCACACAGCTCCAGGGGGTTAATAAAGGCCTCCTGAAGTGAATTGATGTGTTTGTTTGTGTAATAACAAACTGTCCCTTTAACAGTGTAAATAAAAGTCAGATGATATAAAAGTCACATCTTAGCTGAAAAAATGAGGGTTTCTTCTACTATATTTACTATGAGAAACAAAATGATGCACAGAGAGTCAAATCTTTTTTTTTTTTTTTTTTCAATCAATCCATTTAAATGACTTATAAGAACAAATCAACTGACTTGAATAAAAATGTGTTTGTATAATCCAATATGGTAGCGTTTTGTTACGCTGCTTTGCTAATTGTTGACAGCTTTGCACTGGAAAAACTGTAACTGTCTAAACTACTGAAAAATATAGTTAGCAATAACGCTTTATTTATTAACTCTACAACGGAGTTTTTTTTTGTGTGTCTTTATTAAGATGCAGTTCTGCACTAATACCGCATATCTATCTGTAGTAAAAGCACTGATTATAAACTCTTCTCTCACTACCTCTTCATGCTCTAATTTAAATCTCCAGCTCTACTGTTTTTTCCCCTCCAGCACTCTTTCTCTTTTCTCTCTCCTTGCATTCATCTCCCCTCATCACATGCCTCAGCTAGCATTGTTATCTTTATCTGTCTTCCTTTCCATCACCTTCCAAACATCCCTGCACACACTCACACATTATATCTGTTTTATTCTCCTGAGAAACTGATTTTGTTCTTCAGTAAATTCAGGAGGGAAAACAGTACTTTCTAAACCAAATAATTCAGTTTAAGCATAAATGTGAATATTTTAAGCAAAATCTAAATGTTTTTTATTGTTTGGCTGTCATGGCCTTTTTTTTAGCAGAAACTAAAAAAATAACATCTTGCATTTCAAAATATTACTTGCCTAGCATTGAAGGTGACAGATATTCAGATTTTTTTTTTAGATATAATTATTTTGAGGAATGTTTATGCTAGTAAAGAATAGATAATCATTTATCACAAGTAGCCTTTTCACAAGCATAGGGAAAAACTAATATATGAAATATGCACAGTATCATACACACAAACACAAAATGCAGTCATGATGACATACAAAAAAATGCAATAAATATTATAAAACCCAAATGTACATAAATGATAGCAAAAACTATTAAGGAACACAATTATTTGAACAAAATACCATTAAATGTGAAGTGTCACCCAGGGAATTCTGTGAATGTCAGTTTACAGTTTTTCACTGTAAATTATAAGATTGTTCTTTTTACTTCCAAAAATGGTACATTTATTGTAACAGTATTTTACTGTACTTGAAATGTAACGTTCGAACTATCACAGTTTTTTCAGAGTGTCTATTTACACTAGGTGCAAATAGCCAGCCTTGTTGGCAGAGGCTATTTAATCTAACTCCGCCCACTAGCGTGTGATTGGGCTAGCCAGTTAAAAAGCCGTTCAGGTGGTGAAGCACATAGTAGTGGCTTTTTGTCATGATCGACCCAAGTTCGAATCTTTTTGCCAAACTCGTTCTTCTCTTTTCACATCAAATATCAGATCAGAAAGGCATCCAACCTTATCTCATGACGAAAACGTACCTGTGGGAACTTTTTCGCATGATGCGGAATACGTAGCGCCATGTACGTTTTGTACCCTCTTTGATGTGAAAAGTCCACTGAGTGGCACTAAAAGAATGTTTGTATTTTTCTAGGGCTGTTCCCTAATAGTCGACTAACCGTTAGTCGCCGAGAAGAGGCTCAGTCGACCAAAATTTTATTAGTCGCTTAATCTCAGAAAAAAAAAATTCACAGGAAGTGGCGAAGTCACGCAGTCCGTGACGGATAGTTAAAGGCTGGTCTATGTGGTAATATAGCACATCGGGCAGTACATCCAAATGACCTCAAATATAGCTTTTCATCTGAAATATGTAAGAAGCACAAATTTACATGGCCGATTAATCTAATGCATTATTCAGGTGTCTGTGCGGGAGTGAGTGTGGAAGCTGAATAGTGTCACTGCATGACAGATGTAGGCGCCGGTGTGGTAACTTGCTCTTAAAATACTCTCATCATTTTTGGTCATACAGATAAAAGTAATACATTTTTCAATCTGTAAAGACTCTACGTTTATTTGTGTGCACTCACAATAATAACAAAACGTTGCGCTTTTGTAAAATAATGAAAGCAAACTGGATGCACTTTCTGCCGTCTTGGTCTCTGTGAACTTAAGCGCGAAACTTCGAAACACCATGTGTACTTCTCTTACAGACATGAAAAATATAGGCTATCTATAGAAAGTGAAATATCTACTTTTAAATGAACCAATTCAAATAGAAAACAAACATTCTCAGATTATGTAATCCATATGAAACTTGCATACAGGTGCATCACTACTGCAGAGATGATGAGTCAGTGTCGCCGACTTTGTCTCTTAAGTGGAAAACAAAGAAAGCACTAGTTTATCAACAAATTATTAAAACATTAATGCAGTCTCCTTGCTGTTTTTCCCTGAAACATTCATAATTATTATTAGCAATTAAAGGCTTATTATTATGATTAATATGGTTTATTAAACGTGTCGACTACTAGTTGACAAATGATAAATGGTATGTTTTATGTGACGTCGGTTTTGTATGTGTCACTGCAGATCTGACTAGAAATGTCCGTTGAGTGGCGCTATAACTCTAATGCTCCGTGACGTTTTAAAATAACGTACTATCTTCACTACACCAAAACCTACCCGATAGTATGAACAAAAGCAAATGTGATGTAAAAACACAATCGCAATCATGACGTTTTAGCTTGTTATTCAAACTAAAAGTAATACATCTTTCAAATCTGTAAAGACTCTGTTTATTTTTGTGCACTCACAATAACAACAAAACGTTGTGCTTTTGTAAAATAATGAAAGCAAACAAGATGCACTTTCTGTTGGCGCTATATATTTCGCATCTTGCGAAAAAGTTCCCACAGGCACGTTTTCGTCATGAGATCAGGTTGGATAAACACCTGTGAGGCACTTTAGTTTACACTTTCTGATTATTTTCTTCAATTTATTAAAAATAAATGCCTTTCTGATTTAATGTTTGATGTGAAAAGAGAGAAGAATAAGTTGGGTCGATCACGTCAAAAAAACACTACTCTGCACTTTACAGCAAGGAGACTGCATTAACATCTTAATAATTTATTGATAAACTAATGCTTTATTTGAAAGATTTCTTTGTTCAGTTTTTTCATCATGAGTCATGTTTTTCACAGGATTCGTACCCAAGGATTCCACATCCTAAGACCAATTCAGTGCTGGCTGGGCTACCGAGCAAGGGAGTTACGTCTGGTGTTGTGCCCATTTTCGACCCTCTGCCAAATTATTACCCCTTTAGGTGGAAATCACTACATGATTCCCACACATCGCCTTAAACCTACCAATAGTAGGGGGGTAGTAATCTGGCGGGGTCATAATTTGCCACAAAACCAGAAAGCGAAACACATGGAGCTGTAATCATAACTGTGTATGAAATTGAATGCAAGTGCTCACTGTTTAACCACCTCTAGAGTTAATTTCTGTTTCTGCAGTGATATGTACTTATTGGTACGTATTTTGCATCTTGCGAAAAAGTTCCCACAGGTACGTTTTCGCTCACTATTGCTTTGTCTGTTATTACAGATCATTTGATACACTACCAGTCAAAAGTTTTTAAACAGTAAGATGTTTAATGTTTTTTAAAGAGGTTTCTTCTGCTCACCAAGCCTGCATTTATTTGATCCAAAATACAGCAAAATTTTGAAATAGTTTTACAATTTAAAACAACTGTTTTCTATTTGAATATATTTTAAAATGTAATTTATTCCTGTGATTTTAAAGCTGAATTTTTAGCATCATTACTCCAGTCACATGATCCTTCAGAAATCATTCTAATATTCTGATTTGCTGCTCAAAAACATTTATTATTATTATTATTATTATTATTACTATTATTATTATGTTGAAAACAGCTAAGTAGAGTTTTTTAAGGTTTCTTTGATGAATAGAAAGTTCAGAAGAACTGCGTTTTTCTGAAATAAAAATCTTTTGATCAATTTAAACATCTTTGCTAAATAAAAGTATTAATTTCTATGATTTCCAAAAAAAAAACGAAGAAAAACTTATACTGACTCCAAGCTTTTGAATGGTATAGTGTATAATGTTACAAAAGCGCTTTATTTCAGATAAATGCTGATCTTTAGATCTTTCTGTTTATCAAAGAATCCTGAAAAAATGTACTGTTTGATAATAATAATAAAAATGTTTCTTGAACAGCAAATTAGCATATTAGAATGATTTCTGAAGGATCATGGGATCAGGTTATGTTTATTGGTTAGGGGTAGGTGTATGGAGGGCTTTATTGTGCAAAAAAGGCGGCTTCCATTTAATAATTTTAATAAAAATGATAATTTACACTTAATACGTTATAATTGCATTTTGTTTTATAATGTACTACAATACTGAAGTTTTTCAGTAATTGCACTAAGTAGTATAAATAGCATCAAACTAATATTATTGCAAAGAAAATATGCTATTTTCACTTTGTTTTTGCAGTTTTTCCATGTAGTAAGGCAATTTACCATTAACAGGTTTTTAGTGAAGCATTTTAGAGTTAAAATTAGTTATGTTTCATGGTGCACGTGTTTATATTCTTTTTATAACGCCTTTTAACACACTTGAGAATCTAGTTACACAATACCTCACATTACAATTACAATTCACTTTCTTCCTCTTAACGTTTAGTGAATTTGACTTATTTTGTCAGTGTACAGCATAATTTCTGTTTGCTCACATTAACACTATAGCTGAGGAATGAAGAAACAAAAGCACATTCATTGCTCTTTGAGCTTTTGTAAAATGAAACCACAGTTTTCATTCTTTTTCATTCCATTCCCCACCTGCCGCTTTCCTCCCTTTTTCCTTTGCTCTTTCAACACCCCATTTGCATGTTTGGTGAGAGGGTTTATTGAAGTGTAACCCTGTAAATTACCTCATCACGCCTCACCAGCACATACGTAACAGGCAGCTGTGGAGTGCCGCTGTACCTCACCGTGTGTTTTTACCTTTCCTTTACTCATTCCCAGCTCCACTCATCCTTTCTCTTTGTATCATGCTGTTTTGTCCCCTGATGTTCTCTGAGTTAATAAATAATTTTTTTTGCTACACAACATTTCTCACAAATATCTGTCTCTCTTTCTCACTGGGCCCATCTTTCTCTCTTTCCTGACCCTATTTATTGAGATTGAGGAGGCTGTTGTTGCCCCATGGCTCCAAACTGTGGTGTAACAGAGAGAGAGGCAGTAAATCAAGATGAAGGGAAAACAGAGCCCCCGTATTCAGTGTGCCCTCCTCTCCTGATTTGTCTGCCCTTCACCTCTGTTCAGCAGAGGACAGTGGGAGATGATGGGGGTGAAAGAGTGTTGAGCAGCAGGAGTAAAATATTTAACAAAAGGAATTTGGATAAAAAGAGACTGTAGAGAGCACTGCGAGAACAGCATGATGAAACCTGGCTATGAATGAGCTGTTTAAAGGGACACAAAGAAAGGTGAATGGTGTAGTGATCTCGAGTGTGTGTGTGTGGGACCAGGTGTCCCAGAAGGATTGTAAAACCTAAAATCACCTGCATTATGGGGAGCAGGCAGCAGTGTCCAGCTTTATAGAGTACAAATAATGCCTTAAAGAAAATGTAAAAATATTGTGTGCAGGTTTGGTTATATGCGTTAGTGGGCAGAAATATTAATACCTCAGGAAATGTAGAAATTACTGGAAAGCCTATCAGAAGCATCATGCTAAATAATTTACAAACAAGGCACAATTTGCAGAATTTTCAAAAAGATTGAAACTAAACGACAATGATGTGCTGACTATATTGGATCCGACAGTAATGTCGCACTACAAGTGTGAGCAACTGTTTTTATTATGTGCTCACTATTGCTTTGTCTGTTATTACAGATCATTTGATACACTACCAGTCAAAAGTTTTTGAACAGTAAGATGTTTAATGTTTTTTAAAGAAGTCTCTACTGCTCACCAAGCCTGCATTTATTTGATCCAAAATACAGCAAAATTTTGAACAACTGCTTTCTATTTGAATATATTTTAAAATGTAATTTATTCCTGTAATTTCAAAGCTGAATTTTTAGCATCAGTACTCCAGTCGCGTGATCCTTCAGAAATCATCCTAATATTCTGATTTGCTGCTCAAAAACATTTATTATTATTATTATTAGTATTATTATTATGTTGAAAACAGCTAAGTAGAGTTTTTTAAGGTTTCTTTGATGAATAGAAAGTTCAGAAGAACAGCGTTTATCTGAAATAAAAATCTTTTGATCAATTTAAACATCTTTGCTAAATAAAAGTATTAATTTCTGTGATTTTCCAAAAAAAACAAGAAAAAATTATACTGACTCTAAGCTTTTGAATGGTATAGTGTATAATGTTACAAAAGCGCTTTATTTCAGATTAATTCTGATCTTTAGATCTTTCTGTTTATCAAAGAATCCTGAAAAAATGTACTCAACTGTTTTAAATTTTGATAATAATAATAATAATAAATGTTTCTTGAACAGCAAATCAGCATATTGGAATGACTTCTGAAGGATCACGTGATACTGAAGACTGGAGTAATGATGCTGAAAATGTAGCTTTGATCACAGAAATAAATTACATTTTAAAATATATTCAAATAGCAAAGCAGTTATTTAAAATAGTAAAAATATTTCACAATTGTACAGCTATTGCTGTATTTTGGATCAAATAAATGCAGGCTTGGTAAGCAGAAGAGACTTCTTTAAAAAACATTAAAAATCTTACTGTTCAAAAACTTTTGACTGGTAGCGTATGTACTGAGTATTCATGCATTTTTAACCTAAATCACAGCAGTGTCCGAACTGTTAGCAGCTGTTAGCCAATCATAGCAGTGGGCATTTACTTCTACAGTCCGTCAAACCTATTCAAACAGATGAGGGGAGTCAAAACAAGACAGAAAATAGCCTATTACTTCTAAATTATGTTGTTTTTTGATGTAAAAATCTTCATAAAATTATAAGTAGACCTCAGAGAGCAGTACAAAATAATAAAAAGGCAGTTCATGACTAAAGAACAGCATTTATTGGAAATAGAAATCTTTTGTAACATTATAAAAGTCACTGTTGATCAATTTAATGCCTCCTCTGTGAATAATCCAGTTTTTATATTGATTAATGCCTAGTTGCTAGAGGAATAACCTATAAATAATAACTTTGGTGTTTTTTGTTTTTTTTTGTTAGTGGTGTTTTATCTTGCCTAGAAACCCCTCCAAAAAAAACAAAAAAAAAAAACATGCCCACCGTGACAGGAAAACAAATGTGTATGTGTTTTTAAAACTATGTTAGTGTGTTGCAGCAGTCTTGTTCCTTGTGTCCTTCTCTGACTCTGCCATTATGTTTGTGTGTGTGAGAGAGAGTGAGAAAGAGAGAGGAGTGTCTGTGGGGAGAATCTGTGTGTGTGTGTGTGCGTGAGGCTTGTTCTCTCGTCCTCTAACGGTGAGCAGAACTGAAGGCCTGCAGCAGCAGCAGTGACACAGGAATTTACATATGTTAACAATGAGGAAAAAATGATTCAATTCACAACGGCCAACAAAAAGAACAACCTTACATAGCCTGTAAAGACAATCGCTCTTTCTCTCCAGCTCTCTGTCTCACTCCTGCTATACTGTGACTGATCTCTTCTTTTTTAATGAGCCTCTACTACCCCCTAACATGAACAAATCCCTCTCTCTTGTGTTTTGGTTGAGATTTTCTCAGTATTCAGTTTTGAGGTACATTATTGGCATGACAAATATTTGCACATTTGCATTGCCAAAGTGTTTACAGCCGAGCCGCATACAGATAAAACAGCAGTAACAATGTACATAAATTAGGAAAATGGACGGAAGAAAGAAACATACAATGTGTCTCTCTCTCTACATTGTAGTGAAGGGTTTGTGTGTCTTGCTGCATTCAGGTTGGGGGTCTGTCTCTCTCCGCTTTGCTGTGTTTGATGGGCTCTCCGGGTGGCACGTTGCATGGCAGGTGCCAGCCTGAATCTTAGTCATCACTGTTATTTTGCGCTGATTGCACGTGTTATTGTAGCTAATTAAAGACTGATGGGCATTAAATATTTAGGTAGCTGTATAATTAGCTCACTGAAGACAGCCGTACCAGGGGCAATGCCCACTCACATTCACAGATACAGTAGATCTAACAGAGACATAAAGCCACACACGCTCACGCTCATGTTTTCTTCTTCACACTAACAATATTTTACAACACTTTCCCACTTATAGATGAATTGGCCGATAGAATTCCCGCGACACTTTCGTGTCCCTCCGTCTCCTAGAAAAGAGCTGATTTAGATTAGCGCTTCATTTGAATTGAGCTGAAAATGAATAAAAAAATGTTGTGTATGTGGTTTAAACGCTGTGCTTAGAAATGATTGTTGGAGGACCCTGAATGAACTCAAATTCAAGATTTGATATGTACTACAAGCTCAGCAGCATCACACAAACCCTGAACTCATTAACAGATGATTTGTATCTTTAATTTTTACTCTGTGCTGCGTCATTTGCAATACTGGTAAAATATATGTATTTATTTATTTATATATTTGTTTTTGTGAGTGTTGTAACAAAAGTGTGATAAGTTAACAGTATTTTTGCATTTATTTCAGATTTCTCAGGCTTAAAAATGTTGCTTATATACATATATATATATATATATATATATATATATATATATATAAATATATATAAATATAAAATATATATATATATATATAAAGAAATTAATGCTTTTATTCAGAATTGTTCAGAAGTGACAGTAAAGGCATTTATAATGTTACTGAAGATTTCTATTGCAAATAAATGTTCTTTCGAACTTTCTATTCATCAGAGAAAAAGATTTTCTACTAAAATATTAAGCAGCGCAGCTGTTTCCTACAGCGGCGTTTTAGTGCCACATTAAAAAATGTTTAAAAATCTAAGATTATAAGATTAAACTCATAATATTTTGAAAATAAAGTCGAAATTATGAGAATAACGTTGAAATATTACGAGAATAAAGGCAACATATTTTGAGAATAAAGTAAATATTATGAAAACAAAGTCGAAATATTTCGAGAATAAAGTCAAAATATTTCAAGAATAAAGTCGAAATTACAAGAATAAAGTTGACTTATTTCTAGAATAAATTAAAAATTATGAGAATAAAGTCGAAATATTACGAGAATAAAGTTAGAATATTTTGAGAATAAAGTCAAAATTCAGAGAATAAAGTTGAAATATTTTGAGAATAAAGTTGAATTATTTCGAGAATAAAGTTAAAATATTTCGAGAATAAAATCAAAATTACGAGAATAAAATCGACATTACAAGAGTAAAGTCAAAATTTTAAGAATGAAGTTGAAATGTTTAGAGAATAAAGTCAAGATTATGAGAATAAAGTCGAAATGTTTCAAGAATAACGTTGAAATTACAAGAATTAAATCGTAGCAATTAAAGTTATAATATTTTGAGCGCATGCAAATGGCACAGACTGGAAGCACCGGGAGAAGTTACCATGTCGCTGGAATTTATTTTAATATATGTGGGATTATTAGCAGAAATCATACCATGTGTTATGCTCACAGGGACAGTATGCCTGGAAATAATATTTCTTCGATTGCATTAATTACGCCTATTTGTAGTGCACCAGACACCCAATAATAGCAATAAGCTTTGTTCTTTTTGGTACTTTTAATATAAAACAAAGCTTTCAAAATCTGTCAGTTTTATAGCGAAATACAAACAATGTGTCTTGCAGTAATGTGTGTTTTTGACGCTCTATAATGTGGCAGGACAGATCGGTGTATTCATGTGAATCAGTCGACTTTTCAATTACAATGAGACATTCGTTTCATTAAATTGTACTGTTTTCCTTGTGAAAATTCCACCACCTACTTTGCAAAAATGTCTGTGGCATCCAATCTTTCATTCCTCACATGTATTTAATTAAAAACAACAATAAAACGTTCTAAAGGTTAAAGTGGACTCCAACTCGTTAACATAAGTTATATTGTTGTCTTTTCTGAGGTATATAATTGACTATTCATAAGCTGTTTTATTCACTGTATAATAAAGTAAATGATTGGACATAATATTTAACATTTTCCATTCATTATTTGAAGCGCTCCAGCCACCGAGTAATCACATAATTTTGTGCTTTGTCACTTTTTAATATAACACACCTCAGCCTTCAAATTCTGTCAGTTTTATCACGAAATACAAATTATAAATGTGTTTTTTCACTTTATTTCAACAAAGGAACATCAGAAGAAATGGAAAAAAACAGTATAGCCTAATTTAATGAAACGAATGTCTCATTGCAATCGGAAAGATCACTGTTTCACATGCAGCTTAAACTGAGGCGACTACAACGATCTGTCACGCCACATTAAAGAGCGTGAAAAACACATTATTGTAAGACACATTGTTTGTATTTTGCTATAAAACTGACAGATTTTGAAAGCTGAGACTTTGGAATTTCTCCCGGTGCTCCCAATCCGGGACATTTGCATGTGCAATAGGATAGAATATACTCTCAATATATTTTAACTTTAATCTCGTAATTGCTACGAATTAATTCTCTTAATTTTGACTTTATTCTTGAAATTATTTTGACTTTATTCTTGAAACATGTCAAATTTATTCTCAGAACACTTTGACATTATTCTTGTAATTTTGACTTTATTCTTAAAAGATTTTGACTTTATTCTCATAATTTTGACTTCATTGTCAAAATATTTCTACTTTTTTGTCAAAATATTTCAACTTTATTCTCGTAATTTCGACTTTATTCTCAAAACGCTTTGACATTATTCTCGTAATTTTGACTTTATTCTTAAAAGATTTTGACTTTACTCTCATAATTTGGACTTTATTGCCAAAATATTTCAACTTTATTGTCAAAATATTTCAACTTTATTATCCTAATTTCAAATTTATTGTCAAAATATTTCGACTTTATTGTCAAAATATTTTGACTTTATTCTCGTAATTTCACCTTTATTCTCAAAACACTGACATTATTCTCATAATTTTTACTTTATTCTTAAAAGATTTTGACTTTATTCTCATAATTTTGACTTTATTGTCAAAATATTTCGACTTTATTGTCAAAATATTTCGACTTTATTCTCAAAATATTTCGATTTTATTCTTGTAATTTTGACTTTATTGTCGAAATATTTCGACTTCATTCTCAAAATATTTCAACTTTATTCTCATACTTTCGACTTTATTCTCAAAACACTTTGACATTATTCTCGTAATTTTTACTTTATTCTTAAAACATTTTGACTTTATTCTTGTAATTTTGACTTTATTGTCAAAATATTTCGACTTTATTCTCATAGTATTTCGACTTTATCGAAATATTACGACCTTCATTATGTAATCTTAGATTTTTAATTTTTTTAACGTGGCACTAAATCATCGTCATAGTTTTCAACATTGATAGTAATAAGAAATATTTCTTGAGCAGCAAATCAGCATATTAGAATGATTTCTGAAGAATCATGTGACACTGAAGACTGGAGTAATGATGCTGAAAATTCAACTTTGCATTACAAGAATAAATTACCATCTAAAGCATACTAAAATTGTTAAACAAACAACTAATATTGTAAAACAACTAATATTTATAGTTTTACTGTATTTTGATCAAATAAATGCAACCTTTGTTTCTTTAAAAAACATTTTAAAATCTTACTGACTTAAACTTTTGAATAGGTGTCTACATATGAGAATGTATATTCATCAACCTGTTACACATCCGACTATTTTTCTGAAAACAAACAAACAAATAAACTAAATCTCCATATTTATTATGTCCAACAAACATCAATGGTCTTCATTGTATGAACAAAAAAAGTCCCATTCATTCATCATCGGAAAACAAATTAAGTTATTTTTGATGAAATCCGAGATGAAATCCAATGTCCAATGGCCAGAAAGGTAGTAAATATATCATTAAACGCCGACTCTTGTTGTACCTTTCTGGGCCTTGTCAGTTCCGTTGCTGTCTTTGCAGGGTCAGAAAGCTCTCAGATTTCATTTAAAATATCATAATTTGCGTTCCGAAGATGAACAAAGGTCTTACAGGTTTGGTTCGGCGTGAGGGTGAGTAATTAATGACTATCGCTGTCGTGTTATCTGTTCATTTCATCTATAGACCCTACACACAAATGTCCTATTTCTCTCAATAGTTCTTACACACATACTCGCATAGTCCCTAATGTGTCTCGCCCACCCAAACAGAGCTCATTTGGTACATTTAATCATGTATTTAAAAACATGACCCTGATTTCTGTATTTTACAGAGCATCTGTACTCTCCACTGATCCGCCGGTCCATTTCAAAGTGAAGTATTAGATACATTAAACCCTCGTGTTCATAACGAAGCAGCCGCAGTGAGATGTTTCTGTAGGAGGAGGCTTTTAAAGTTGTGAGTAACTGTTATGTGATTACGTCTTTCGCAGCTCGCGAACACGCTAACCTCCGACTCACACAATGTTAACTTAAATCCTTTCCCGGCTATTTTTCACACTTCTTCTGCTTGCTTCAGCCAAAGTAGAGGACTGCAGTGTAAATATTTGAGCAGTTTATGAATGAGCGTTTTAAAAATCATAGACAACTCGGAGCTATCTCTGAGGACTCGCAGATTATACATATTCAAAAACCTACACTACTGGAACATTTAGTTACACAGTACTTAAGCAAATCCTCTGGCACACACACAGATGCTGTGTACAAGTGTTAAATTGGTAGCTGCCAGATACCTGCGAGATTTTTTTTTTTTTTTTCATTTAGTTTTCCACCATCTGAACTGTAACCACAGATGCTCTTGGAGAATTAATATTCTCATTAATAAAATTGGAAGTGCTGTATAATCACTTCAGGATGTAAAAAAAAGGGGTTGGTTGAAAGATGGACGCAGCAGGACAGAAACTTGCTTGTGACTTCTTCATACAAACACGTGCACATAAAGGCACATCCACACATGCTGTTCTTTGTTCTGTTCCTCTACAATCCACTGTCACTTCTGTCGGAGGGTTTGATGGAGTGTCAGCATACCTTATTCAAACAGAGAGGTGACTCCAGCCTTTCATGTGGCTCTCTCACACTCTCTTCCTCTGTCAGCATGCATTTCTCAAACCGAGAAGTGTGCCTATACTTTCATGTGCTTCTCTCCACTTCTCCCACTCTCTCGTTCCCCCACCTCGGGCTGAATCGCACCCACTGGAGTTTTATTTCTGCTTTTGTGGTTTTGACCCCCTCGACTCTGATATCTCTCTCTATTTCTGCGTCCGTCGCTCTCCATCTTTTTCTTTCTTTCCACATGAAGAAGCTGAAGTGTACCTTGTTGCACGTAATCACTTCTAGGGCCGCCTGAAATCCATTTTTCTGCTTTCCCTACATTCGTTTATTCTTTCTCTGTTATATTTTACCTGGTTTATGCTGGAAATTACACAAATTTTATAGCAAATGATAAAAATGGATCGCACATTCGTGTTTTCGACAAGTTCTGAGGGCGTAGTAATGCAGTTTTTTTTCTTTTTCATGATTAATGAAGCATTCTGGAAACGAGAAACTCACGCTGGGATGCAGTAATGTTGTTGTGTCAGGGATGCACCGATGAATCATAGATATGACAGGATATATACAGTTGCAGAGAAAAATACCCGTTGGATTTACCTGAATTTCTGC
The DNA here is from genome assembly GCA_036247105.1 of Cirrhinus mrigala. Lineage (NCBI taxonomy): Eukaryota > Metazoa > Chordata > Actinopteri > Cypriniformes > Cyprinidae > Cirrhinus > Cirrhinus mrigala. The sequence goes on from CM070022.1 coordinate 24,433,622, forward strand.
ACAAACAGAGCATAAAATATGATCTGATTTACAGGTAAGTCACAACTATAGACAAATACAGTTTGCCTAAAAGTACATTCGGTAGTTCCTTAGCTAGAGTAAAAGTAGCTTCAAAAAAAAAAGCATTGTATTGACCTGGATTACCATGTTCTCCTTTTTAGTAGTCGACCGCTAAAGGGTTTTTGAAGTTTGATGCCGATATCTTAGGCCTGGGACACACTAGACAATTTTTACCATGGGAGACCCCAGACATAAGAACAGTTTCAATTGATTTTTAGCCCTATAATCCTCTGAACGCGCACACTAGATGATTCGAGCAGACCGTGAGACCACATAGGAATGCTTTCTCAATGCTTTCTCACAGAGACTCGCGGCATCAAACATGATTAGAGAAGAAAAACACATAGAGGATAATCAACGTTGTCAGCAGTCTCTCCTTGCGTGTGTTCTGTTGTACAGTGAAAGAAACAAAATACTGTAGAAAAATATAGCTGCAAGCAGCAATTACTGGGGTTCAAGGACTTGTAATGCAAGGATGTAAGCAAATATATAAAAAAGACATTACGTATTATTTAGCAAGCCTGTAACTACATATATCAATGATTAAAAAATGCATTTTGGCAAATCCAGGAAATTTACCATAGAAATGTTTTGGTGCCACCTGTGGTTGGATTTCCATAAAATTTTGCATGCTTTTTTAGAATCATCTGTCGCATGTGCTCACCTAGTTTTGTGAAGTTTTGAGTTTTATTTTTGGATTTATAGGCTTTAAAAACCCTGTTATAGCTAACCAGTGTGTAAAGTTCAACATTTTTTGATAATTATTGACCTAGATAATGCAGATAACTGTCCTGCAGTAGTTTTACTGCAGACTGAGCACTGGGAAAAAATCTAGAACTAGTTTGCAAAAGTAGGTTTTTAAATAATCTTGAATAATTCATGCATGATTTGATTGACAGTAGTGATTCTTGACGCAAAGTTGTTCGGAACTTGGAGGTCTATCATATGATAAGAATATTGTGTGTATGTGTGAAAAACTGTGCAAAATACAATCATTTACATCCGTGAAAAATACGATATCGCCCCACAGTGGCTATGAGTTGAACATGCCCACCAAGTTTCGTTCCAGTCAACCTCTATTAACCTTGTCTAATAGGTGTCAAATTTCATTGGGCCATGTTTTTTCAGATACACAAATGTCTTTAAAGACACTTGGAAAAGACACTGGATACCAATTTTCATGTTGATCAGACAAATAGTTGCATAGTTATAGCCATTTATATTCATAAGTATTATGAGTTTAGTAAAGATATCTCATTCCGTTTAAAAGTTAAAGCCATTTTAGTAAAAGTGGCCCTGCCCCTTTCATATGTTTTGGTGTCCCGTTGGTGAGTTGAAAGTTCTTTTTTTTTATAATTATTGATATTCACTCTTTACAGAAACTTTCTGCACTGGTTTGGTTGCTATCGGGCGAAAAACCTAGGACTTGTTCGTAAAAGTAGGTTTTTCAAAAAATGTAAAATACGCGAAAATTTCAACACGTGTCTGCGACTAACGGTTTGGAACGTTTGAGCAATTTCGTACTTTTGGTCACTGTAGCGCCCCCGTCAGGCTGATTTGGGGGAGTCTTGGTGACATTGTAAATGGTGTGAGTACCACCATCCCTCCAAGTTTCAAGACTCTATGACTTACGGTTTGGTCTGTCCAATCGATTTTTTATGTGGAGACTGCTGATCCTTGGCCATTCTAGGATTGAACCCCTTGAAAAAGAATATGGGTAAAGTTCTACAATGTACATACAGAATATATAAATATATATATATATGTGTATATATATATATCTCGATATCTCCTTGGGTTTTTGGGGGTGTCAAAATTCAAAATTTAGTCTCGCTTGCCACATTTATCGGGCAAACTTATCAGCTTATGTAGTCATTAAAAAAAGCCAAATATCGCAAATTTTTGTTCTTGACGATACATAGCTTTACCACTAGTTTTATGTAAAACTAGTGAGTTTTTAGAGAGTGGTCTTCACAATTTATTCCCTTTCCTGTCCAACAAAAAGAAGCAAAAAAGAAGTTTGTGCATCACTACTCCATCAACAATTCTTTTCACCTTATGAATGGCATATCAGTGTTTATGCTGCTTGTTGTTGTTGTATTTTGGTCTTCAGGTTTCTGGCTTCAGACCTTTTCTATTTCTTCAAATACTGATTCTCAGATTTTCTTCACTGGTAACTCACAATAAATGTGTTCCATTGTGTGTGTATAATTTCCACTCTTCTCATCATTGAGTGAGTGTACACCATTTAAATGACTCTTCAAGAAAGCCCTATTTTTAGATTTGCACCTTTAAATGAATAACACACAACTAATTATCATTTTTTACTGCCTTTATTGAACTCACTGCGTACACATTCTCAATAAAGGTCGCGAAACTTGTGAATCCATAACTGGAGTGAGAAGTCCAGTTAATGATACAAGATTGATCAGAGCTTCCCTGTCCTATAAAAAAGCACAAATTTTCGCCACTCCACAATAAGACAAGTCATCTATAAATAGATAAAGTTCAGCACTGTTGTTGCTCTCTCTAGGAGTAGGCGCCCTGTGAAGATGACTGCAAGAGTACAGTGCAGGATGCTCGATGGTGATAAGAAGAACCCTGGAATTCTCTATTGATGCGTTTATAATGTGCTCAACAAGAGTGGTTTTCATTGAAAGACTTCACAGAGGACACCACCGCTGCCCAAAGATAAAACATTACTGCATGTCTGACATTTGCAGAAGAGCATGTTAATGTTTCCCAGCATTACTGATGTTTCTGTGGATGGATAAAACTAAAGTTTTTTGGAGAAAATGAAAACGCTACAGTATGGAAGAAGCACAACCTCTCCACCAGGAATTCCACAAGTGGAAGCTCTGCAGAAGGTGATCTCAAATCAACACCAGAATGGCTTTAACAGAATAAAACGGGTCCAGTCAGAGTCCTGACCTTAACCCGAAGCTCTGAACAGAGACATTCACAACAGACATTGAAATAGTCTGAACAGAAATAGGCTTATGTAAAAGGAAAGGACTAGAGAATACCTGTTGACAGCTGGTCTGAGCTCTTTGATGAAGGTTATTTCCAAAGAACTACATTCAAGGGTTTACATACTTTTTCCACTTCTCAGTGTGAAGGTTTACATGGTATATTCAATGAAGACATGAAAAACGGTCATTGATTATGTGTTATTCATTTAAGCAGACTGCTGAGACATTCAGTTTCAAATTTTATGTCCAGTTATGGAGATAAATCCAGGTAAGTCCAATAAGTTCACGTACGTTTCTGTGAATATACACACTTAGACACAAACGTGTTCCAGTAATAACACCTCAGTATCTGTAAGTACGATTGATCTGGAGAGCTTTTAGCAGTGTTGTGTTGAGAGAGGCTTTACTGTGAGGGAAACATTCTGCCGGACATCAGTATAGCGAGTCCTTTACCATATATGGCATGAGTCAGGACATCTCCCTCTTTCTTTCTCTTTCATCCATTAGCGAAAAAGTAGGACAGATCTTTTTTGTCTGGCATATTTGGATTTGATCAACCATTAGTATCCCTGCAGCCGTTTGCCTGAAAGACAAAAGGAAGGCCTTCACTCTAGATGTCTCTTTGGCTCTCATTATCTCAATTTACTCATTGCTGCCTCCATCCATCCCTATTGTGATTCATTGTACTGTGGGTCCATGTCAAATTTAAATGACTATAATAAGACGGATTGCTAACTTGGTCCACATGGTGAGAAAACATTCTTGTTAACAGCAGATCTGAGAGGAAAAACAACCCATCCGTATCCAGTCCAGCCACTGGATATTTATGCCCACTGAATAGCCACCAGCTCTGAAACAGTCCAGTAAGCTCATGTGAAAGCACACAGTGAATTAATCATGGATAGAAAATGTAGAAATTTTTTCGGACTGAATGTCCAATTGCTGTTTTTTGTCTTTTTCTTTTTTTGAGTGCCTCTCTAGATCTTCCAACTGACAATTTATCTGTAATTTTTATCTATTCATTTTTATGAATAGTATTCTATAAAAATAGAACTGGGTCAGTTGGTTGGTTCACCCAATCTATCATTTTTTTAAAAATTCACATTACATACAACGTGAATACACTGTTGCGTAAAATGTATAGACTGACTGCATCTGCCAAATGCATACATAAAAATGTAAGACTTTCCTCTTTTTTCCGTGGCTCGTACATCCCCATCCCTTCATCCTCCATTTCTGCGGCCCATCAACACATTCGCCCTCGTAATGAGTCTAATCTGGCACATCATTGCTTCCCCTCTCTCTCTTTCCCAAAGATTAAAATGGCCGATTCACCTGCAGGCTTCATTACTCTTGGTCATGTGACATTGTATCATCATGAGAGAACTCATTTGGTCAGAGATAAATGGTGTAATTTAGAGGTGTGGTTTTTCTTTAAATGAAAGTGGTGTAGATCAAGACCAGGAAGCCATTGAGCTGGTGGAGAGAGTTTAGCAGTTAATCATTTTGTGTTAAAGACCTACTAAGAACTCCATTACCAACATACTGTATGACGGTAGTGCTTAGGCTTGTTGGAAAAGTGTGTCTCTAGCTACATTTTGGCAAAACTCCAACAGCATGCATATAGATAAAAAAAAGAAAAAAAAACTAGAGCAGGACCCTATGATTTTTTCCGCAATGCGAAAAACGTGGACAGAATCGCGGAATGTCACAGAATTTGCCAAATTTTGGATGGATACTTCAAAAGTAGGTCAGTACACTTAAAGCAAAATGCGATATGGATTAGTGTCTGTGAATATTAAACCGCAAAAAGACTATTTAAACATGTTCTGTGTGTGAATGAATGTGAATGGCACTTCTGGTTTGTACTCAATAAATGAGTGCATGAACACATAAACAATCTCTAGAACTGCTCCAAGAGTCACTTTATGAGTTTTTTTTTGAGAAAAACGTTATATCGTTATATCATATACAAATAGAAACTTAAAGGACTTCACAGCAACCCGTCAAAATAAAAGTTTGGTTAAACTTGAAGAAACTGTGACAATTATTGCTTAATGCAATGATAGTACTACTGCTAATAATACAATTATTATTAAAACATTGTTTTTAAAGGAATATTTACCAGAAAAAATATTTACCAGAATTTATTTAGCAGAAGAATTTAAATACACAACACAGTATTTCTAAAAAAAAAAGAAGAAAAAAAAAACATAATACATTTTTAAAAAGAAAATTAGTTAATTAGAGATGCTTTTGATAATTCAAATGTATTAAAACCATTAAAATGGAATCCAGAAAATTAATTGAAAAGTTAATTTGAGAAGAAACAAAAACATTTTATTTGGCATTAGAATGTAATTAATAAATATTTTAATAAATTGCTGTTAAACATTGTAAGTTTAATGATATCAATTAATTGGACATGCTTTTTGAGTAATAAAATGTCACTAAAACAGCAACTTTTTTTGTTCACACAAATCAATTATATTTATTGACTGAATTAATTGGTTTGTTCAACAATATTATGTTATGACTAGGGCCATATGAAATCCATTTTATTTTTTTCCAAATTCCATTTTTTTTTTTCCCATTTAAATTTTTCTCTACTCCTTTTCAACGGCTAAATTAAATATTTTAAATAAAAAGCATGTCTAACTAATTTAAATAATGAAACTTACACAATTTCACATCAATTTATCAAAATTTAATTTATGTACATTCTACTGAACAATAGTAATATATTTCTGGCACCATATCTTTCAAGTTAAACTGAACTTTTATTTTGACAGGTTGCTGTGAACAGTGTTGCCAAGTTTGTGGTTTTACCGCAGAATTGGGCTACTTTAACACTGTCGCAGAGGGTTGTTTTTCATGACCGCAGGTTGAAGCGACCCAAATAACATAATATTTAGTCCCTGGAATGCAAATTTTTACCGGGGGAATCCCACCAAAAAAACGTGTATTTTACCCCCAGAATGTGATTTTTATCGGGGGGCCCCCTCAAAACGCAATTGGGTTAGTTTAGAGTAGCAATTGGGTGGGTTTTGTTGTGAAAACCTGGCAACCCTGGCAGTGAATACCTTTACATTTCTGTATGCATATGATGTGATGATAGTTTCTATCAAAATAAATGATAATGTGATCATAAAGTAACTCTCAGAGCAGTTCTAGAGATGTTTATTTATTTATGTCCTCATGTAATGAGACGACCCAGGCATCATTCACGCTTCAGTATGTGTGAAGTAAACGAAACCGTGCATCTGAGCCATTCATTTATGCAGAGACACAGAAATGCTGGATTCATATTTATATAGTAATTTTGCGGCTTAATATTCACAGATAGTAGTCCAAATCACGAATGACCTACTTTAGGATTAATTTATACAGTAAATTCCATTTTTATGACTGGATTCCACGATTCTGTCTGCATTTTCTGCATCACGGAAATCATAGGGCCCTATATGACCTCATAACACTTCTACCAAATTGCTTGATTTGTAAACTAATACATTTTGACGCATCGCATGACTCCATGCATATGGCTTTTCTTTTAGTAAACTTGCTTGGTAGCTCACCTGGTACAGCATTGCAGTTGCAAAGCAGAATCATGATAAAGACCTCAAAGACTTGTAGACACTAAAATGCCATGGTTTCTTCAGCAAATGCATTTTCATCTCACTTTTGCTTTTAACACTATCAGTTAGGTTTAGGATAGAGTTTAGTGTATTAAGGTACAGTATTTTGCAACGCAATGGAGCATTAAATGTTTAGTGTCACTCACTGCACATTTCATTTCTGAACTGCCGGCACACAAGCAACAACCAGCGTATTAAAATATTGCGAGATGTCATTCATCTGTTTTGGATAAATCGAAATGCACTTTCAGCATTAATCATTGGGCATTTCATTTTGAATGTGTCATGCAAAGTGCAAGAAGCAACGTAATATCATTTTTGAAAAATGTCACCACAAGCATGTTTTAGCAATGAGTCTTAGGTTGGTACTGCCGCTGTTTTATATTTAAGTTTAACCTCAAACTGATGCTGATTGCCATCATCCATGTGACTGGCCTCTGAATGCAGAGTTCAGCAGTAAGTAATGGCGGTGGGGTACATGAAAGCAGTTGATTCGTCCTTAATAAGTATGTTTACTGCCTTAAAAATGTTCATTGGTACTTGTCGTGTGGTGCGGTATACATAGCACACTCTCTTTAATGTTTTTCTTTTTTTTTTCTTGTTCTGCAGAGAACCATCTCATTAAGTACCATTTTCACTGTAGCGTTCTTGGGTGGACTATATGGCTCTTCTGAGGTTAAAAAGTTTCTTCAGGTTACATGAGGTCCTTCAGATCAACCTATGGGTTTGCACTAGTATACCAGGTTTTCTAAAATCGAAACAAAAAAGTTAATTGCGCAAGATTTTGAAGATATGGAAGGAATTTCAAATATGATGATCCCTGTGTGAGAGAACTCAATCCTCAAGGCTGCTATTTATTTTGGTGTATAAAATCGTATTTATATTGTAAAAAATAGAAAAATGGTTAACATGATATTATGAAGACATCATGCTGCTTGCTAAATTAAATAATTATTTTTTATATTGACGCTGAACTTAAGCCAATGTATTTAATTATTATTTGGAAAATATTTGCATTGTATTAAGCTAAGCTAGCCACTCTTAGAGTAATGTTAGATGTAGAAACCTGGGAAATCAGTATAGCACTATTCGCAAGAAATATTATTTCAAAGCATTTTTACAGAAATATTGCCCTACAACCCCCAGTGAGCAGCTTTAGGCGACAGTGATGAGGAGAAACTCTGCAGAAAGATACACAAATCTGTCATCAACCCCTTGCTATAAACTACAGTTTATTTTTAAGAGTGTACTTGTTGTGGTACAGTATAAACAGTGATCTTTATTTACTAAGATCTGAAATAAAGTGTACTTATTTTTCTTGTACTGAATTGTGTTCGCTGTACATGATTTAATAAGAATACTTGTGCAAACTGTCACATGTTCAAATAGGCTGGACACACATATGTTAAAAGGAGGCTTTTGTACATGGTAATGGCCCTAAATATTACCATGCTGCCCACAGTTATGACCTTTAATTATTTATTGATTAAATGTAATGTGCAAACCTTTATGTAAAAATAATGCACATGTATTTAAAGCAGCCATATTATGCAAGTCTGCTTGAATGTATTTATGTAAGTTTAAAAAACATTGTTTTTCTCATACTGTACATTACCACAGCATCTCTCTTCAATCTCTGAAATACTCCGTTATAGTTCTTGTTTCATTAAAGCTCACTTTTTGAAAAGTCTGCACTAATTGGTCAGCTCGCCCAATCGCTTAGAGTGTGTGTCAGAAATGTAATATCCCAGCAGGTTTTCCTATGTCTTCTTGACATAGAGAAATCACTTACCCAACTGTTCTTTGAGGGCGGGCCAAAGCAGCCAGCAGGCGGGCATTATGCAAATGCGTAACATGGTGACATTGCTAAGTCACAGAAATAATGGCAGAACTACAAACAAGTTTCTTTTGGAGAGAAAGTGTTTTTCTGCTAAAGAGATTAACTTGCTTTGGCATGGACTTGGTGCTTTGTAACTTCGCAGATCATTTACATACACAAACAGCTACAGTTTTTGCACATTGAAGGAAAATCAAAAAAGCATAATAGGTGCTTTATTATTAATATGCTGCCATTTGTATATTTATTTAATTATATGATATCATCATACTTAAAACCCCTGCTATTTAATGAGCTTTTTTATTGAGCACCAAATACCAAGTTCTGTCATGAAACTCTAAAAGGATCTTTAAAGCAAACTGATGATATTTACAGCGTTAAGCTACTTGGGACAAGTAGTTTGAGGTTCATACTGCATATGCAGCCAATGAGCTTGCTGCCTTACATTTAAATGGCTGGTTAGCAATCACTAGAGCATGTCGCAGTTTTTCTGAAACCCTCCACCTCCCCAGCTCCACCTGTATAGATCTGCTATGGCTTATTATACAGTTGAGGTCAAAAGTTTACATACACCTTATAGAATCTGCAAAATGTAAATGCATGTTATTTTTTGTTTAGTACTGGCCTGATTAAGATATTTTACCTAATAGATGTTTACATATAGTCCACAAGAGAAAATAATAGTTGAATTTATAAAAACGACCCTGTTCAAGTGTTTACATACACATTACATACTGTGTTGTTACCTGAATGATCCACAGCTTTTTTTTTTGGTTTTGTTGTCTTTTTGTGAGTGACTCGTATGGAATTATTACAGAAGGTTCAAATGCTCACTGATGCTTTAGAAGGAAAAACAATGCATTAAGAGCCAGGGGGTGAAAACTTTTGAACAGAATGAAGATGCATACATTTTTCTGATTTTTATTAAATATCATATTGTTTTTCATTTAGTACTGCCCATCAGTAGCTACAGAGGCTACTTATATGTTTCCCAGAAGACAAAATAAGTTAAATTTACCCTGATCTTCAAATTCCAAAAGTTTTCACCCCCAGCTCTTAATGCATTGTGTTTCCTTCTGGAGCTTCAGTAAACGTTTGAACCTTCTGTAATAGTTGCATATGAGTCCCTCAATTGTCATCAGTGTGAAAAGATGGAACTCAAAATCATACAGTTATTGTTGGAAAGGGTTCAAATACACAAAAATGCTGAAAAACCAAAGAATTTGTGGGACCTGGGGAAATTTTTGTGAAGAACAGCAGGCAGTTTAACTGTTCAGGACAAACAAGGGACTCATGAACAGCTATCACTAAACAAACAAACAAACAACAAAACACAGCTGTGGATCATTCAGGTAGCAACACAGTATTAAAAACCAAGTATATGTAAACTTTTGAACAGGGTCATTTTTATAAATTCAACAATTATTTTTCCTTGTGGACTATATGTAAACATCTTTAATGTGAAATATCTTATTCAGGTGAGTACTAAATAAAAAATACATGCATTTTGTATGATCCCGTGTAGCAGCAGTATGTCTTAAATACTCAGAGCGGCATTTCGGTGTATGTATTGGCAGTAGCAATAAACTACAAAAACAGCAATAACGATCACCAGAAGAAAATGAGCAGTGTAGCAGATCTATCCATTAATGGTAAAATCATTTATGCTAAAATCTTCAGAGAGTTGTCATGATAGAACTACTTTAAAGTTTGGATATGAAGTTCTTTCAGCAAGGCTTAAATCTACTTCACCGGTCTTAAAGGGGGAGTTCATCTGATAAATTCTGTCATTGTTTACTCACCCTCATGTCATTCTAAACCTGGTTTTCTTTCATTTGTAGAACACTATTTGTTGAAGAACGCTGGCAGCCAAGAAACCTTGACTTCGATTATATGAGATTATATTTCTCAAAATATCTTCTCTTTTGTTCCACAAAACAAAAAAAGTCATACAGTTTTGGAACTTAGGGTGAGTAAGCTTTAATTTTAAGATAAACTGTCCCTTTAAATCAGCAGCACTGCTGTATACACAGTATTTTTGTTTGTTTTAATGTTACATTGGCATTGAAGAGTCTGTGGGTTTGAGTTCCCACAGGACTGAGGTATAACACAGAAACAGAGCCAACTCGATGTTCTTCAGTTTTCATTGGTCTCACAATGTTTCCTGGAAGCATTCACTGCCTGAGTTTGGATGTATTTTATTCTCGTCTTTCTTCTCAGTATTGGCTACCTGGGTCTGCAGGCAGCTCAGGATAGTGGTCCTCAGCTGGGGCCCGAAGCGTGGAGTTCGCTCAGACACTGGTTGTTTATTGTTTATCGTCTCTCACCAGAGACTAACAAACAAAGAAGCATCAGATCCTTTCTGTGACCCTTCCCTGCTGTTCCCACAGAGCATCACTACCCTGCTTTTATTCGCTTCCAGCTGATTTACACAGGATGAGTAAACACACAATCGCACACCGTAACACACCTCAAGTGCGCCGCACACATACACTTCCTGTAAGTTGAATCGGCTGCATATACTTATATAAATATTCTCCAGTGAGGGAGAGAGCGAGAGTTGAATCGGTCTGCTGGGGAAAGAAGGTTTGTTCTCGGCTTTTTGAGATGGGTGAAGGCTGATAGATTTTTCTGCACTGTGAGGTCTGTGTTATTTTTGTTGCCGGTTTGGACGCGTGGCAAACAAAGAGATGTTCGCACGATGCTGCTCTTACTCCTTTTATAGAGTTCTGTTGGCACAGGCTTCGGAAGAGCCCTCTTGTGTGTTGGTTAGCGCGTCGGTAACCGTTTCATGTATGTGCACGCGCGTTTAAAGTGCTTTTCATGTGCCGTTTAGTTGGTTACCATGGCTGTCCGAGTTAAGTAATCAAACACAACAGTATGATCTCTCACTTTTATTCCATAACCCTGCAGTTATATATAGACTCCTCCATCTCCACCCACTCTTCCACCCTCCTGCTCTCTCTCTATCTCTCCGCACAAACTCCCTCTTCACTCTTTCTATCACACGTTCATCTCTATCCGCTTTCATTCGCGTTCTTCCTCCTGGATGTGATTTACACTCTCTTTTTCCCACCTGTCACTTAATTACTTGGTTAACCAGTGGCACAGCACCCATTTTTTCCCCCTGCTTACTCTTTTCTGTCTCTCCTGATGCTTTGCAGACTCTCATTTTCCTCTTGCTCTACGTAATCCTCTGCATTGTGTGTGTATACGCTGTCAGGTGATGAGTATTGATTGTATACTTGGCTGTAAGGCCATGTGATTAAACGCAATGAATGGGAGGAGAGGGGCGCACGATAAATCACCTTTATGCCACCGTGTGTTTGATTAAAAGGGTCTTGAATCCCATCCTGTCTACAGAGCTTTATATCCAGGTTTTTTTTAAATGGTCATCAGATTTTCCTGTATATTTTCAGATAAAGAAGACATGATATAATTTTTATTTATTTACTAAACAAATGCCCATATGAATGGCCATATGGAAGACTAAGAGTGCTAAAAGTTAATTAAGGAATAAATTATCAGTTTAGTAATTGGACAATCTATGCCTTTGAATGGCACATGTTTGAGTCAAATCCCTGATAGCACACATACATCATGGAGATGTCTATTTGACGTCTGCATTTACATCTTGAAGACGTGTTTTTAGAGTGTTTGCTCATCTGCAGTCCCACATAGCACAAGATGTCTGTTAAAGATCAGTTGATCTGGAAAGCATCTGACAGACATCTGTAAGATGTCAGTTTTACATACATTCTAAATCATAAACATCTTAAAGACGTCTATTTGACATCTGATAGGAAACGTCCTATAGACGTATTGCAGATGAGCAAACACTCTAAAAAATACGTCTTGCAGATGTAAATGCAGATGTCAAATAGACATCACCGAGATGTATGTGTGCTATCAGGGATACATCTATAGGATGTTCTATTAAATGTCTTTATTTAGGTTAATGATTTAGAATGTATGTAAAACTGACATCTTACAGACATCTGGCTGATGTTTATACACAGCAGATGCTTTCCAGATCAAGTGATCTTTAACAGACATCTTGCAGATGTACATGTGCTATCTGGGATGTTTATTCCCACCCAGATAGCACACGTACGTCTGCGAGATGTCTGTTAAAGATCACTTGATCTGGAAAGCATCTGCTGTGTACAAACGTCTGATAGACGTCTGTAAGATGTCAGTTTTATATACATTCTAAATCTAAAATATCTTAAAGACATCTAATAGACATCTATCTGACATCTGATAGGAAACGTCCAATAGACGTATTGCAGATGAGCAAACACTCTAAAAAATACGTCTTCCAGATGTAAATGCAGACATCAAATAGATATCTCCGGGATGTATGTGTGCTATGAGGGCATGTTCCCAAGTTTGCTCCAATGAGTAAATTGTCCTGTAGCATTTGGCACATGCTTTCTAAAATTGCCACTTTTTTAATTTTTTATTAATAAAAAAACTATTACTTGTCACACAGTGTATGGACACAACAACTCTACAATGATACAATCCATTCCACTACTTTTTTTAATCCCCCAAAAAGCTAAACAGTCTCTGTTATCAAGCCATTTTGATTTTCTGAGCAGTATGACATCATACTGCTCAAGCCCCACCCACAACCATTGACAGACTGCCCCATATTAGCATATTTCCCCCCTTAGCCAATTGTCTGCCATTTTCTCCACTCAAGCTGGTGTAGCAAGAACATTGTCTCGTAAGCAATACAGGACGCAGTGAATTAGTTTTGTTCTTGATGGTGCCACTGAAGATTACTGGCATGTTGTTTTACGTGACCACTGAGGAATTTTAACCGATAAGTAGAAAATGGGCATCCAATATTTTGGCACTACTATGCAATATGTCCATTTATGATGATATTAACTTCAATAAAAAGACTAACAATATACGTGTAAAATGATAGAAATTTACCAAACCATGGTCCGTTCCTGTTTGTGTGTAGCGCCTACAGCTCTGCAGATCATTCTAAAGCAGACCTGGGCATTGTATGGCCCCCGGGCCACATCCGTCCCTCTGGCTATCCTTGACTGCCCGCGTGAGGTAATTGGTGAATTAAAAGTCAATCGCAAATAGGTGTAATTATGTGCACACAATACAACCACACTGCTTTTATTATTATTATTATTATTATTATTATTATTATTATTAACAATTATGTCCATTCGTGTAACCGTATCTCAAATGTGTTTGTGATCAAATAGCTTTCAAGAAATGTGAGTTTGCCGTTAGCCGTAAGAGATTCATTTTTTTTATTTTTTTTTATTTTTGTCTAAATATTTTTCTTCATTACACGTCTTGTTTGGTCTTATTTCATATCATTGGATGTTAAAAATAATGTACTTTGTTATGCAGACGCAAAAATGCGAAACTGCAGTCTTATTCGCATAGGCTAGCATTTTTATACATATTTGTAAAATATTATATATTCGTATATATCTTAATTATTTAATTCATAAATTAGTAATTAAAACAGATTTTTTTTTTATATCTTGATGGACAACAACAAATAATGATCAACAAGCGGCATCAGTCCGTTAGATCATTTTAAAATGTCAATTTATAAGTTATAACTGCATCTGTCTCAGATGTAGACTGGTCAAGATTTATTTTAATAAACCTGTTTCCACGGAGTGTGGAATTCACCTAATGCATGGCAGAGAAGCTTCCGCGCGATCACTTGTATTCTTCCTGATAATGAAACTAATTTTATTTCTGTAAACTCATAATAATAACAAACGTTGCTTTTGTAGAGTTATGAGAACAAACACACTTTCTCCCATCTGTCTCTGTAGCGCGTCACAACAATAGAACTCATCGTATGACTGTCTCACATACATGAAAAATATATCTATAGAAAGTTTAAAATGTCTACTTTTAAACGTACAAATTCAAAACGAAATCAAATACCCCCTGATTATGTAATCTATATGAAGGTGGTATAAAGGCGTCTCCATTTTTAAAGCCTTTCATACAGATTTCCATAGTCTGATAAATTCCGCTTTCAGAACTGTCACGTCAGTAACATTGATTTTTTTCCTCAGAAACAAAAAACTAATTTATTGAAGAAAACAAAAAAGTCATATAGCCTATATTTTGTGAATTGCCAAACTTTCTCCATCCGGCAGATATTGTTGCTTTTATATTGATACTTTTCTCAGGGTTTTAAAAAAATATAAATAGATTGTACAAGTTATTGGTAATGAATACATTCTATGAGAATTTTTGTATCAGGTTTTGACTGCAAATATCTCGTCCATAACGCTGAAACACGTAATCTTTGAAATACTTTTTTTGTACAAAGTTGTGATGGTAGTTTTTAAAACACTGTTTATCATGTGGCCCCATGGGAAAATTAATTGCCCACCCCTGTTCTAAAGGAACCCAACATTAGAAACAAACAGTTTTGAGTTTATTTTCTGACACCTGATCATTTCAGCTTGATCTTAACATTTTGAGCGGCACATTTGAGGCATTTTTAGATTGTGAAAGGTTCACTTAACAATGTAATACAGCTTTACACAGAGGCTGTTATTGATGGATGGGGTGGTCAGAAACTATATTTGACAACAGCAAACCTTCAAGCCAGTGTGTAAGGACTGGAGCACAGCAGCACTCTGCTGTGCTGTTACTCATATCTCAAGTTGAAGGGGGCGTTTCTTAAAGTCTAAGCAGCAAAATATAGAGTTTTTTATTGTGAGGGCGAAACAGATGGTGAAAAATCGTGACAAAAAAACCCTAAAATATTCCTGTTTTTTAAACACAGACAAATATAATTAGTGCACCTCAAAGAAAAATAAATCATAAGGGGAAAAAACCATTTAGATTTTGTCAAACTTCAAAATCCAGGGGTCTCACTGTGGTACTTGAACACTATGAAAGATAAAATTGTGAAATTTGTATGTTAATAGTTTCTGCGATCGTCCTCTGATCTGTTATGAATGGTGGAAAGTTTTTTGGAAGGCAACACACACGCCCACACATACACACATGCATTATGCATGTGTTCAAACCCTTAGTCCCGACTCACTGAGCTATGAAACGAGGCCATGCTAATCTCGCATTAAATGTTTGTGCTTCCATAAATACCAAGTCTTTTCGCTTATTTGGTTTTTCCTCTTAGCATATGGCCCATTACCATAATGACACATCGCTGGTGGCCTGATAAACATTTTAGCTGCAAAAATCTCAAGAGTTAGATCTGCGGAACTATATCCAGGCTTTAATAAGTCGTCTCGAATTCTACCTGGGATTCTGCCGGTTTAGTTAAGCGTAATTAGACCTCAGTGAGCTCGATAACTGGATTTCAACAGGCTTTCGCTTATTTAATGAGATTCCGTTGTGCCTGCTAACAGGTGTCCCACGCGTTTGCCCCTGAACCTCCAGGAATACTCAGCGTATACTAAGAAATTAGCAAGCACCCTGCAGGCCCGATCCCATCTGAAACAACTGTTTAAGCAGTGAAGTTGCTTTAAAAGTGTGCGCGCATGAGGCGATGAGCTTGGTGTTGACTAATTCAGACGAGCCCCCGCGGGGTTTAGCGCAACTCGGTCTGTGAGATGTTCCGAGAGGTCAAAAGTTATTTAGAGGAATTAGTTCTTGAACATTGTAGCTGGTACTCAAATCATTTACTTTACTTGATAAAGCTGAGTTTAAGAGGGGCTAGATGATAAAATTAGAGTATTTTTAACTGAATTTTGACCATCTGGATTGTTTTAGTGTCTGAACAGTGCAAATTGGTAAAGGCGCCCACAAAATCGGCGCTGAACACAATTTGCAGGCGATATTTGGATATATGCCAGGTTATAATGCTCATCTCCATCATTCGATCATCATTTCATGAATAACTGCTGGTATGATCAATAGAAAATGTACACGAACATCACTCGGGCGGTAATAGCGTGACGTTAATTGCAGCAGGCAATTTGTGGGCGCAATGTAAAATAGGCCTAATTTACGCAGAAAGGAACCGTGTTTGGTCTGAAAGAATGATTTAATTTAAATAGACAAGCCGCAGTGCTATTTCGTTGCATTTTGTGCCTGGTTAACTGGATTACTGGCGATTAGTGAATAATAGTTAAATATATTAATGATATACCACATACAAAAGTGACACAGATGTTTAGTGAATGACAGCGTAAATAGCATCTGTCTTATTTTACACTTGTCTTGTACATAGTCGCTGCCTTATTGAATTCATCGTCTCTTAAGAGACTAGTAATATGGAATAAGATGGTGAATCAACCGCAACATCATATATGAATGCGAGTCAGGGACACAAACAATAATCTCAATGGGAAAGAACCCTGTAATCATATTCGGTTTTATGCCAAGTGAAAAGATCAAAATTCACTGTGTTCCATTTCCATACTGATGAACTTCAAAGGTAAGAGACAAGGAGAAGATGAAAAACCAACATTAACTTCCTGAAATATCAGATGCATTCTCTCTCTCTCTTTCTTCCCATCTCGCCCTGTTGCCACGGCAGCATAATCTGGCTATGAGAGAAAGGGACGGATAGAGCAAATGTCATCTGACTCATTTAATGTTGGTGTCAATATGTGTGTGAGCGCGTGTGTGATAGAGAGAGCAGGAGAGACAGAATGAATGTCACAACGTATCATAGAAACCATTGGTTGAGCTGTGACTTAACTTCATCTTCAACAAGCAATAAGTGGCCTTTTCTTTAAAGCCTAATGTCTAATAAAAAGTTCATATGAATTAATATTACTGGTGTTTGTAAAGGTTGACTGTAATCCATTGAAACACACTGACAGTTGTTGCTCTAGCATACTGACAGGCCCATCGTGCACCTATTTTTGATATTTTTGATAAGTATTTGAGGTGGCACCAGTGGCAGTTCTGGCTCGGTTAGTGCCTTAGGCAAAATAAGACATAACCAAAGAAAGTAGTTAAGTTAAAATCCAGCCCTAACTGTTTTTTTTAAACATACAAAAATTGCAACTGCGCTTGACAGTCAGCAGTTCAGCAAAATTCAGAATTTAAGAATTTGTTCATTTTTAGGATGGAATTGAAATTATCCACATGAAGTTGAATTGGAATTAAATGAAGTGCAATTACCAATTAATTCAACAAGTGTTAGTTCACCCAAAAGTGAAAATTCTATTATTAATTACTCACCCTCATGCCGTTCCAAACCTATAAGACTTTCGTTCATCTTCAGAACACAAATTAAGATATTTTTGATAAAATCCAAAAAAGCTTTCTGACCCTGCACAGAGCAACGCAACTGACACATGCAAGGCCCAGAAAGGTAGTAAGGACATCATTAGAATAATCCATGTGACAGTGGTTTAAATGTAATGTTATGAAGCTACAAGAATACTTTTTGTGCGCACAGAAAGCAAACAAACAAAAAAATGACTTTATAAAACAATTTCTTCTCTTCCGTGTCAGTCTTTGACACGCATATAGCCTATAACTTCAGATTTCAAGACTGTTTAAACTTCTTTAAGCTTTAAGACAAAACCATCATTCAAAGTTTGACTTCAGTGCAAGGAGAAGTGAAATTTCTTCACTTTGACAATATTCATTTAATTTCAGTCCATTATTTGTACTTCCTTAAATTCAAATTTGAATTTCAACTATGTATCTTCAATTAAATTCAAATTGATTTAAAAAAAAAGTTGTCACTTATGTCTGAATATGGTACACAATATGACTTTCACTAACGATTATTTTGGTAATCGAGTAATTGGTCGATTATTCTGACGATTAATCGAGTAATCGGATAATTATAATCAATTTTTTTTTGTGGTAATAAAAATAGAACTGTGATCAATAGTGATAAATAAGACTTAAAAATTATTCAAATACATATTTAATAGCAATGAGGCAATAATAATTTATTAAAATGAAGTATTAAAAACAAGTAATCATTTGATTTTATTGAACAAAATTCTATTTTAACAATAAAATGAATGTACATTGTGCAATATAACGGCCTGACATTTGTTTTTACACTTAACTGCACAATCTAATCCTTGTTTAATATTGGCTAAGCAATATTTAATTAAAATATCCAATTCATCTTTAATATTTGCCCATTTATTTATGACACAAAAGTTACAGCCACTGCAATTTCTTGAATATGTGGACATCAAAACGTGTAAACTCAGGGTGAGGGTTTAAGCCTTTATTTTGAAATCGTAATAAACAGTTAGCATATTGAGAAAAATATTGATATTTGGACAAACGTTACGTTTCAAATGACAAGAGTGTGGGTAGCAGTTGACAGCACTTTCAGTTTGAAGCTAATGAAGTATGACCAAATATAGACGTGCATGGATGATTTATGCCGCAGTAGTTTAGACAAACATTTTTTTTATATATATATATATATAATTTTTTTTTTTTGAAAATTGCATTTGAAATCCATGTGGCTCTACCATGGCGAGCATCCACTTGGTTTTAATAGATATGTGCTCTTTAGATCCTACAGAATGTTTTGTTTTGTAATGAACTGTGCATATTCATCACCAGATTCGCTAACAGTGTTTTGTAATCTGCGGACTCTGAAGCGCTTTTGTGTCCGTGTCCTTTATCATCATGCTATGCTTTACACGTGTTTACAGCGGTCCGCACCTCGCATGCCCATGCAAACCCAGGAGTCTGAAAGTGCCGTGGCTCCCGAGAGCGTCGGCAGACGTCATGCATGAGGAATCATCGTGTTTGTTTACTCTGCCAAAGGGAATGCTGAAAGAGCTGTACAGCTGAAATGCTCTCATTTAAATCTGTTGGCACAGCAGGGTCGGGTAAATCATTCATCTGACACAAAGAACAAGATTTTGCATCGGTATAAGCCTTTCATCTTCATATCTTATCACGTATTTACAATGTACCAGCCCAAAAGTGTTAAAACGCCGTCAAATATTCAGCAGCGAGCGACCACACCTGCATCCGAAAGCTTATCTTTCAAAACCTGCCAAAACGCTGGTCTGTTACTGGCGTGATCGCGACTGTTAGATTCTTAATTGCATGGTGTTTATCTGTGAGTGGGCAGAGAGTGAATTGCTTTCTGCTGTGAGGTAAGTCAGCATCCTGTGAACAAAGTCCAAGGCCTGCGCCGATCACTCGTCCATCCGTTCATCCGTGTGCGCGCGTGTGTCTGTGACGAATCTGGATTTGACACAGATGTTTGTGTTGCACCTCAGGGCAGGCCTTGTCAATGTCGCAGAGCAGATCTGTCAAAACACGCATGGACTGGTGTTTGCGTGTTACGTGTGAACGGCATCAGTGACCCATGTTGTCAAAAAGGACAGCTAGTGGAAACGGCCCCCCTTTTCAAAAGCATGGAAATGTGTGTGAAACTGTGAGAGAGCTTGGTGGAAATGCAAAGAGACATGTAGGATCAGAAGGAGGCGAGAAAAAGGAAGGATCGACTGTCAAGCTGGTAGATTTTCTCTTTGTATAAGTGAAGGGAGCGCATGTGTGTGTATGTTACAGGGTGGGTTAAGGACAAAGTAAGAGGCTCAAAGCGCTGTACCGCTCAAAGATTGTCAGAGGAGAGCAGAAGTACACTGAACCAACTGACAGAAGAAGAGATGGAGAGAATTAGGGAGAGACAAGCTGTTTCTGACTGATTTGTCCATTGAGAGAAGACTCAGGATGTCTGAATGTGGTATTTAAGCACAAAAAACCCCACATCTTATTTCCTAACCATCTGCCAGTGTAGTTTAACCAAGCGCTAAATGGGCTTAAATTGCACTGCACCATATTTACATTAAAAGGGTGTAAATGTCCTTGATATTTACATGTATAAATATGTTACATTGCGGTAAAAACATCCTGCAATTTAAATACCTCAAAGCTAACCTCCCCACTTTAATTTGGTTTTTCAGTCTTCTGAAATGCTGTGCTTGTCATCTACATGCACCTTAAAGGAATAGTTCACCCAAAAATGAAAATAATGTCATCATCTGTCACCCTCATGCCGTTACAAACCCATTAAAGTTCACTTCCAGAACAAAATTTTACAGATAATGTACTCACCCCTTGTCATCCAAGATGTTCATGTCTTTCTTTCGTCAGTCGTAAAGAAATTGTTTTTTGAGGAAAACATTTAAGAATTTTCACTGCATAATGTGGATTTCAATGGTGCTCGCGAGTTTGAACTTTCAAAATGCGGTTTAAATGCAGCTTCAAAAAGCTCTAAACAATCCCAGTCGACGAAGAAGGGTCTTATCTAGCGAAACGATCGGTCATTTTCTAAAAAAAATTACAATTTATATACTTTTTAACCTCAAATGCTTGTCTTGTCTAGCTCTGCGTGAACAGAATAATCGACCAATTACTCGATTACCAAAATAATCGTTAGTGAAAGTCATATTGTGTACCATATTCAGAAAAAATTAAATCAATTTGAATTTACTTGAAGATACATAGTTGAATTTCAAATTTGAATTTAAGGAAGTACAAATAATGGACTGAAATTAAATAAATATTTTCAAAGTGAAGAAATTTCACTTCTTGCACTGAAGTCAAACTTTGAATGATGGTTTTGTCTTGTTACGAACCCCGTTTTAAAATGCTCCTAGGGAAGGGGTTAAGCAACATAACAAGGACACGTGAGACCACAGATATCAATTCAGCTTTTTATTAACAAATCTAATCGCCTCACGTGCCGCTTTCGGCAACAGGCAACGTGCATATTTACTCATTAGTTTAAAAAAACACAACACGAAGGAATAAACATAGCAGAAACAAACAAATTAACAGATCAACCAGAAAACAAAACAACAAACAAACAGACCGCTTATCAGAGGCTGACTTGCATCAAGACGCGCACAAAGCTCGCGGGATACAGTGCTTCGTAAAAGGTAGCTGAACAGAGCTTCAAAACGAGTACGAGTCATGCTCTTAACCGAGCCAGAAAGTCACTGTTCTGGACACACGCTGGAACCAGAGAATGGCAACACCATCTTGATTCCCCCTCATATCCAATTCAGCGCTCACTAAACAGGCCACAGGTGTAACAGGGCGGAGCTCAACCTTGAGAAGACAGGAGATAACCAAATTAATACAAAGAAAACGTATACAAACACAAAATAAGGACAAAATAACTTTGACCGTAACAGTCTTAAAGTTTAAAGAAGTTTAAACAGTCTTGAAATCTGAAGTTATAGGCTATATGCGTGTCAAAGACTGACACGGAAGAGAAGAAATTGTTTTATAAAGTCATTTTTTTGTTTGTTTGCTTTCATTTAAGAATTTTCACTGCATAATGTGGATTTCAGTGGTGCTCGCGAGTTTGAACTTTCAAAATGCGGTTTAAATGCAGCTTCAAAAAGCTCTAAACAATCCCAGTCGACGAAGAAGGGTCTTATCTAGCAAAACGATCGGTCATTTTCTAAAAAAAATTACAATTTATATACTTTTTAACCTCAAATGCTTGTCTTGTCTAACTCTGCGTGAACTCTGTTTTTTTCTGGTTCAGTACAGTTAAGGTATGTCGAAAAACTCCCATTTCATTTTCTTCTACAACTTTAAAATCATCCTACATCGCTGTTTTACCTTTTTTTGTAAAGGGCTTTTGATCTTCTTTGCATGTTCACTTTGTAAACACTGGGTCAGTACTTCTGCAGCGATGTAGGACAATTTTGAAGTTGGAGGAGAAAATGAGATTGGGAGTTTTTCGACCTACCCTAACTGTATTGAACCGGAGTTCACGCAGAGCTAGACAAGATGAGCATTTGAGGTTAAAAAGTATGTAAATTGTCAATTTGTTTAGAAAATGACTGATCGTGTTTCTAGATAAGATGTCATACTGCTCAAGCCCCGCCCACAGCTGCTGACAGACTGTCCTGTATTAGCATATTTCCTCCCTCAGCCAGTTGTACGCTGTTCACCAGTTTCTCCGCACTCGAGCAACAGTATCAACAATGTCTTTGTAAGCAATGCGGGTGTTTTTTTTGTTTTTTTACGATTTATTTTGATGTTTTTGCCTTTATTTTGATAGGACAGTGTAGAGGGGGATGGAATCGAGAAAGGTCCTCGAGCCGGGATTCGAACTCGGGACAAACATAGCACTTCAATGCTTTATGTCAGCGCACCACCAGAAGGCTAACCCCGCCGAAAGAAATGCAGGTGTTTTGTTGTTGAATGTAATAGTGAACATAAGAGTCTTCATTTTCCCCTTGACATGAGAGACCTTGAGGACGCAGTGGATTAGTTTTGTTTTTGATGGTAATGTGCCACCGAATACACAAAAAAGGAAAAAGAGGGGCGGGGTGAGCAGTAGCTCATTTTTATTGGAAGAGACATGCAATGAAACTGGTCGCTGTGAACAGAGAAATGGTGGGGTTTTTTACATGACCATTAAGGAATTTTAACCAAAGTATTTTGCAGATATTTCATGAAGACCCTAAAGAATCATAGCAACTTGTGGAAAATAGGCATCCGAAGTTTCCTTTAAGACCATCCATGTTGTTTTGTTTCCTGGATGTAGAAAAACAGCACCTCAAAAACCTGTGCATACCCTTCTGAATGATCAAACTATTGGCTGATGATTATTTTTAGCAACGTGCCTGAGGGATAGAATGAGAATGTTTTTCATTTGTTAAACTTCACAAAGGACTTTTTTTCTTAATTATTCTCAGCATGTTACCGTTTTTTCTAAATATCAATTAATTATAGCTGTCTGACAACAAGTTATAATAATAGATTAAGGAATATATACTAGATATTCCTAGATAATAGATTTTAGGAAGTGTGATGAAGTACCATGCTTTTGCAAACATTGTGGTTGCATTCATTTTTGAGCTTTATTATACCTCTGGATATCTTTGACCATCACAAAACATGTCAAACATGCTGTGGGGGAGGTTGTAGATAAGATGCAGTGAACGTCACCAATCACAGTAATATGTGTTTTCGATAGAGTGAAAATGAGAATAGATGCTTCAAGAAGCCTACTTGCAAAGCTACAGTACTGTTAAAAGTTTTAGGCATGTAAAAAGGCTGTAAAATGAGGATGCTGTCAAAAATAAAGTCATAAATAGATTTTCCATATCAATTAACTTCTATTAAATAATTAAATCAACATTTGGTGTCACCCTCCTTCGCATGTAAAGTAGCTTTTGCCCTAGGTGTACTTGCACATAGTTTTTTAGGTAGCTTTGCAGGTAGGTTTCTTGCAGCGTCTTGGAGACGTTGCCACAGTTTTCTGGATTTAGTCTGTCTCAGTTTGTTCTGTTTCTTCATGTCATTCCTGACAGACTGGATGATGATGAGATCAGATCTCTGTGTGGAGCACTGGCTGTTCTCAGACCCAAAATCTTGCTGGATTATTAAAATTAATGGCAAAATGAATATTTGGAAATGTAAACTGATATTTCCTACTGATACACTACAGCAAAAGATAAAAATAACTGACTCAAAACCAATTTTAACATGAAAATACTAGTGTTCTAATCATTTTGGGCCACCGCTGTATATACAGTCAAACCAACATTTATTCAGACACCTTCAACATTTCCCACATTATCACAGTTTATTCGCTATAGTTTAGAAAATGGTAATTAAAAATGACAAGAACTCAGAGTTAAACTGAGTCAAAACAAATTCATCTTTATAATGTCAGATAGCTTTGATAGAAAGGAATGTAATGGATTACAATCAGAAAATAAAAAAGTTGCATTAGCAATAAGAGAAAAAACACTTAAACACTTAATTCTATGAAGAATTTTTGGGTATAATTTGTCACAGACTACTTTAATTTTGCTATCCTTACATAAATAATCTATAGTGTGAAATATATATATAGCATGGTTCAATAAATGACAACTTTTATAAATTAAAAAGAAAAGCATGAAAATGTTAATAAATACCTCCAGCATAGTTGTACAAGTGTCTGTTTTAGTAAATGGCAATCATTTTTTTCATCCATATATTTCTGAAAGTGTAGGAACTTGATGCATTTTGTCTCTGAAAACCATGTCCTCTGGTGTGACATCATATCCTGATTTTAAATCGTCCAATTCCAGAAAAAAACTTTTATTGGTTGAAGGACCCCATTCATGGTTGTGTTACTGAAGACCCTTGTCAAGCCAATGACGTGTGCACATGGTCAATTTTTCATCTGACATGGTCTCAGAATTGTTTAACTCTAAGTTTTTTTGGAACTACTACAAAGTGTTACGTTTTGTTGTCCTTTGGTGTGACACCCCTAAATGATATTTTTTCATTAAAAACTGTCATGGAAAATTATGCAAATGTGTCTCACAAACCGCTAATGACAGGTTAGCTTGGAATACCAAGGTCATTAATTTACACAAAAGGCAGAAAACTTGTACTGTTATAAAGTGTCATGAAAATAAGTATAAAACGTGATACTTTGTTTTTGAAACAGAAAGAACTGAGGGAGAGAAATTAGTGGAAATATAGACAGAAAATGAACAGGGATCCACCAGAAAGGAGGAGATCCTAAGAAAACGATGCAGAAAGTAAATACAGTCTAAATCATGCCTTAAAAAGGGTAGCCAAATAGTTTTAAAAAATGCATTTACATCTATAAGGAATATAGTTTCAATCATATATCAATCATATTTAGCTGTGTCATAAATATCAATCATATTTAGCTGTGCTGCTGGGTGGCTACAAGAGTTTCAGTAACACACAGATTGACTACGAGACTGAATTTTGTTGATGAAAATTATTTTGTTTTGTTAAAAAAAAAAAAAAAAAAAAAAAAAAAACGTTGATATTGTTTGTATCAAAAATAAACTTTCTTTTTCATTTGACATGTTCAAAATTAAATAGAAATACTGTAATAACTACCATTTCTGTCCTTTAGTGTGACATAATGTCCTATGGTGTGACATTTTTATCTCAAAATATCATTAAAAAAATAGGGGATATAGAAATATCACTCATCTTAAAATGGTTTAATTTTCAGCAGTTTTGAACAGATGACCGCAAAGTTTGTCTTGAAATTGTCCAACAAGTCATGGAGAAAAAATGATGTTAATTATAATTTCATATTAAATAAATAACACTATATGAAAATAAGTGTCTAGCATGTCTAACATAAATCTCTCTCATGCTTATATTTATATATTATTAAGAGTTTTTTTTTTTTTTTTTTTAATTTTTGCTATGTCACACCATAGGACAAATTTATGGTACAGTTCAGTAAAAATATAAAAGAAAAAAAAAGCTATGAAAGAATTGGCGTAGTTAGGGACCTTTTATATTTCTATTATATTTTTATTATTTTTTTTATTTTTTTTATTTTTTTTGACTACTGGCAGTGATTCATGTTTAATCCAGGCATGTTCAAAGTTTCAAACTTTCAAAACTAAAAATTAATTTGTAGCCATTTTTGGTTTTAGTTCTGGAATTATGAGCATGCATTTTAGTTCCATTTCCATTTTGTTATGTTACATTTTTAGAAAAAAAAAAAATAAATTAGTGCAGCAGCACCATTCTTAAAGAACACCTCTATACCTTATTTACACCTAAAAGATGCCTATTAGTGCCATAAAGATATATATACTAAAGTGGACATGCACCTAAATGATAGATATTTTGCTACCGCCTCAGTTACAGATGACTGATTTTTTATGAGAATATAGTTTTCTTTTTATTTCAGTTAACATAAATTGTTTTTTGACATTGATACAGTGTTGTGGTGGCGAAGGCTGTTTTACACTTCCAATAAAGTGTGGCAGATTGTAGTAGTTCGCTGCATCCTCCACACCCCAGCACTCTGAACCGACCTGCAAGAAGGCTGTAGAAGCATTTGTGGCTTTACCAGATTTATGTATCTACTTTAGTGAATCACCCAGATAGTGTGTGCAAATAAAAAGCGGCGTCATCGAGTGCAATTCATTCTTAGTGAATTGCCCCTCAGCACGCCAGTGCATGTTTGTGTTCGCTGATGATTTCAGCCCCCTGATGAAGAGGGCTTTTGATGGTTTTATTAAGCTCTTGTGCTCTCGGCCCATGGAGTGCCAGGAGGGACACATGACGGGTGTCTTTTCCTGCCTCTGCTCTGGAATCTTTCCACAAGTGGAAAAGGCAGAGATAAGAAGGGAAAAGGCTTCCTCGATGCTTCCTCTTCGTCTCCCAGAAGCCTGGTGACATCTCAATGTTTCTGTATCAACCGGTGCTGGCAATGCTTGCATCCAGCACTCTCATTTCACAATCCAAATCAATTAAGGAGAATGAATCACTCTGCTATTATTATAACTGTCAGATTCACTTCTTACTTACAAAGATGAAGAAGAAACAAATGAAGCGGCTGCTATCTACTCCTCCCTTTCCCTGAGGGCTCCCTCTTCAAGCATATTCTCTCTCAATGTCTCTGTCTTTCATTCTCTTTTGTTCTCCTTTCGCTACCCTGCTTTTTATTTCAGTCCCCCTCTCCGCATTTCTGGTCGCTTCTTTCTTTTGCGCTCCCCTAAATAATTTAGATTTTACAGTTTACTCGCCGACTGCCAAGTATCGCTTTATTCAGGCGTGCGCATATGCAAAACAGCGGGTGTGAACTTTAGATTTATGTTTGCGACACTGGTCATTAGTATTTGCCTGCAATAATTACAGTGAAACAATAATGGCTTCCTCAACTCTGTATACACACACGCTGTGTCTTTTCATTTTCTCGCTTTCTCACTTTTCGTGCCCTGCTGACACATCCAAAGTGACTGAGAGAAAGAAAGAAAGGAGGAAAGACGGGGGAGGAGAGATGAACAATGGAACAGGGAGGAGAAGTACATCCATCACTTTTTCCCTGTGGTCAAATAAATCTTGTTAGGTCTGCAAAGGTTAGAGTTCACAGATTGCTTTCAGTTGTGTGTGTGAGGGAGAGAGTGTATGAATCAAATACTGCACATCAGGTGTTTGTATGTCCGTGTGATTTCCCTGTGCTGCTGTTAGGGACGTGCGTGACACGGTGGTGACCTGCGTCAGCAAACTGTCATAAGACTGCCTAATTCATGAGGATGCTTCACACACCGCTGTCGACTCCATTATAACACCCAAACTGTATGTAATGTTGCAGTAAAACTAATTAAGCAGTAGTGTTTTTTCAGTGAACTTTAAAGTGCTGTATCATACAGTACACTACCGTTCAAAAAAATTTTTTTGTTTTTTTTTTTGGAAGAAATTAACACTTTTGTTCAGCTAGAATGCATTAAATTGCAATAAATTACATTTTAAAATATTTATAAAAAATAATAATAATAAAATAAAATATTTACAATTAAAGTAGAAATGTTATTTAAAATTGTATTAATATTTCACAATTTATTGTTTTACCTGTATTTTTTTTTTAAATAATTGCAACTTTGGTTAGCTTTTTTTAAATAAAATAAAATAAAATAAAATAAAAATATCATACTGGCCCCAAACTTTTGAAAATTATATCATTGTTTATCTCCCAAAGACATGATGATATAGGGCAGACTGGGGCAAAAGAAAGTTTTTATCTTATGCCTGGAATACACTACATGACTTTTAAAATCTGAACAGATTTTTAAAACACTAGGGGCCTGTTTTACTAAACAGGGCAAATTAGCGCAAGAGTGCAATTCCAAAACAGTGCCGATGGGAAGGGGAAATTTCTCCGGATGATTTACTAACAATGCGCAAATTAAAGAACGCAGATGCAACATCTCATTTACATATCAACCAATGCAATATACCAAGCGCAGTGCAAATTAACGTAGTCGCAAATAACGAATATGAAAAAAAGAAGCCATAGTACCTTTAAAAGAACCGGAGTCCGTCGGCGGCCATAGCCTTGTGGGCAGTGCGCCAACATATCTCGGGTGTCCCGAGATCGAATCCTGCCTCGTGGACCTTTCCCGATCACACCTCCTCTTTCTCTCCCACTGATTTCCTGTCGTATCTCCACTGTCCTGTCATAAAAAAATAAAAAAATGCCAAAACAAACAAAAAAAAAGAACTGGAGGCCAAAAAAATGAAAGTTTGCTAGAAGTTTTGATAGACCTGGTCTCCCTTGCGTGACTCCTAGTTGAGGGTTCCAAGTTGTCTTTAATTTACTGAAGCAAATAAAAAATAACATGGTTTAGCAAACGATATGTTCAGATAATGTGTTCTTCTGGCATTCCAAATAAGTTAATACATGTGGAAAAAATCCTCTCTCTTCTACCACATGCTCTTTGTTTTCTGTGGTGCCTCCTCCTAGCAACAATAATTGCAGAACATTAGTAAAACGTGTTGTGTGATTCATTTTAATACTCTCCTCCCATAAATTTTGCAGCTGAAAGAAAAACTCCTACAAATGCTTATATAAAAAGGTTAGGCGCAAATATAACTGTGTCCACGCCTTTTCAGTGCTAATTCTTCATTGCATGTCTTCAGTAAATCCTGACAGTACTATTTTAATGCCAAAAGATGGTTTGTGCTGGCGCAAGCTGTTAGTAAATCTGAATTTTATTCTTCAAAATAAAGTGTCGGTTTCATTATCATTTTGTAATATCTGTTGGATAAACAATTGAACACAATAAAACCACGCAAGCTTATTTTCAGGCAAAGGTTGAACTGTGTTCTCAACACAAGAAAATGTTTCATAAATGTCAGGTTGAAACAAAACCATGACCAAAACAATGGATTTGATGTTTTATATGTTAGGGATAATGTACATCCTTCTGGTTGTTATCATGGAATAAAGCCCAACAGTCTGATCAGCAGCACAACGCGAAGCGGAAGCTACACGGCTACTTGCCACTTGAAATATTTGAACACAAGTGGCAAGTTCAAACTAGACGGACATTAAGAGATATGGTACAGTTATGCTACTTATTACGCAGCATTTCACCTCATGAGTAATTATCCCAATAAAACATTTTGATTTAAGATTAAACCTTTTTAAAATCTTACCAGTTTATTGGTTATCTGACAATCCATTACGGTGTACAAAACAACCATCGCAAAATGGCAGCAGCTATGTTTGTATGAAATAAGAGAGAGTCTGTGATACCAGGATGACATATTTAAATAACTGTACACGATATTGATTTGAGTTGTAATATTTTATTAGCCAACCAAATGCAAAGCTTCCACAAAGAAAATGTTTTCCTAGTGAGCGAATAGCGCTGACTGCAGTTACCCGGATGAGCCTGTGATATTAGTTTTTACCGGTTGTTATCGGAGGAATAACATACATCAGAATGTGGTGACTGACCAATCAGAATCGCTGTGTAATAAGGAAAGGACGTGATGTGTGGCCAAGTATGTTGACCCATGCTCGGAATTTGTGCTCTGCATTTAACCCATCCAAGTGCACACACACAGTATTGGACACACACACCATGAACACACACCCGGAGCAGTGGGCAGCCAGTGCTGTGACACCCGGGGAGCAGTTGGGGGTTCGGTGCTGTTACCTTTTAGATTTTTGTTGCATGATGAATTGTTTTGTCTACTACCAGGGCAAGTTATTACAAAAGGCCAATGTGTGTGCAGTGAACTGTATCTTTGGTGGAAATGTACAATAGCTGTTTTGTAGTCTATACAGAAACTGATGGAAATCTCTAAGTGTAAATCTATAACATCTGATTTCTGTATTCATCTAGGGGGTGCTATAGGCAGCAGAAGGCATCTCCATGAGGAGCGGTAGAAGATGCCGGAACTGCCAGCGCTCCTGCTGTCGATTTACTTCCGCTTCCTGTTAGTCACCGTGGTTACCATGCCGCCTTCTTCCCTGAGCCAGACCTCTGTTCTGTCATCTGTACGGATGGGTAAGTCGCACACATATGGACTCAGGTCATGCGGCTGACAAGCCCAATGTCTCTCTGTCTGTGAAGGTCAAACCAGTGCTTTTCAAATGGTTTAGTTGTATGACCCAGATTTAATGCTGGAACACATTGTTTTTGCACTAAACTAAACTAAAATGTACTATTATGAGCTACATAAGCCCAAAATATGCAACATTATTAACATGACACCTGTTGAATAGGAATGTTAATTGAGAGTTTTGTTCATGGTTTTTAAGGATGGACATCAATATATTACATTTATTTAATATACAGTAAATATACATATACACTATCAGTCAAAAGTTTTTGGACAGTAAGATTTTTAATGTTTTTTAAAGACGTATCTTTTGCTCACCAAGCCTGCATTTATTTGATCCAAAATACAACAAAAATAGTAATATTGTGACTTTTTTTTCACTATTTAAATTAGTGTTTCTCAACGGGGCGTTCGGAGAGCATCGGGGGGCACTGGAAGCAATATTTTTGAAAGCTGTTCTTGGGGGGCGTTTGGTTAAGATGAGATTACACCAAAGATGTATGAGCTGAAACTTGCAAAAGAAAATGGTCTGCCACTTCCTAACGCCGTTTCTACACTGGATGCATCGAAGCTCACTTTCTGTATTTATTTGTCAACTTGTCGGTAGCGCAAGGTCGTGGAATGTGTGGAATCCCACAGAAATAGAACGCAGCATCCGTTTACTGTAGCGCTCGTGCTCAGTTACTGAATGACTGATTATAAAGAGATCTACGTGTCGCGCCGTTTGCTGCTAGTTTACACCAATACTCCTGCTTCTAGACTGTAGCGCAGCTGCCGAACTTCCCGTCAAAACAATAGCACGCATTTGGACACAATAAAGTATGATATGTTTTTTCTTGTTTAGAAAAATTAATATGAAAGCTTTTTGTTTGCTGACTGGCTGCAGTTGGTTTGAATGCCAAATTTCTAAAGAGTTTATTTAAATCTCACAAATATAGACTATATTATATCCACGTGGCCTTTTTGCTTCTTGTAATGATAATGATTTTTAAAGTCCAATCAAATCAAATACGTCATGAATGTTATGTGGCATTTAATGACATATGACATACAAAAAATATATATATATTATGTGTCATTATGTGTGGGATAATGTGGGCTGTGTTATATTTGGGTTAAAATGCATGCTTTTAAAATAGAGCTATTTATTATAAATAAAATATAGCCTATAATATACATTAAAAAATAAAGGTCAGTAAGATTTGTTAATGGATAAAAAGGTTGTGTTTGTTTGTTTAAAAAATACAGTAAAAACAGTAAATCTACCATTTGAAAAAAAAAACAAAAAAAAAAACCTTTCTGTTTGAACATTTTAAATTGTGTTTTCCTCTCATGCTTGGTGAGTCAAAACTTTGGAAATCTTTTCTTTTGTACTTTTGTCAGTTAAATAAAAGTTAAATAGAATTAACAAATCACAGATTTGATCATTTTACAAAATATTCCAACTTTTCTAGAAATAGGATTGTACTAAGTTTTCTTTAAAGTATTTGTAAGCAAATTTTGAAATATTCTCACAAAATGTATGAAATATAATAAAGTATGGTTTACATTTCTTCCATTTTCATGTGTAAATGTGGTATTTACCCACCAAAATAACCATGTCCACTATGCCAGAAAAAAAAGGGAATTCAGTATACTGAAACTATATTTTCTAAAACTAAGGGATAAATATTATTATATTTCACAGAAAGCTAATTGGAAACATCCAAACATACACAGCAGTAAAAAGAATGTTCGAGAGTTCCAAGAATGGAAGAACAAACTAAAATCTCTTCTGTAAAAATGTCCATGTGGATACGTTCTAAACAAGAATTTTTATTTAGTCATTTTAAATTTGGGGCAACAAGGTATATCAGCATCGCAACAACACTGAAGCTGTAGCAATGAAAATCACCAACATGCTTAAAAACTCTGTAAATGAATGTTATTACATTTATTTTAAAATAATACTGTACAAAAGTACTTCACTGTTTTTTGTTTTTTGTTTTTTTCTCAAATGCAATTCAATGTATCCTTGAATTGAAGTAATTTCTTTAAAAAATCACAATGACCCCATAGATGAATTACTGTAAATATATTAACAGTCCTCATTATAAATACAAAATAATAATAATCAACTTTAATATTCAGTGAGGACTATGTTTTATTTGATGGGGGCGTTGATGGACCTGGATAATGGCTAGGGGGGCGCTGGCCGAAAAAAGGTTGAGAACCACTGATTTAAATTAACTGCTTATTTTTTTAAATGAATTTTAAAATGTAATTTATTCCTGTGATCAAAACAGCATCATTACTTCAGAATATTAGAATGATTTCTGAAGGTTCATGTGACTGGAATAATTATGCTAGTTTTAAAATATATTCAAATAGAAAAGAGTTATTTTAAATAGTAAAAATATTGTTAAAAAATAATGTTGCTGTTTTTGCTGTACTTTGAATCAAAACAATAAACCTCTGGTGTGAGATTAAATAAATATTTTTCTATCTCTAGAGCTGTGGTGTGCCTACTTTGATTTTTCTGTGCAAATGCAATAAATGCAATTTATTCTGTGATAACAGAGCTGAATTTTCAGCAGTCATTACTCCAGTCTTCAGTGTCACATAATCCTTCAGAAATCATTCATCAGAATTATTAGAATGCTGATTAGATTGGAATTCATTAGCATTAGAACACTGATTTAGTTTAGAAACATTTCTTTTTGTTTAGAAACATTTCTTTTTATTATCAGTGTCGTGCTGATTATTTTTTTTTCTAGATATTTTTTCAGGCTTCTTTAAAATCATAAAAAAAACTACAAAAAATAATAATAATAAAGAAAGAAAATTAATTACTCTGAATTTTTTAACAGTAGTGTACATGGTTAGTTGAATTTTGAATTGAATTTTATTATGTGCATTTTGACACTTTTTTTTGTTTGAGAACCACTGATAATAACCAAATTTATTACATGTACATTTATACTTAGATTTATTCATTTAGCAGACGCTTTTGTCCAAAGCGACTCACAGTTGGGGAATCTATCAAGAGAGTCATCTTTAAAGAGGCAAATAGACGCAGTTTCAAATAGTACGAGTTTCAGACATTGTTCAAATAAGTACAAGCTAGACAGGGAAAGTTTTGAATGAAGAACCATTACAGAAGATCCTATTAGATATGCTGTGGAAATTCAGAATCATTATAAGCAATCTTTATTATTACCTTTTTTAAAGTGGACTTTATTACTGACTTTATTATTATCGGACATAGTAAATGGTTCTTTAAAACGAGTGATTTCAAATATTAAAGCGTTGTTGTATATTGCATTTATATTACTTTTATCCATTCTTGTAATGATTTCTCTCTACTTTGTCTCTCTCTCTCTCTCTCATTCTCATTCTCTCCTCCATTAGCGGCAATTTTGGATGACAGCTCTGTCTGTGGGCGTGGGGAGCGGTTAGCTTTAGCGTTAGCACGCGAGAACATCAACAGTGTGATGGAGGGCCCGGCTCGTGCTCGCGTGGAGGTCGACATATTTGAACTCCAGAAAGACTCTCAGTATGAGACTACAGATACTAGTGAGTCATACATGAAGAAGTGCACAAACACACACACAGCTCTGAACACGCTGAACAGAAAACTTTGAAGTAAAGCAATACAGCATTCAGTGACTCACTCGGAAAGGCAACCAGAGTGGATGTGAGGAATGAAATGCTCTATTTTTTTTGTCATAGTGTGCCAGATTCTACCAAAGGGTGTTGTCTCAGTGATTGGCCCCGCCTCCAGCCCCGCCTCTGGCTCCATAGTCAGTCACATCTGTGGGGAAAAGGAGGTGAGATTCATTTAAGTACTCCACGTTTACCTATTCTGTGTTAATTCGCTAACCATAATCTGTTCTTTTGTTCTCAGATTCCACACGTCAAAATCGGTCCGGAAGAGACTCCAAGGCTTCCTTACCTGCGCTTTGCGTCTGTGACTCTGTATCCTAGCAACGAGGATTTGAGCCTTGCCATCGGAGCCATCCTACGCTCCTTCAGCTACCCATCGGCTAGTCTGGTCTGCGCTAAGGCCGAATGTGAGTCCAAGACCTCTGCTCTGCTCATCAGCTGGTGTGGTCTTCCTTCAAGCTTGAATATGTAAAATTATTCCACACAGAAAGCAACACACAGTTTTTAAAAACAGGATACTTACAATTATGAGTTACTGTTGAAATCTACTGAGGAAGAAGGTGCCTTTCAAAAGAAAACGAATCATTTACAATACTTCCACCAGTCCAAAAAACATTGAAATTGATTTCCTCACATCCATCCGCTCAATCAATCATCGTCTCTAAGCAAACCCTCAAATTACAATATGTATTCAAGGCTGATGAGAAAGATGAAATTGCAGAAGTTCTGGCAAACAGACTCTGATAATGACACTGCAGTGCTTTCTTACTGCAAGCACTAACAATTACTTTGTTGTAATAGGTAGCTGTGCCAATAAAACATACTGCTGGGCAATTACACAGCGTGTCACTGGACAACATAACGTTCACGTAATCTGAGAATAAATCTCCCCCATGCTGCGCGTGTTAATGTGTGAGACACCAGCACGTATGCAGAGTGTGTGCTATGTGCGTGTGTGTTTGTGCTTTTGGACGTTGATGTGTGTTAGAGAGGGCATCGCTACATAACGCTCAGCTCTGACCCAGTTGGCTGCACTATGGTTGCTATGGCAGCAGAGTAGGTGCAACTTGCCACTCATCAAGCTCATTTAAAATGGTGGCAAAAGATGGAGAGAGGCTCGCTGCTGCACTACAGCTTCTCGTTAAACAGATAGAAAGCAATTTCGCAAGCCTGTTTTGACACAAATGTTTTCATGTGTGTTGTGCGCAGTGTTTTCGCAGTGAACCTCATTGCCTTTAATTTATGAAACTGTCATCTGATGCCACACACTTTGTGTGAGCTTCAACTGTTTTTTCTCTGGTGACCTCTTGTCTGAGTGAGAAAGCATGAAAGGAACAACTAAACAAGTGCGTAAACACATTCTAAGTCTTTTTTTTTTTTTTTTACATGGGTTGTTTTCACTATTTAAGCCAGCTGTCTTGTTGTCTATACTTTGTATAAGTAAAATACTAAGAAGTGATTTATACAGACTGCATCTTTGCATTTAAAAACACGAGACGTATAGAGGTATGGACGTGTTTTTAAAAAGTTTACAACTTGAGCTTAACATTTTTAGAAAGATTTGTTGCTGAGAAAAGGTGAGGAGATGCTGCAAATGATGCAAGACATGAGCACAATGGTTAAAAATGTCTATCTTGCACAGCTAGAAAAACAACAGAAAAGCACTGCAGTCCAATGCAAAAGTCACGTTGAGCGTAAACGTGGCCCTTAAAGGGATAGTTCACCCAAAAGTGAAAATTACCCCATGATTTACTCACCCTCAAGTCATTCTAGGTGTATATGACTTTCTTCTTTCAGATGAATACAATTGGAGTTATATTAAAAAATGTCCTGGCTTTTCCAAGTTTTATAATGGCAGTGAATGGGTGTTGTTTTCTATTTTTAATAAAGTGTGTCCATGCATCATAAAAGTGCTCCACACAGCTCCAGGGGGTTAATTAAGGCCTTCTGAAGTGAATCGATGTGTTTTTGTAAGTAAAAAAATCCACGTTTAAAACTTTCTAAACTGTAATCTCGAACTTTCGTAACCGCTAACTGTCGTACGTGCTGTCACGGGTGCGGAGCAAGCGACAGACACAGTGGGCGTGACGTCAGGCCTCGGAGAGGCTTTTATTAAACAATAAACAGAAAGTGTCCAAAAGGGGAAGTAAAAGTGTCCAAAATCAACAGGGGGATCTGGTGTCCTCGACGTGACGGGGTTCCGTGAAGGAGGGGTAGTGTTCCGAAGGGAAGGGTCCAGGTAAGGGGCGGAGTCCCGCGGCCGCACGCGCTCCCCGCTCAGGTCCGGGGTGCAAGGGGCGGCGGCTTCTCTAGCGGCATCGTCCTCCTCCACCTGTGCGGCACTTCTGGGGGATAAAACGGCCCGGCAACCTGGCCCGTCAGCCGTCACGGGTGCGGTCCTCATCCGGACCCGCGGGGTCCGGCAGCTCATCTTACGGCGGCGCTGGTTCCCTCTTCACCCCTTCCTGGACCCATGAGGACACCAGCGTGCATGCACGGGGAAGAGACCGGTCTCCTGAGGAGAGGCGCGCTCGGCATTTTAACAGCGGCGGTGATGAGGCTTCATTCACATCAGGTGTGCCTCATCACACGCCGCCAGACCTGGATGTTTTAGCGCCCCTCCTCCTCCTCCCACACGCCCACTCCCGTCAGGAGCCTGGTGAAGGGCGGCGATTACCGACGGGGTGAAGCTGATAGTTAGGGGGGAGGCAGCCGACTCGTCACAGTGCGTTCATGAGAAAGTGGCGTTCCAGCGGATGACATAGGCATAGCGTTAGCTCCGGTGAAAAGTAACAGCCTGATCTCACGGCAATTCGTATTTTACAAGGTGGCTATTCTCACTCATACAGATTCATATGATTTTAGTGAAACCATACGTATTTTATGATTTGCACAATACGTATGAATTTGTGCAAATGGCCTGCACCTAACCCTGCCCGTAAAACCTACACGTCACTGAAATCATACAAATTCGAGTGAGGTTGTACGAATTCGTACAAATTCGCCAAGTGTAAATTATGTACGAATTGGCCGTGAGATAGCGTTGGAAGCGACAAACACGGAAGTGCAGTGGAGAGAGCAAAACTAAACACTGGTCATGAATTAGAAGTACAAAATGAGGATTTGTAAAGAAAAATATCGGAGGATTTTGATATAAAGAGACTGGTTTTCCTTTGCTGTAAACAAAAAGCATGTTTCCACCGCAGGAACTTTCCCCAAGAACTAGGGACTTTGGGGCAGTACTCAGTGTGTTTCCACTGCAGGAACCAGGCTCGTGAGGTAGTACTTTTTTAAAGATCAAGAACTTTCAGGAGTGGGACTTTAGCGAAACACGACGCCTTCGATAGTTCTCGCATATAAAACACAGAAAAATGGCAGAAATAAGATGCAATCTTATAACATTATACACAACTCTGGTTTGTTTTTGTTGTATTCATTTTATACCAGTTTTCTTCTTTCTGCCCAATAGCACGAGTTCACCATAGCCATCTCATGGTCAGTGTCTGACTCTGCAATGCATTGACGTCTCTTTACCTCCAGAACACGTCCCCTCCGCTGGACTGAGTGACAAAAGAGCCTGTGGCATGACTGGATTTAATAGGGAAGCTGCGACAACACAAGTAAAACAAATGATAATCAGTTTAAACTAAAGGCTGTTGGACTTGACATAGTGTTCCTTACAACTTACCAAAGATTTACTGGTCCATGGATATTGATATGCAGCCAGGAATCGTGTTTCCTGACACATATGTGCCTGATTTCGACGTAGGGGAAATACACAAAGCTAATTTGCCTGTGAATGCATTTTTTAAATACAAAAGAGGTTGGTCTAAATCCGGTGATCACTTATATCAATGTTATATATATCGTCATATCGTCCAGCCCAAAAACATATATAGTTTTTGTCATTGTTTATTTAAAAACATCTAGTTATGCAGAATATAAGATGCTAAATGTTTAATTGATGAGTTGTCAATACGATATATAACAATACAATATATAGGGTATGATTTTACAGCAAAATTCAACATATTAACATAAAATGGTAACTGCAAATCTGTGTCGCCACCTGGAGTCCATTTGTTTCTTTGAATTGCATGGATCCATTTGCTTCTCTTTTCTGTAGCTTTCGTCAGTCTGTAAAAATATACCTCGGATAACTTGTCAATCTATTTGTAAAGCCAATCGCAATGCTCTTTCTCATTTTAGATGTGTTTTGTGTGTTATGACGCAGCGTTCACACTGAAAACCAATGCTGCCATTTTTGCCACTCAGTGGGCGGAACCGTAGTCACTCCAGCTGACGGTGACGTCACATGCATTCCCTTTATAGCTGATATCATATGTTGTCACTTTGTATTATGTTGTCGTTGTTTGACATTAACGCCCCCTACTGGACTGTGAGGTGCAGTCGTGTGCAGTCATACGTCACCAGACTATTTGTCCAATCTTCACGGTACTTCAGGCCGCGATGGAAATGCAGAAACCAACAGGTCTGTGAAAGATAAAAAAGTTCCTGGGTCAAATTGTTCTACATCATCCACTGGAATACCACTCTCTCATGAACGCATGTACAACAGTTAATGGAAGCTAGAGATTAAATATGGATATTTTTTAAAACAAAAATGCATTGATTTGCTCCAGCAGGCCTTTATTATCCCCCCGGAGCCATGTGAAGTACTTTTTTTTATGATGGATGGACACACTTTATTGGGCTATTGAATATTAGCACCCATTCACTGGCATTATAAAGCTGGGAAGAGTCAGAACATTTTTTAATATAACTGTTTGTATTTTTCTGAAAGAAGGCAGTCATATACACCTAGAATGGCTTGAGGGTGAGTAAATCATGGGGTAATTTTCATTTTTGGTAAACTATCAATTTATGTGTGATAGAACAAATGAATGACTGAACTGGAGGATTATCAGCAGCAGTTCTTCACAGCTCACAAATAGTGAGCCACACAATTGATTTCAATAGAGTTTGACATTAGCATGTTGCTGTCACATCCACATATTCATGTTTGGTGAGTTTTTGTGGGTGAAATCCAGCTTTTTTAATAGGAATCCATGCGAATTGGGAGTTTTGGGCTGTCAGTGGGCTGAAGTTGGTCACACAAATTCTCTGCTTTATATTTAAGAATGTTTTTTCCAAGCCATTGTACGATGTCAGTGTTTCCTGTCATACCTACGCAAAGATTTGATTTCAAAAACAGTATGATATCTATTAAACTATATATTATGATTTTAAATCTGTATTTAGCCTCAGAATGATTTTAGAGTAAAAAGAGGTGATAAAGTCTGATTTTGTGGTGGCTCTGCTTAAAAATTAATTATTATAATCTTAATTCAAGTGATGAAGGATTTTGAAAGTCTAACAGTAATCAGTGTTGAGTACTACTGTTAGGTTAACCTTGCCTGCTTTACATTCATTAGAAATTTAGAAAAGTAATCAAAAAGTAATCAAATGTAATCAGTTACATTAATAAAGTAATTGAAAGTTACATTACTTATTACATTTTAAATAGGGTAACTTGTAATCTGTGATCTATTACAGTTCCAAAGTAACCTTCCCAACACTGTCAACAACCTTGCCTCATCCACCATTTATTTGTTTACTAAAACACACTAATGAAACTTCAATTCTGCATGCATTTCTTCTTTAAACTTGGCACAGTGCTTTCTTGGATTACCTTAATGCTGCTAGAATTTAGGCATCTCATAACCAAAAATGCCTACCTTTTGAAACCTGGAACATGCTTCTGATGTCCTACAATGCTGGCTGCTCGCTATGTTTTGGAACAGACCTCTGGTCGCTGTCACACATGAGTCATTAAGCACAGGCTGGTCTGGGTCTGATAATGTTTGTTTCAGTGTGTCACAGCACTGGTCTCTAGTGGAAAACAGAAGATCTGAGTTGACTTTATAACACAGCTGTGGGAATAAGACAGCGAAATATCGAGAAAGAGACAAATTTAGTGGAATGAGGCGAACTGAGAGGCTGAAAATCAGAATGAACGAGAGAAATCAGTGAAAGACAGAGAAAGGCGGAGGTATTGAGAGCGAGAGAAAGAGAGAGAATGAGAGTGTGGAGAGCATTGATTTCTCTCCTCCCTCAAGCTAATTAAAGTTTGGCACTGGCTTTACTGGCTCTTTCTGTGCATGCGGGCTCCCTTGAGAGCGCAGCTAGTTATTTACATTTTCACTGGGCTTTGTGTTGCCACCGACTCACTTTCTTCACAGCAGCATTGCGAACGGACAGATGCGTGCTGTTTACAAACAACCTCAGACAAAAACCATCTCAGGTACACTACGTGAAGCACGGTTTGGCTTCTTTCAGTTCCAGTCGGGTGTATGAGTGTCCATATCCTTTTGGCCAACAACTCGCTTTATTCCCCGCAGGTCTGCTGAGACTGGAGGAGCTGATAAGGCGGTTTCTGATCTCTCGTGAGACGCTGTCAATCAGGATGCTGGATGACAACCTTGACCCCACTCCTTTGCTGAAGGAGATTCGTGATGACAAAATAGCTACAATAATTATTGATGCTAATGCATCTATATCTTACCTTATACTGAAAAAGGTAAGCATACAGTCACATTATCTAAATGCTGTTGCCTTGGCTCATTTCACATTCATGCATTCACCTTTCCTCGCCCACTTCAGTCTCTTGTTCTTGCCGCCTTGTAATTCAGCTTTATTCAATATACCTGCATTTTCATGTATAGATACTATAAATATCATAATGCTGCTGAAGGACTGTATTCTACATTGAACACTGAAATGTTCTTCCTTTTCACGCAGCTCTCTCATCCGCAAATCTTTTTATTGTCTCTTTCTTTTTAGGCGTCAGAGTTGGGAATGACATCAGCGTTTTACAAGTACATCCTCACAACTATGGTAAGATAGAGGAGGAGCTCTTGGCCTATTTTCCTGCAGATATATTCATGCCTGGAGCCCCATCTTCTGTATTAACAATTCATCTTTATTACGCAAACCCACTCACACTTCTTGAAGCTAACCCCCTTCACAGCATGAACTGCATTAAATACATACTACTGTATAACCTACAAACACAACATGCATGATTAAAACCTCTAGTTACTAGTCTGACCTATTGTATTTAAAACACTAGGCATCACACACTTGACGAAAAAACACTACCAGACTTTCAATATCATTTTGAACGCAACAAACTTGTGCAGAAACATGTGCCTTGTTGCTAGGAGATGCATGACAGATGAAAACAATGTGTTCTAAGATCAGCTCAAAATATTGAATACGTTTGAACTCTTCTGAATGGATGAAATCATTCCGGAGCTAAAAAATCAGAGTCTGTGCCCATAAGTGATTTTCTGTGAAAAACTGCCAACTGCGTAGAACACACTGTAAAAACTAGGCCGACAGACGCTTGATGATTAGCTGTTGACTTCATGATGCACACTAGTGATACCTTTGGTAAATATAACAGATTATTCATAACTTATATGCACCACTAGTCCCTGCTTTAACCAAATTCATTACTGAAACCATACATACCAATGCTACCTCTAGGTACTAGTCTATCCTAACTTGTTACCACATTATGCATGCAGTGCTGAATTCTCTACCTTGCCCACAAATTAACTGTAATCTAGTCTAATCTAACTTGGTACTTCAACATTATGCACACCACTGTTTAACCATATTATTACTAGTCTAACCTAACAAGTTACATATTACTCAAACCTTGCATGTGCTACTGAAACATTTAGTGACTGTTCTAGTGTAACACATTACAGAACACTACTAAAACCTCTAGTCACTAGTCTAACCTTACATCTTACATACTGTCCACTACTCTAGTCTCTAATCCAACTTATTACTCAAACCTAATGCACTACTGAAAACTCTAGCAAATGTAACCAATTATTCATAATACTAGTCTATACTTTAACCTAACTCATTACTGAAGCATTACATACACTATTGATACCTCTAGTCACTAGTCTAATCTAACATGTTACCACATTGTACATGCACTATTGAAATACTTGTTCATTTAATTAATCATTTTATCTAACCAGTTAACTCAAACGTTACCCACTAATGAACTGTACAGTCTGCTTTAACTTGTTACACCAGCCTTACACAACCACTGAAACCTGTAGTTACTATACTCAACACTACTGTGGTCACTAGTCTAAGAGACAGTAACATAATTAAACCATTCGTTGACACTACTGAATCTAATCAGTATTCTAACAAGTAGTCTAACCTACAGTAACATACTTAAACCATTATTTGACTATACT
Source organism: Cirrhinus mrigala (assembly GCA_036247105.1). Taxonomy (NCBI): domain Eukaryota; kingdom Metazoa; phylum Chordata; class Actinopteri; order Cypriniformes; family Cyprinidae; genus Cirrhinus; species Cirrhinus mrigala. The sequence continues at coordinate 24,475,878 of CM070022.1, forward strand.
GAAATTGATCAGCATTCTAACAACTAATTAATTCTATTCATAACCACTGACCCACTATTAAACCACCTTATTACTAGTCTAATCTAACAAGTTACATGTTACTCAAACCTTGCATGCATTACTGAAACATTTAGTGACTGGTCTAGTGTAACACATTACAATACCCTGGGACACTACTAAAACTTCTAGTCACTAGTCTAACCTTACATCAGACCTGGGCATTGTACGGCCCCCGGGCCACATCCGGCCCTCTGGCTATCCCTGACCGGCCCGCCTGAGGTAATTGGTGAATTAAAAGTCAACCGCACTGCTTTTATTTTTAAAATGCTATTATTATTATTATTATTATTATTATTATTATTATTATTATTATTAATAATAATAATTACGGCCGTTCGTGTAACCGTATCTCAAATGTGTTCGTGATCATATAGCTTTCAAGAAATGTGACATTTTTTATTTTTTATTACTTTTGTCTAAATATTTTTCTTCATTACACGTCTTGTTTGGTCTTATTTCGTATCATTGCATGTTAAAAATAATGTACTTTGTTATGCATATTTTTATAAATATTTGTAAAATATTATATATTCAGCATATTTTACTTAACCTATTTTGTACCTATCTTCAATTATTTAATTCATAAATTAGTAATTAAAACAGATTTTATTTTTTTAAAAGCGACATCTTGATGGACAACAACTAATAATGATCAACAAGCGGCATCAGTCCGTTAGATCATTTTAAAACGTCAAATAGTCTTCAATTTCTAAGTTAATAAACCTGTTTCCACGGAGTGTGGAATCCACCTAATGCATGACAGAGAAGCGTCTGTGCGATCACTTGTTTTTTTCCTGATAATGAAACTAATTATATTTTTTATTTTAATTTAATTTTAACTCATAATAACAACAAACGTTGCTTATGTAGAGTAATGAGAACAAACAGGACGCACTTTCTCCCATCTGTCTCTGTAGCGCCTCACAACAATAGAACCGAAACTCATTGTATAACTGTCTCACATACATGAGAAATATATCTATAGAAAGTTTAAAATGTCTACTTTTAAAAGAACAAATTCAAAACGAAATCAAATACCCCCTGATTATGTAATCTGTATGAAGGTTGGATTTCTCTCTAGAGGCGTCTCAGTTTTTAAAGCATTTCATACGGATTTCCGTAGTCGGATAAATTCCGCTTTCAGAACTGTCACGTCCGTAACATTGATTTTTTCTTTAGAAACAAAAAACGAATTTATTGAAGAAAACAAAAAAGGCATATAGCCTATGTTTTGTGAATTGCCAACCTTTCTCCATCCAGGAGATATTGTTGCTTTTATACTGATACTTTTCTCAGGGTTTTAAAAAAATGTAAATAGATTGTACAAGTTATTGGTAATGAATACATTCTATGAGAATTTTGGTTTCAGGTTTTGACTGCAAATGTCTCGTCCATAACACTGAAACTGCGTCATGCTAATCTTTGAAATACTTGCTTTTTTGTACAAAGTTGTGATGGTAGTTTTTAAAACACTGCAATATTTTTTTAAACTGTTTTTGTGAATGTTCATTAAATAGTAATATAAATATGTGCTCCACATTTTCATTGTTTGATTGTAATGTTTATTTATTTATTTATTTATTTTTTATAAACTGATATAAAATATATTGGGCAGAACTGAGTTAAGTGTATTGGTCCAGCCCTCTGCAACCGCCCAAGTTTATCATGTGGCCCCTTGGGAAAGTTAATTGCCCACCCCTGCCTTACATCTTACATACTGTCCACTATTCTAGTTTCTATTCTAACTTTTTACTCAAATCTAATGCACTTCTGAAACCTCTAGTAAATATAACCAATTATTCACATATTGCTAGTCTGTACTTTAACCTCCTAACTCATTACTGAAGCATTACATACACAACTGATACCTCTAGTCACTAGTCTAACCTAACATGTTACCACATTATGCACCCAGTATTGAAATCCTTATTCACTGATATAACCATTTTATCTAACCAGCTAACTCAAACCTTACCCACTAATAAACTGTACAGTCTGTTTTAACTTGTTACGCAACCACTGAAACCCGTAGTTACTATACTCAACACTACTGAATCTAATCCGTGTTCTAACCAGTAATTAATTCTATTCATAACCACTTTTACATAGACCTTACCCACTATTAAACCACCTAGTTTGATAGTTTACCCTAACAAGTTACTTTACTAAATTATTGCATGCATTACTAAACCTTTGACTGGTCTAGTTTAGTATTTTATGGAATCTTTAGATACACTTCTACTAAAGCCTCTAGTTACTTGTCTAACCTAACAAATCACTACATTTTATACCCTGCTAAAATCTCTAGTTGCTAGTCTGACCTAAAGTGTTACTTTCATCTTACAAAAACTATACACCCTAGTCTAACCAGTTTACACCAGCCTTACCTATTATATCTTATCACTAGTCTACCCTAACAAGTTACATGTTACTAAAATATTGCATTCATTACTAAAACCTTTGACTGGTCTAATTTAGTTTTTTATGGAATCATTAGACACACTACTACGAAAGCTTCTACTCACTAGTCTAACCTAACAGATCATTGAACTTTACATACTAAATCCTCAAGTTGCTAGTCTAATCTTAAAGTGTTACTTTCACCATACAAACACTGCTCTAGACCCTAATCTAACCATCCTTACCTATTATAAACCATCTTATCACTAGTCTTCCCTAACAAGTCACATGTTACTCAAACCTTGTATGCTTTTACACACACTTTTAATAACTAGTCTTGTTTAATGCATTGCTCATCTTATGCACCATTCAACATTCATTCAGTCTACACAAACCATACTTAACTACTCAAATTCCACTTAACCAGTACTATTTCACAGGACTAGTCACTATTCTGATCTGAGCTCTGTGCGTTTTAAAATTTGTAATTCTTACACACAGACTGATGTTTTCTCTTTTCTGCTGTGTGATATCATTCCTCTGTGTGTGCAGGACTTCCCGCTGCTATGGTTGGATGATATAGTGGATGAGCAGTCAAACATTGTGGGCTTCTCAATGTTTAACACCACCCACCCGTTTTACCTGGAGTTTATCAGGAGCCTTAACCTGTCCTGGAGAGAGGGCTGTGACATTAACCCCTACCCTGGACCAGCGGTGAGACATGTACAAACACAAAACACAATACAAAAGCCTATCGAAATATCATGCTCAGACTGCTCACATTAAACTGTGTGTATGTGTGTTCAGCTGTCGTCGGCCCTGCTGTTTGATGCGGTCCATGTGGTGGTGAGTGCAGTGCAGGAACTCAACCGGAGTCAGGAGATTGGCGTCAAACCTCTCAGCTGCACCTCCCCTCAGATCTGGCAACATGGAACCAGCCTCATGAACTACCTGCGTATGGTCAGTCTCTGTGTGTGTGTGCGCGTGTAAATATATTCAGCCCCTTGAAAGTCATCCAGCATTGTTATCTACATTAGAGAGCAGCCATTGTGTTATTTCACGTAACATAACTGCTTCTATTCTCTTTCTCTCTGTGTTCCCATGTTTTGATCAGGTGGAGTATGACGGTTTAACAGGTCGAGTTGAGTTCAACAGTAAAGGCCAGAGGACCAATTACACCCTTCACATCCTGGAGAAGCACAGGGGAGGTCACAAAGAGGTTAAAGACACACACAAACACATACACATTTACTTAGCTATCTAAATGGGGATATCCAAAGACATGTTTTTATATAAGTTAGTTCAAATAACATAACCTAAATCCTAACCTTAACAGAAAAGCATTTTTACAATTTAAAAAAAAAACAGGTTGTCCCTAAAAGGAGGTTTTGTCAGATTTAACCCACTTCTGGGTACAGATTTGTTAAAGGGATAGTTCACCCCAAAATTAAAATTCTGTCATGAATTACTCACCCTTATGTTGATCCAAACCAGTAAGACCTTTGTTCATCTTTAGAACACAAATTAAGATATTTTTTATGAAATCTGAGAGCTTTCTGACCCTGCGTTGACAGCAACGCAACTGACACAGTCAAGGCTCGGAAAGGTAGTAAAGAGACTCTTAAAATAGTCCATGTGACATCAGTCTTTGAACGCGCGTCAACTGACATGGAAGAAAAGAAATTGTTAAAGAAAGTTGTTATTTTTATTTTCTTTCCACAAACAGTATTTTCATAGCTTTATAAAATTAAAGATGAATACTGATGTCACATGGACTATTTTAAAGATGTCCCTACTACCTTTCTGAGTGTTGAACGTGTCAGTTGTGTTGCTGTCTATGCAGGGTCAGAAAATGCTCAGATTTCATCAAAAATATTTTAATTTGTGTTCCGAAGATGCGCAAAGGTCTTACGGGTTCAGAACGACATGAGGGTGAGTAATTAACGACAGAATTTTCTATTTTTTTTTCAAGTAGGTTCACACACCCACACACCCACACACACACTTTGAATAGTGCCAACTTCTTGATTGCTCCATTTGTCATCCATCTCTGTGTTAGATTGGGATCTGGTACTCTAATAACACTCTGCTGATGAACTCCACCAGTCTGGATATCAACGTGTCTGAAACTCTGGCTAACAAGAGCCTCATCGTGACAACAATACTGGTGAGAACCAGCTACACTACAGCAGGGCCACTTATGTTCCCACAATATTTACCACATCTACACACTACATCTAATTCCTGTTATGCAGTATGTTTTTGAACTCTATAATGTCCACTTAAACTATTAATAAATTATAACTTATTTACACAACGGATATACAGACTGTCTATAATAATTGAAAGAACGTTGTTATTATTAGCATTATTAAGCAAATAAAGAATTCATGGGGGTCAATTTGAAATTAATTTTGTCAAAATTTGTGAAAAGATATTTCAAAATATATCAGTAATATCTGTAATTTTTTGTAACAAGATTATATGTTTTAAAGTGAGACAAACTAACTACAAACACAGAACTGATCAAATCCCTGGCTAAAATGTGTTTATGTTTTTGCTGTTGTGTTCCCATTAGAAATAATGTCACTTCCTGACACTTTCAGTCATTAAAGAACTGTTTTTTGTTAGATTAGGGATTATTACAAATGAAATTAAAAGACGACAACTATATACATGCTGATGTGTCAGAAGGAAAAATTATGCATTAAGAGCTGGGGGGTGAAAACTTTTGAACAGAATGGGGATGTAATCTTATTTTGCCTAAATATTATATATATTTTTTCATTTAGCACTGCCCTTCAGAAGCTACAGAAGATGCTTACATGTTTCCCAGCAGACAAAATAAATGTTTTTTATCCTGATCTTCAAATTCAAAAAGTTTTCACCCCCCGGCTTTTAATGCATTTTGTTTCCTTCTGAAGCATTCTGTGACAGTTGCATATAAGTCCCAATTTTCCTCAATGTGAAAAAATGGATCTCAAAATGATACAGTCATTGTTAAAAAGGGTTCACATACACAAAAATGCTGAAAAACCAAAGAATTTGTGGGACCTGAAGGATTTTTCTGAAGAGCAGCAGGCAGTTTAACTGTTCAGGACAAACAAGGGACTTATGAACAATTATTACTAAACAAAAAAACACAGCTGTGAATCATTCAGATTTTGGATATCGACAACTAAGAATCTAGTGTATGTAAACATTTGAGCATTTGAGTCATTTTTAAAAACTCAACTATTATTTTCTTTTGTGGATTATATGTAAACGTCTTTTATGTGAAATATCTTATTAAGGTCAGTACTAAATAAAAAATAACATGCATTTTGTGTGATCCTGCTTATTTTGGTAAAATAATTAACATTTTGCACATTCTGCAAGGTGTATGTAAACTTTTGACTTCAACTGTATTACCAAATACAAAAATATTCCCAATAAAAAAACATGACATTAAAGAAATAGAAAGAATTGAAAACACCTGGAATATTTTTTATTAATGTTTTTCATGTAGAAATCATGAAAAGTGTGTGTGTGTCACCTGGAAACATGATAAAGCAACATCTCAAACCAAATAATTGAAATTATCAAAAATTCACGGGTGTTTTCTTAACTTACAAACGTACAACTTTTAAAAATGTGAATTTAATATTTCATGATATATGTGACCCTGGACCACAAAACCAGTCATAAGGGTCAGTTTTCTGAAATTGAGATTCATAGATCATCTGAAAGCTGAATAAATGCACTTTATATTGATGTAGGATTTGTTAGGATAGCACAATATTTGGATACAACTATTAAAACATTTGGAATCTAAGGGTGCAAAAAAAATCAAAATATCGAGAACATTGCCTTTAAAGTTGTCAAAATGAAGTTCTTAGCAATGCATATTACTAATCAAAAATTACGTTTTGATATATTTACAGTAGGAAATTTACAAAAAATCTTCATGGAACATGGTCTTTACTTAATATCCTAATGATTTCTTGAATAAAAGAAAAAATGATCATTTTGACCCATACAATGTATTTTTGACTATTGCTACAAATATACCCGTGCTACTTATGACAGGTCACATATAGTAAGACAAATGTGATGGGAAAGTGAACCTATTGCGTAACATGAATGACCCATATATGCGTTTGTGTGTGCAGGAGAACCCGTACGTGATGAGAAAGGTGAATTACCAGGAGTTTGAGGGGAATGAGCAATATGAGGGTTTTTGTGTGGACATGTTGAGAGAGCTGGCTGATATCCTCAAGTTCACCTACCGCATCAAACTTGTGGACGATGGCCTGTATGGAGCACCTGAACCCAACGGCTCATGGACAGGCATGGTGGGAGAGCTGATCAACAGGGTATGTGCTCATACTCATCAACACATTTCCCTCCTGACTTAAAGATGAAAATCACACAATTACACTCAATTCAGCCCTGTGTAATTTTCTTTATATCTGGATGACTTTTCCAAGAATGTATGTTCTGCTTTTACAATGTTTTTGTTGCTTTCTCCTTCATTCTCCTTCATTCCTTGGAGCAGAAAGCTGATTTGGCTGTAGCAGCGTTTACCATCACATCTGAGAGAGAGAAGGTCATTGACTTCTCAAAACCCTTTATGACCCTGGGTATCAGTATTCTCTACAGGGTCCATATAGTAAGTCACACACACAGAATTGACACAGTGGCTTCAGTCTGGATGTTTACATATATCAACAAACTAAAAAAACAATGCAGATGGATTGCAAAACATGTCCGGTGTGAATGGGTTTACCTCAGACAGACAAACTGTAATGTAATGAATGTTAGATTGTGATAAGCTCGTTTTCAACGATATTGTATTAAAAAAAAAAAAAAAAAAAAAAAAAACAATATACAATGTATCAATTTGCTTTTAGCAATTCTTTGTTCATTCAATGTTTCATTCATTTGCAACAATGTCTTCAAAATATATCTTAATTTCTGTGCTTCCCTCATCAAATATTGATATGTGATTAACTAATTAATTTGAATAATGACTTGGCATATAAAGTAATTGGCTGTAATGAATTTGTAATTAACTTTCATTAAGAAATTGTTTATTAAACTCATTCTCACGGGATCATTGACTAGTTTCAGGTTATAGAGATCAAGCGTTTGATCAGCAAACCCTGACCCACACTAACTGAAACTAAAAAAATGGCAATTTTGGCGATACATTTACCTGGTAAAACTAAACAGTGAGATCTACTTTCCATGGAAGTGTTTTAAAATCAGTCTTCGGTGACTCTGGTGTGCTGTTTTGGTCAATAGCGCCCTCTTGTGGCTGAAGTAAAGCATGCAAAATTAAAACATACAATTGAACGAACACATTGGTGCAAATACCCTGATAACTGTGTGATATTTTCTGCTAGTCCTGTCCTGAATAACAACCAGATAGATAGATAGATGCATTAATATGTATAATACAGTGCTGGATTTTCTATTGCCACATTTATGTAATTAACAGATTGAATATTCATAGTGTACCTAATTCCTTTTGGCTTTTGTTTCTACCACCTTCCTTTCTTCAGCTGCATTCATTTACCTCTCTTTCTTTTCCACTGTCTCTCAGGGCAGGAAGCCAGGTTATTTCTCCTTCCTGGATCCTTTCTCACCGGCTGTTTGGCTCTTCATGCTGCTGGCTTACCTCGCTGTCAGCTGTGTGCTTTTTCTTTCTGCTAGGTACACACACAAACGCACACCTACACACACATAAACACGGCTAAAATCATTGTCTTAATCAGTGTGTTTAGTTGTTTTGCTCTGTAAAATAATATCAATTTATCTGAGTAGTACAACAGCGGAAGATATAAATACTTTATTCCAGAGATATAAAAGAAATCTTTTAAGTTCAATTAAGTTTAGTTTTCCTACCCCGCTGGCAGTTTTTTTAAGCATTAATCTAGCAAAATGTAGTGATTTAGAGTGAGGAAATAAATATTAAATGCAACAATCCAAGTTTTTCTCTAAATCTCTTTTTGTGTATTTGTGTCAGGTTAAGTCCGTATGAATGGTATAACCCTCACCCGTGTCTGCGTGAGCGCAGAGACCTGCTGGAAAATCAGTACACGCTAGGGAACAGCCTGTGGTTTCCTGTTGGGGGCTTCATGCAGCAGGGGTCAGAGATCATGCCCCGAGCCCTCTCCACACGCTGCGTCAGTGGGGTCTGGTGAGTATGAGCGTGTGCTGGAGCTCCATATGTGTTGATGGTCATTTTAGCAGAGTCAATAGACACATTACACAGCATAGCTGTGGGCTCTTTGCTCTCTGCTTCCATTGTTTATGTCCGCTCTCTGCCTCTCTCTTTTAGGTGGGCATTCACTCTCATAATAATCTCTTCATACACAGCAAATCTGGCTGCGTTTCTCACAGTGCAGAGAATGGAAGTGCCAATAGAATCACCCGATGACCTGGCCGATCAAACCAATATCCAGTACGGCACCATTCATGGAGGAAGCACCATGACCTTTTTTATGGTACACATCATATGATATTAAGTTCACACACACACACAAAAGCAAACACATGCTGGCTTGCACATGTGAATGTTCACTTATGAACACCTGCCTGGAAGGGAAGTGAGTAGGCATTGTGTGTTTTGAGAGCAATAAAGGGAGGTAATAAGTAATAAGAACTTTCCACAAGTACACTTTTGTGATCTAAATTTCTTTTTAACCTTTAGAAAATGTCAAGCAGCCTCAGGATGTCGAACTAAACAATGTACAATGTTATAATTTTCTATTCATTTTCTATTTTGCAAACCTGTTACCAACACTAAGAACATGTTTGCAAATGTGACGAAAGAGATGTGGCAACAGATATATTTATTCATATTCATAATGTACATAACAATCTATAAATGCTTGATCAAAATTTAAAGGAATATTAGCTGTAAGTATACCACTGTTATACCACTAACATGTTTGACAAAATAACGAAGCCATTTTCTAAATCACACAGTGATTTAGAGAACAGTAAGCACTGTAGCACGAAAGAAGATTACAACTAAAATTTTGGAGGGTTACAGCTGTCAAAATTTAGTAGGAAGTGTAAAGACACCTGCTTTGAATGACTTCAGCACTTCTGTGGCCGCAGGACATTGCTAGTTTCTCACATTGCTCTGGTGTGACCTTGGTTCACTCTTCTTCCACTCTCTTCCGCAGTTTGGTAACTGTAGTTCCTTTGCGTTAACATTTGTGGCAAAGGATTTTCCAGAAATTTTCAATTGGGTTCAGATCAGGATTTGGGCATTATTTGAATGTTCTTAGCTTCAGGGAACTACTTTATTTATTTTGAAGTGGGGCAGAGGGCATTGTCTTGCATGAAAGTTACAGGCTAATTGGAGGTTCTGATAAACATTTGCATTCACCCCGCCATGTATCTGTACAAGAGGCCCAACTCTTGCAGAAAACTTCTCCCAAACCATGACTCTTCCACCTCCACCTTTCACTTCTTTACGCACTCGGGGTTCAGTCTTTCCCTAGCCAAACATAATGTTTCCCATCAGACCCAAATAAATTAAACTTGCTCTCATTACTAAAGTGTACTTAGGATCAATTCTCCTCTCTCCATACAACATGCTCCTCAGTAAAGGTGAGCTTAGCCTTTTGATCCTTTCTGCTGATGAGAGGCTTGGTCACTGCTGAGTGTTAAACATGCTGGGAAATCACATATTTTGAATGACCAACATCTCTTAAAATAGCTTGAACCTATTCCCCACTGAGAGAAGTGACTTTGTCTTACATGGCCTGCCATCTTGCAATCTCAGTGAAAACTGGAGAAATGCTGCCAGTTAAACAGGGTTTGTCATATAATTAAGAAATTAGCACCAGGTGCCAGATTAACATCAGTAACTTAGAGGTATCTGTAAGTGTTCTCTAATTTTTTATCAGAGTTCTTTTTCAAATATCTCATTTAAGTTTTTTATACTGTGCTTCAGAATACAATTAATTTATGAAATATGCTTAAAAACAATTTATTGTATGCCAGTCTACTCCTGTTAGGAGAACTTCGAATAAGACTAAGCAGTGACCTTGAAATTTAGGAAATTGTTGGTTGTTCTCTAATTTTAATCTCTACTGTATATGCGCGTGAAACGGACTGTAGATAAATGAAAAAATGTAACACAGACACTTGGTCTATCCATCAGTTGTTGATTGGATGGTGACAGATCTGAATGAGAGTGTGCAGTTGACTGAAAGAATGGGGCAGGGTTTAATTGGCCTGAATAACCAGAAAGAAGTCAGTCATTTCACAAGAAGACTGAGTTAAGGCATTTTTATGACATTAAATTACAAGGTTACAAAATTATTATTAGAAAAAAAAAGTGTGAATTGTCATGCTTTAGAAAGGGTCCAAATAATATGTGTCAGTGGTATTTTTAAATAATTATAAATTCAATAGTTTTTTTGTTGGAATACTGTACATTTTTAGTGTTTATGTTTAACTGTCACAACAAAAAATTTAGGATTTGTGCCTCTAATGCTTTAAAGGAGAAGTTCACTTCCAGAACAAAAATTTACAGATAATGTACTCACTCATATGTTTTTTAAGGAACACATTTCAGGATTTCTCTCTGTATAGTGGACTTCAATGGTGCCCTCAAGTTTGAACTTCCAAAATGTAGTTTAAATGCAGCTTCAAAGGGCTCTAAACGATCTCAACCGAGGAAGAAGGGTCTTATCTAGCAAAACGATCAGTCATTTTCTAAAAAAAATTACAATTTATATACTTTTTAATCTCAAATGCTTACCTCCAACTTCAAAATCATCTTAGATCACTGTTTTACCTCTTTTTTATAAAGGGTGTTTGATCTTCTTTGCACATTCACTTTGTAAACACTGGGTCGGTACTTCTGCAGCGATGTAGGATGATTTTGAAGTTGGAGAATAAAATGAGATGAGATTTTGAGATTTTTTTTTTTGTTTTTCGACATACCCTAACTGTATTGACCCGGAATACACACAGTTCACGCAGAGCTACACATGACGAGCATTTGAGGTTAAAAAGTATATAAATTGTCAATTTGTTTAGAAAATGACTGATTGTTTCGCTAGATAAGACCCTTCTTCCTCGGCTGTGATCATTTTGACCCTTTTGAAGCTGCATTTAAATTGCATTTTGGAAGTTCAAACTCGCTCGGACCACAGAAGTCCACTATATGGAGAGAAATCCTGAAATGTTTTCCTCAAAAAATATAATTTTTTATCGACTGAAGAAAGACATGAACATCTTTGATGACAATGGGGTGAGTAAATTATCTGTAAATTCTTGTTCTGGAAGTGAACTTCTCCTTTAAGTACCTTCTTTCACTGAACATCTGTTAAAAGAAAACAATCCTTACAGATTTTTTTAGGCCCAATTTTGAACCATATTCATGAAAAGTGCCAGCAGGCATATATTTGCATATGCATTTGGATGGGTTTTGTATCTCTTGTTTATTTTGTTGCATGTAGAGTACCCTTGGCTTACAGACTATGTATTTTCTTCTCATTTATTTGTTTGCTCAAGCGTTTTGTCACTGTCTGTGTGTGTTCCTTTTCTCTTTGTTATTTTGCATGTCAAATCATATTTAAATGTTTATTTATGATGTGTGCGCTTGTGATGCATTCTCTCCTCCTCACTTTTAGAACTCTCGTTATCAAACGTATCAGCGGATGTGGAACTACATGTATTCTAAGCAGCCCAGCGTCTTTGTGAAGAGCACAGAAGAGGGCATTGCACGAGTCGTGAACTCCAAATATGCCTTTCTGCTTGAGAGCACCATGAACGAGTACCACCGCAGCCTCAACTGCAACCTCACCCAGATCGGGGGCCTGCTGGACACCAAGGGTTACGGAATCGGCATGCCTCTCGGTAAGAGAGACGGACATAATTACCACAGCAAAATGATCTCAACTCATCCTTCATTTTGTAAAAATGCACAGTAACACACACACAATTGAAGCCTCACAATGTGGCAGCACTGTAAAACACAAGGTTTTTAAACCATAATAACATTTAAAAATGACGTGTTTGCCAAAACAACAAACCTTATCACTTTCACTTTCCATATATAAATGTCCAAATATTCATCAATAAAATCACCAATGAAATATGCACATTGTGAACTCACTTGTGTGTCATCAGACAGGCTTGTTTTTGCAGAAGTACATGTCACATTTTGTGCACAATTCATTGTCACTTCCTCATGCTAAATTGCCAAACACTGACATCAGCATTATTCTGTCTGCCAGGTTCTCCTTTCAGAGATGAGATCAGTCTGGCAGTTTTGCAGTTGCAGGAGAATAACAGGTTGGAGATCCTGAAGAGAAGATGGTGGGAGGGAGGGCAGTGCCCCAAAGAGGAAGACCACCGCGCCAAAGGCATGAACCTGTCCTACACTTCAACATAATAATCTCATCCAATTCTCATCCCTGCTGAAACCGCATTGGAAGAACATGTTGGAACTGCATTCTCTGAAGAACATGTTAGTTGGTTATCCAGCTACAGTGTTCCAAAAACAGCTGGTAGTTCCAAAAACCTGCAGGTAGCTGGTTTGTTTCTGGTCCAAGATGACAAGAAACAATGTATCAGCATGTACCAACTCATAACCAGCTAACATGTTCCAAAACACAGCAGGGATTTCACACAAACTGTAGGGTGGGGACTTGGTTTTAACTATCAGTTGTTTTGATTGTATGGAGGCAGATCTGAATGTGAGCTATAGTCAATTATGAGAAAGTAAACTATAAGAAATTGACTGGGTCTGTAAGTCTGTCATTTCCAGTTATGACATTTTGTTTAAAAATTTCCAAGCGGTCAAATTATATTTTAAGATCAAGTGCTAAGGTGAATTTCCACTTCATACCAACTTCAGGAAGGTGTATTTATTGCATTCTATTACTGTGATGAAAGATTCATAGACACGGATTGTTTAAAAGTGTTCAATTCACTCTTGCAGGTCTTGGGATGGAGAACATTGGCGGTATATTTGTGGTGTTAATCTGTGGCCTGATTATTGCTGTGTTTGTGGCTGTGATGGAGTTTGTGTGGTCCACACGCCGATCAGCTGAAACAGACGAGGTACGGCCTCTCTCCTGCGACCGCCAATATCACAGTCACACTACAGTAGGTTACAAAGCAACCCGCCGATTCCTCGCCTAGTGTGTGTCGTAGTCAAGTCCAAGTCAGTGGTTGTGTTACGGTGTGCATGTCTGCTTGTGAATATTTCTGTAATATGTACTTCTGTGATATATATAAATGTTTGGAATAATTCCTATATATATCACACGAGTAGCCGTGAGATATGGTTGTGTATCGGCGCGGTTGTGATTCGGCCGTAGGTAATCACAGTGTGCCGATATACAGCCATATCTCACCGCTGTTCGTGTGATATTGATTTTATACAACAGTTTGATGCCACAAATGTGTAAATTAATTAGAAACAACAATGGAGTGTCTTCAAAATCCCTCTTTTGTGCAGAACTACATCCTTCCACCATGGATTCAAATCTCAATTTGACAGTTTAACTGCTGAGCCCAGACCTCTTTACTAATTTGAAAATGTCACTTTAGAACTAGTAACGTAGGAACACTCAGTTACTTTATTAAAAGCTTATTTGTACTGTATTAAAATAATTAAAAGTGCATTATGTGGAGTAGATAAAAAAGATAGATGGACTGAGCGAGTGTGATTACTTGCATCATGAACACACACCGTTTCTCAATACTAATTACTATTAGTTATATAAAATTTTATTTATGGAATAATAATATTTAATAATCAACAACAGCCATCATAAAAGTAGCAAGGAAATTTAGTCAAAAGTACAAAGGCAGCGCTCTTTTTAAGTTACAAATATAACGTGATGAGATTTTGCCCTCAGCCAAAACTCTTTGCTCTGGAACAAATAATAGATTAATATAACCAAAGACTGCCTGTTAGATTTACCCAAAATGATCTGACCGAGGTAAGACTGCTCTCGGTGGGTTCATGAGTACTGAACGGCCGCTGACGCCCTAGAGCTCACATCTCTGAAAACGTCAAAGCAAATTTTCAAATAGACGTTATTTTTATTAACAAACTGCATATTTGAAGTCTAACCAAGTACATTCTCACCTAAAAAACTCTTAAAACTTCATTCCACAGCACAAAAACTGTGTTATTTTAAAGTTATACTGGATTTGGGCAACCGCTATGACACTCACTGTGACAAATCCCGTAGACGGAATGATATAAACGTTGAAGTGTTGTTGGCGTTTTCACTCCAATCTAACACTCCTGTTATCACTATTATTAGCCAATCAGATTCGAGGACCAGAAAGAACTGTTGTATAAATATATATAAATATTGTGTGCCTGGTTCTGAACAGTGAAACCGTCTTCGGAAAGGCATGTAAAAACAAATAATGAGTTCTACGGGGCCACTAAAGAGACATGGTTAGCTGCTTGCTAATGGTAACCTGTTTTAATACAGTACATAAAATTTCACTTCCCAACTAAAAAAAAGAGTAAGAAGAGAAAACTGAGAGGACAATGGTGAAGGATTTGCAGATCCTGAGCAACACTGACAAATCTAATCTTATAAAATGTGTTTTAAGTATACAGAGTATGCATGATCGCAAATTTCTAAAATGAAAGTAAAAAGTGAGCGTGCATTGAAAAGCGATTTTTAGTGTCCCGCATATTAATAGTGGCTCCCTGATGCCCGCAAATTATAGAGTAATAATTACCCAACCATATAATTGTGAGAGAAGACCTTACATATGTGACCCTGGACCACAAAACCAGTCCTAAGTAGGAATAGCAAAAAATACATTGTATGGGTCACGATTATTGATTTTTCTTTATGCCAAAAATCATTAGGATATTAGGTAAAGATCATGTTCCATGAAGATATTTTGTACATTTCTTACCATAGATATATCAAAACTTATTTTTTGATGAGTGATATGCATTGCTAAGAACTTCATTTGGACAACTTTAAAGACAATTTTCTCAATATTTAGATTTTTTTGCACCCTCAGATTCCAGATTTTCAAAGAGTTGTATCAGCGGAAAAGCTTATTTATTCAGCTTTCAGATAATGTATAAATCTCAATTTTAAAAAACTGACCCTTATGACTGGTGGTTTTGTGGTCCAGGGTCACATATATTGTTTCGTCCTATCTCGTATTTGTTTCCTTTAGGGCTTCCGTAGTACACTTCATTTCCTTTCCGAACATGGTATTCAAATTTGGGCATGCCTACTTTTGTGATATATTCTAATCTTTCATTCAAGCATTTAATATGTTTTTTTTTTAATGTTCAGGTGTCTGTCTGTCAGGAGATGTTGACAGAGTTCCGTAATGCTGTTTCCTGCAAGAAAAGTTCTCGTCTTCGTCGCCGCCGACCCCTGTCCAGCTCTCTGGCCCTTCGACACCCCACCCGTATCACTTTAGGGGCCCCGCGTCCCCTGCGCCTTGTCCGAGAGATGCGCCTTAGCAACGGAAAGCTCTACAGCGGTACCGGACCCCTGACTGGAAGCTCAGGGCCCGTAGGAGGCCCATCAGACATGGGCCCCGGCCCCCAGCGACTCCTGGAGGACCCGTTAGGTGCCAACAGCACCCCCACAGTGGCCCTGGGACCACCCGCAGTGACAGTGCCTCTGCCACGGGGCTGCACTCACGTGCGCATTTGCCAGGAGTGCCGGCGTATCCAGAGTCTCCGCACAACCTCTTGCACACGTATCCCTCCCTCCTCGGCCCCTCTGCCTCGTCTGGCCCCGCCCCCTCCACACTCATCCTCCAATACAGACAGCGAAGGTGGCGGCGGGCCGAGCCCGTGCCGGATAGGCCACTCCCCACCGGCAAAAGGTTGCACTTTACCGCCACCTCAGTCTAGCAACAACACAGACCTAATGGGAGAGCAGAAATGAGAACAGAGAGACTGACGAAAGGAGGAGACCGAAGGGTGACGTTTTTGCAATATTTGCCCTCTTGTTCTAAATCACAGACAAATGCGCTTTCCATCTTTTATTTGGTATGGGAGAATTATCCTTTTCTTTTGGATAGCCATGTGTCATATCAATGATTCTTTTGTACTACTGAACAATGTACAATAACATTGGCCGTGTCTGAAGCAACCTTGAAAATGTGATGGTAAAGATTTAAGACTGTCAGTCTGAAGATTTAGAAATGCTACGAGACAGATATTAAACTTCCCCGTGATTCTGGACTTCAGGCAGCAAACAGACGTCTGCTTGCAATCAGAAGCTCGCCTTCCCTTCACTGACTGAACTCGGTCTCTATGTTTCGATAGAGGTCACACACAGGAAGTAGCGCAGAGATGCTCTCTTTTACCTTAAAGACTGAGCCAGACCGTGACAGAATGAGAGCACACGCGTTAATGGAGGACAATGACGCTATGAAACACACAAACTTGTTAATTAAAAAGATATTCTAAACAAATATTCTTACTTTTCTGTACTATACTTATTTTTAAATTCACTGTCTGTGTAATTTAATTCTGGGGTTGTGTTGTCTGAATTGGAAATTAAAAATAGAGATACTTTATTGATACCGAGGCGATCAACTCTGACTGAATATGTATGTTATTGGAAATGAGGAGCTGTGTGTTCATTAAAACATGGACTTTGATCTGTCTGCAAGAACTTGTGAGTCCATAAACAGTGCTGAAAGTCACACCACATACCTCAACCCAAATTTGCACACTTATTCTTGTTTGCATTCACCATAGAGCCGAGTTTTTAGAAACAGAAAGTCAGACATGTGATGTTGTGGTTCAGCTTAAAAAAAGTTCACACACATGTGCACTGGAAATGACTAATGGAAAAAAGAAATAGAAGAATCAGAAATGTTCCAAAATGACACTGAAGCTCTTTTTATTATTATTTTTAAAAATATTTATATACAAATGTGTATTGCATATAAAATTATGGTTATTTACATTAATGTTACATTACATCTGGAGGTGCAGAGGATATTTTAAATGAATGTATTGGCGGGACAGTTTTAGGGGTGGAGGGGCTTTTCCAACCAGTTGATCATGTAATGTTAAAACTATAGACAAAGAAAATTCTTTGGAATAAAAATAATATATATTATATTGTCTCTAACAACATGCATTTTTCTATTTTTTATTTTACTTTTTTTTTTTTTGTGAACCTTGCTGTGTACAGACTGCATTGTGTTTTTCTGCAGAAATTCTGCAATTTTGTTATTCAAATCTAAATCAAAGCCCACAAAGAGATGAAAATAAACGGACACTTAGGAATAAATGTTCACGTTCACACAGCAGCAGAATACGGTTGTCAGTACCATATTTGAGTCTTTAATACGGTTACGTTCACACACAGTACGGTTATTTATGGGTGTGACAACTGTATTCTTTAATCAAACTCACACCCGTAAATTTTCAGAACTCACAACCACATTCTTGGAACACACGCGCTGTGTGAAGGGAACAGGACTGGACAACTAGTTGTCCATCATGTCAAACAGTGCGAGAGACACGCTCTGCCGCACAAACGCGCATCTACCTTGTGCTGCATGTTTTCATGTGTGGTTTTGGTAACTTACAGTGACGGAGAAATGAGCTATGTGTCATCTTATTTTTATATCCAGTCTCCACCGGAGCCGCTCCCTCCCGTTAGTTTTGTGTTCTGCACGCGGCTCTCCACTCAAATTTAAAAGCTGCTGTCGGTTAATGATGATTTGATGGATGAACTCAAGGGCTGGATTGGACTCTTGTGGTGTCAGAAAATGGTAAAACTTTCAGTTTTACGGACGTCGCCATTTTGGATATTGCTTTGGTCTCTGTTGCTATGGTTACTCGTAAGGAATACAGGCTCCTGTTCATACAGACAGCATTCAAAAAGCTATAAGTTGCTGTGTGAACAGGACATTTCGAGACCTGTAAGTAAATGCGGTTGTCAATCCCAAAAACTGACAGTGTGAACATAGCCAGTGAGTATTGAAATCTAAATGTATTATTATTAGTTTATTTCTTTCATTCATTTTCAAGTGCTAAGGCTATGTTCACACTTGGCGTCTTTTTTGAAACTGCCAGCGTCTGTTTTACATTATAATCCTATGGAGTAAGCCGTGTTTTCAAAAAAGTCCTGAGCCCTTTTTTAAACGCCACCACCGGCGTCTTTTTCTGCAGCTCAGAGCGTCTTTTCAAGTTGAAAAAAGTTGAACTTTTCTGAAAGAAACGCTCTACGTCAAGCCCCTTTTTGACAGCTGACCAATGACAAGCAAGTACCCAGAACTGACGTTTCCATAACAACAAGAACAACAAGAAAAAATGGAGAAGGTGCTGGTAGATAGACTTTTATTTTATTGTTGTGAACCGACATTCTCCTCCCCGTTAACTTCAAAAACCGACGCGCGGTTCCGATAGCCTTGTGGGCAGCGCGTCGACGTGAATGTCGTTGCGTTTCGGACGTCCCATTTTCCAGTCCTAACTCGCAGACCCTTCCCGATCCTGACGCCAAGTGTGAACATAGCCTAAGATGTGTCAGTCTTTTTGCGCCATTTCGGCAGTTTTTTCTCTTTTTTTGGCATGTTAACTTTTGACAGGAAGCGAAGTGGGAGGGAGAGGGTGGGCGGGATAAGGAAAGGATACGAGTGCTATCGCATCAAGAATGATACCAGTATTGATAACTTCATTATAGTCCACACTAACAGATGATGCCATTTTGTTTATTATAAGCCAGAGTTTTGTTGTCTGCTGCTATAAATGCTCAAGCTCTTTAAAGTCAGATGGTCGATGGTTTTATTCTCCATCAGTTGGAAAAAAAAAAAAAAAAAAAATATTGTTCCTCACAACAATATTGTTCCTCTGTCATTATCATAGCTGTGGTGTGGACTTCCCTATTGAACAATTATTAAAACTTTATAGTTATCATCATCCCTTTATTGTCTCTACTGTTCTAAGCACCTAATTCATGTATAGAAACCTATAGTGGATGTGACATTTGTACTCAAAATCAGTTTTTTTTCAGCTGTGCGTACACGGCTTCCAGCTCTGCTAAGTGGAACTCCAAATCTAACTGATTAGCTCTCAGTGATGCTGATTCTGAACCACTGAAGGAAACTGCAGCGTATTCAGTCTCCCCCGATGATGAGGTGCTTCTGTTAGCTTTGCCTGGTTTCAGTATTGTGACATCAGAATATGTGACATCCTAATACAGGTAAAGAGAAGTTGAGTTATTTACTGAAGATCATGGTCCGTTTGAAATATCATAAGATTTGTTTATGAGATTCGAAATTGATTGCATCTATGACTAAATTACTTTTTCTTCCACAGTTAAGATGTTATTTTCAGCAGCAGGAAGTCTCACTGGTTGTGGGTCACTGGGGCTCTGAGTTGTGTCTAGTAAAGAGGTAAAACACTGGTCAAATAGCAGCACGATACATGGTTTCGCAGAAGACGAATAGACTCAAAGGTGTGACTTAATAAAAGTGCAAGAGCAAGAGCAATACGACCCCCGTCTAAAAGTCTGTCCCCATGACTCTCAATTTTGCAGTTTGTACTTACAGATCATAAACGGCACTCTCATATTTATATAATATTAATTAATTCATTTTAAAATCTGTTCCTATTTACAATTAATAGTTTAGAAGACAATTTAATGTACAGAACTTTACGAAACATTTTCACACTGATTATTTCCTTTAAAAAGGAGATTTTCAACAGCCCATGCATGAAGTTTATACTTACAATAAAGGATAGTGCTGCTGGCTCGTCTGCCATTTGTAGCAAAACATAAAAAGAGAAACGTTAAAGGTGTTTTAATGTCTTGTGAAATCCTTATGCTGAACCCTGAACATGAATTTCTTAGTAACAGCTGATTCTGTATTTACTATCAATATGTCCTTCTTATTAGCTCCAGTGCAGATAAATACAATGATGACAGTGGAGTATGTTGTGTTTTGTATATAAATATAATACTGGCACATTATCTTGGTTTTACCTGTAGTAAATGTACAAATGCAGATGTGCTTGATTACTCATATGAATCAAAAATCAAATAAAAATGGATATTGATTAATCCTATGAAAAATTAGAGAAACTTTGAAAATGGATTTGGTCATTTCAAAACCTTGTGTAACATATTTTGATGTGTTTGCTAAATGCTAAATGTTTTGTAGTCATACCGTCTGTTGCGCAGGAATAAATACCCCACAGCAGCTGTAATCACAGCAACGAGCACAACAGCAGTCACAATCCCTACAGCCTCAACACTGGACAGAACAGGAGGACTGCCTGTGGACAGATCATCAAGAGGAGCTTCTAATAATCCAGCAATTTAGGAAATCAGTAGAAAGTTTGGTGGTAAAACAGCGTTCATTATTTTAATGCACACTTCATCTTTCATGCTTATTTTGTGCTTTCACTTTTTTATGGTGCATTTGAAGTCAAGCATCACTATTACTTATGGTTAGGAATTTGTTCTACACCATTAACTAATAAAGTATTAAACTTTGGTGACTCACACTACACCATTTGTGATACTAACAAGAATGACACCATACTTGCGTACCTTCTAACACTGTAAGAATGGTTTGTCCTTTATGACTGCCACTAGGGAAGGTTGTGTAGTCACAGCTGTAAACTCCCTGATCACTCATCTTCACGTCTTTAATGATGATGGAGGCGTCATCGATCAGAGGAGAGCTCTTACTGAAATTGACTCTGTCTTTCAGGAATGTGTCAGGCAGAGAAAGGCCATTCGTCTTGCTAAAGACCATGATTTTATATTCATTGGACTTGTTCTGCCACATCCACTGCACCTGTGTTATTTTGTCTTCTGTGTTTCCATGCATATATTGGCACAGCAGTGAGACATCATGACCCTGGTACCCAGTAACCTTAGGATCAGTGACAACTTTCTGTCCTTGCAGTACTGGAAAAAAAAGATATATATAAATATATGTGTGTGTGTGTGTGTGTGTGTGTGTGTGTATATATATATAAATAAATATATATGCATGTGTGTATATATATATATCAGCAAGGCTTTTTTAATTTTACAAAATATTCAGGGTCTAATTGTAATGCTAATTTCAAGCAAGTATGAGTTATTAGTTTAGTCTGTCTGTACAGGAAATTTCTCAAGACAATTACAGAACATGCTTCATAAAACTAAAAAGTAATGCACAACAGAGTCAGCTTTCTTTATATACATAGTCTAATATACATATCTCCTTAAATACATAAAATGTCTAATATAATAAAAAAAAAATGTAAGATTAAAACAGCAATATTTGTTAAGATGGTCTGTAAATGTTACAAAAGATAATATAAATACTGTATGACAGCTGTTCTTTTAGCACTATAATCATTTCACGAAGGGTTTTGATTATGTAGCTATTAACATTATACTGCATTTGCAGTCAAGACACAAAAATGAAGCATTAAACTTGCTGAATAATTTCATTATTGAATATTTAGAATAAAAAAAACTGCAGCATATGACATTAGTTCAATTTTTAAAATGTGAAAAATCAGTAAATATTCACTAACCTGTAAACACAGAGGTGCAAGACAGCAGTAGAGGAATAAACACATTATGTAAGTCCATCATAAGCCTTCATAGAGCAACGACATAGCTGTGTAACACCAGATCAACAGATCAACAAAACTGTTCAAAATTCACATAAAGGGAAGTTAAAACAGCTGTCTACTACCCTGACAACTTGCAGATGAGTTGTTTTAAAACAGAAGCAGAAAAAGCAGAAATGCTGAGAGCAGATATATATCCTAGAAGCTGCATTTATACAATGGTGAGAAAATGTTAATGCATTTATTTGATGGTTTCTGCTTGTGACTCACTTGTGATGTTCAGTTTCCATTTCTAATAATTCACATTTATTTATCTAATCAACAAGAAAAAAAAAAAATTAAAATCAATTGATTCCACAAAAATGTTTGTGTTTTAACATTTCAAAAAATAGCATTACATCTAAAGAATCCTTATATTTACATTAGAAAGTTTTTTTTAAGTTCTTAACTTTGATGCTGATGGTCACTTGTTAGATTTTCACAAGATCAAGGGTTTACAGTAATGAAATGACCAAGGAAA
Source organism: Cirrhinus mrigala (assembly GCA_036247105.1). Classification (NCBI taxonomy): domain Eukaryota; kingdom Metazoa; phylum Chordata; class Actinopteri; order Cypriniformes; family Cyprinidae; genus Cirrhinus; species Cirrhinus mrigala. The sequence goes on from CM070022.1 coordinate 24,498,425, forward strand.
AGAAGTAATAAAAAAAGTATGGAAAAACATTGGCTAGTAAAACTATAACTAATTAAGTGTAATTTTATATTTCCATCGAGTCAGTAATATTTTATTATTTCTTCAACTTGAATAAATCTGGTTTATTTAGATTAGGTGACTGACATGATCAAACTTAAGTCTTGACCATAGATCTTGACTCGTGTTAATATCGAGCGCTAGGTGGCGCATTGAACTCTCTGCGTTCCATAACAGTCGTTTATCATTAACTGAAAACTGATGTAAATAGTTCAGATGATTTACGCAGCAGCTCCTGACAGATGAGAGGTCGATCATGGATTCTGATGGTTTGTACTGGACCCTGTGGGTGTTGTCGTGTTTTGGTGAGGCTTTTTAGAAATTCAAAAACATTGTTTAGTGTGTTTTGATGTGGTGTTTAGTTTCTGTACAAAAACAAAAAACAAAACACAAAAAAAAAGCAAAAAAAAAAAAAAAACTAGTTAGCTGGGCCTATTTTAATTATGTAATTGCAAAAACATTTATGTCTGCCAACTAGAACTTCAACTACAAAACTAAAAAAATAACTACAAGAAGTTAAATATTTGTTCAAAAACAAAAAAGTAAATATTCCTCTTTTTGTCTTTCTTCTTTCTTTGACATAGGCAAATATTTAGGTGAAGATCTGCAGTTTTCTGGTCCGGCTAATGGAGCAGTAGGAGGAAGTGTGGTGTTCGCCCCTGATAACCTGCCCTCCACATCAATTGATACAGTTCAGTGGAGTTTTGGAACAACTATTATATTGACAGCACTGCCTGATTCAACTGTAATAACCTCAGCATACAGAGACAGAGTCAGTTTTGACAGAAACACTCTCACTCTGGAGCTCCGGAACCTGAGACTGGATGATTCTGGAAAATACAGACTGACTGTAGTAACTAGTACTGGAGATCAACTAAGAGGAGAAACTTCACTACAAGTGTTTGGTGAGTGTTGCAAAAAAAAAAAAAAAAAAACCCTTTAGCATATTTACCGTAGGCTATATAAGCCAAATAGGTTATTGTCCAAAATAAATTAAAAACATTTGCAAAAGGGAGAGAGAAAAAAAAAAAATATATATGCTGTAACTCAACGTGTGTAAAAATGGCATTATAACAGTTAAAGTGGCAAGCAGTAGTACTAATGAGAATGTAATAAAAATAATAATAGTAAAAGTAATAATAATGATTTAGGTAATGATAGGCACATGTCTGCTGTTATTCACAGTAATCTGTGTGTTTTTTTCTAGTAAACCAGATTTGCACAGATAGGTGTTACTGTGACATTGTCATGGCCCAAGGGTGGAATTTTATTAAAACTATAGCCTACATATTTAAACTTTTTAAATGTTATTACATGGAAATAACATTGAAACTTTCTGCCTTCATCATTTACTTTCAAACTTCTTCTAGACCTCAGTTTTTTGTTGTTTTACTCTTGTCTCAGACCCAGATTTTAGTCTTCAATTAACTATCAAAATCCATTGAAATAAATTATACGTGTTACAAATGATGACAACTTAAATAGACACTGAAATAAACATATTGCTCTGAGGCGCACATATTTAAACATAAATAAAATATTGTTCATTGTTGATGGGCCTTCTGTACCACCTGCCTCTCCAGACTGTGTATAGACCTCAAATGTGAATTTTAAAGCTGCTGTGTTTTTATAAACTTAGTTGACAAGTTGCTAAATAAGTATTATATTGGTTATTTAATGTAACATAACTAATTTTTGCTGTTTTTATAAACAGAATTAAATTCAGTACTCGCTAAATGTGAAACATTAGTTTTTAGATTCAGTGTCTTTGTTTTGTCTCTCATTCACACAGAAAGAATATCTAATGTCAGACTTTATGGTCCAGAAGAATCATTAATAGAGGGAGAATCATCTGCTAACATCATCTCTGATGGAACAGGCAACATCACCTCTGTGCAGTGGATGAAAGATAACAGTCCTCTGTCTCCTAGCAACAGCATCATCTTCTCATCTGATAACAGATCAGTGTCCATCAGTCCAGTGCAGAGATCAGACAGTGGAGAATATCAGTGTACATATAGCAACCCTATCAGCTCTGAGATGGTAAAACTGAGTCTGATCATCAACTGTGAGTGTTAAACATTGAAACATCACAATGATTTGAGCTCAAACCTGATGAAATACAGACATTCTTCAGTGCTCAGTTTGTTCCTCTAACAGTGAGTCTCTTGTCTGTGTTCTAGATGGACCAGAAGATGTTTCTATTAAGGGTCAGAATGTGGTGGATTTAGGGGTTCGTGTGTCGCTCTCCTGCTCTGCAGATTCTGAACCTTCTGCCTCATTCAGCTGGAAGTTTAATGGATCAGACACTGGTGTGACCACAGACACATTCACCATAGATCAGACTGACTTCACACACAGTGGAGATTATGAATGCACAGCTTTGAATAGTGTCACAAAGAAAAGCGCCACACAAAAACATGCTTTACTAGTTAAAGGTAAGAAGAGTTAAAACCAACCTGAAATGAGTTTGATTACTAATGCTTTTATCTTAAATTTACTATAATAATTTACTTTATTATATTGTTGTTTCCTGTGTCTTTGCTGCATTAGGTGGAGGTGGAGGAGGAGGGCTGACAACAGGGGCGATAGCTGGGATTGTCATTGGGGTTTTAGTGGCAGTTGCAGGCATTTGTGGCTTGATTGTCTATTTAACAAAAACTAAGATGTGAGTAATATGAAACCTCACAGATTTAACAACAATCAATAATTGAGCACAAGAGTCTTTTATCAGGTTTCAACAGGTCTTTGTGACCTGTCAAGATCCATGTTACCTTTGAAGTCTTGAATGATAAAAATCTTTGTCATACATGAGACTACTGCATATCAGAGTCTCTGTGTGTCAAGTTATGGTGACTTTCCCTTGGAAAGTGTAAAATGTTTTTGTGATATTTCGTACAGTACATGCAGTAATAACAAAATGACTAAGAACTCAGTGGAAACTATGAGTGTCTATTCATGAGATATTCATAACATCTAGTTGTAACACAATGTCTGTCTTTACACTACAGCCCAGAACTAAACCTACGACAAAAGAGACCAGCAAGTGGAGGTATGTTTGCTATTTATTCACAATGACATGAATATGATTTGATTGAACAACTGACATAAACAATTGTAACAAGACTGATTATGATCATGACCATCCCATAATAGATTTTAGAGTGTTTCTTTCTTTAAACAACAGCACAAAAAGGACCGGAGTCGGTGAGCGAATTTTAGTTTTTGTTACATTTGTTTCTATTACACATTTGACAGATGCTTTTTAGTGATTTTAACTGAGATTTAGTTTTTCACCCTCTTTTGACTCTTGATCTTTTATCTCAGAGAGGTAATTAAAGACTTTATGGCTTTTATAGCATAAAGTTTAACATGAGTTTTAACATGAGTTTATTTTTACTTTTTTTTTTTTACTTTAATCTTTCACATATTGCTGCACAAAGACATGCTTTGTAATTAAATTTGAGCTATGGGTATTGACAGATATTCAGTATTTATGATATTTAGAGCCATTGCCACAGATAATAAAAGGCTTTCTTGTTTCACCATTTAAGCACTTTCAACTGATCATCATTTTGAGGACTTTGTAATTTAACAAAAAACAAATTACTATTTGTAGGTCTATGAAGAAATGAATGATTTCCGGAGGACTAATGGAGAGGGATCAAATACAGTGAATATGAGTGAATCTGGTCTGTATGTGAATCTCTATGAAAATGTTAGACATGGAGTTTCAAACAGGCCAAGGGCTCCTACTCCTCCTCAGGTGAGCAGTTTCATAATATTTAAGTCCAGTTTGTCCCATTGTAGAGCATCATATGTGTATTTTGTTTGCATCACAAAACAAGTGCTATTTATTCAGTTCTGCAATTCTGCAGTAAAACAATTTTTTAAAAAAGTAATTTAGTTGGTTTATTTTATTACATACTATGTAACTCCTCCATTCAGGTATCAAAGCAACCATCCTGTGCGCAGATGACTAAATGAAGACACTGAAAGACTGAAATCTACTGCATTGAGTCTTCCTGTATATTGCACATTTCACACATATTTTGTGATATTTCTGTACTTTATTTACATAGCCACAGATCTGGTAATAACATGTTTATGTGCAGGTCCACATGTGATCGGTGCACACAGAGTCATTAGAAAGTATCTTAAAACAGCCTGTCCATGTTTATTTATTCCTTATTTTGGCTAGTTTGATTATGCTGTTAGACACTTAACTCTTTTTAATACACATGGATCATTATTAGATTCATTCTGTAGATTTTCTCCTGAAACCATGGCAAAAACTGTGACAAACATCCACAGATTTCAACTGGTCCTGCTAATGTATACAATATGATCTGTAATATCTGAACAGTCCATGCACTTTCCTCTAAATGTTTTCAGTATTTTTTAAGGTAACCATTAATTTTGTTTTCTATTGCAAATGTGTTTCAGCCAAAGGGTGCTTTTATAGGCTCATGTTTAGCTACTATTGATCACATACAGTCTCTCAGAAATCATACGACATAAGACCTCATTCTTTCTTTTTTCCTGAATAAAGATAAAACTGTGATATGGTGGGTAATACAGAACAAAGGCCACATTCATGACTAAATTTACCTTTAGACCTGAACACAATGTCACTCAGGGAAAAGAAATAAGGAAGTGATATTCTGTTCTCATCATAAAAGTTAACAAATTTATATGACTTATTTTTCTTTGGAGCTTATTATCTGATTACTAAACTAGATTGTTCATTTTCTTTTCCAACAAATGTGACACAACTATTGCCCTGTTATTTCCTTTATAATTTATATAAGCTTCAGAATTCCATTTGTGCCAAATAAAGGGTTCTTTACTGGTTCTGTTTCCAGGTTCCAGATCTTTTGTAAATGTATTGTGGTGTGACATTGCAACCTTCTCTCTGATTTTCAGATTTGTAAAAGGTCATTTATATATATTTATATATTTGTTTGTAAATAAAATCTTAATACAGGTTCTGAAACTTTTAATTTTTTCCTCTACATTCCACACACAAAACCCCCAAAATACACTCACAATATGTAAAACAAAACACTTATCTTGTGAAAGAAATGCTTCATAATTTTAAACTTCTTTAAATCTTATTAAAATGGTGTTTTTGCATCATAACTCTGCAAACAAAGCATCAAATGATTATCCATATAGGGAGCTACTCGGATGTGACAAATATAAAACACTTCTATCTTGTGTCTTTTTCATGTTAAGTGTACAGTGCAGTGCAGCACAGCATTTTCATAGCACTCAAATGTACATGAATGTGCAGAATGACTATATACTGCATGTGCATATTTAGTATGTATTTACATTATGAATAGAAAACATAACAAGCATACATAATAATGAAATATTAGTTTTCATCGTATGTGTCCTCACTATTTAAAAATGCTAATAAATCAAGAAAATCATGTCTGTGTTGAACTTGTTCTTTATTTGCGTATTTAGCATTGACGTAATCAAATACAAGTCATGACGAGTGTTAGCATCCAGCGCGAGGTGGCGCAGTGAACTCTCTGCTGTCTATAACTGCGGTTTATCATTACCTGAAAAGTGCATTTTAACAGTTCAGGTGGTTTGAGCTGAAGCTCCTGACAAACAAGAGCTCAATCATGATGGTTTTTAATCGTTTGTACTGGATTCTGTGGATGCTATCGTGTTTCGGTGAGTCTTTAGAAAGAAAAGAAAATAATCTTGTGTGCTAATTGTCTATTTAAAATAACTACAAAGGTTGTAGTTAATTGTTAATGTCAGATTTTATTTAAGTGCAGAAACATGTCTGGCCTTTACTGCAATTGTTATTTGTTGTTTATATTTGGAGTAACTGCAGGGAAAAAAACAAGTTGTAGGTGAATTCGTTTAAAAAATATATAATTTCCATATAGCTGGTAGGCCCCTCTTCGGCAGAAGCTTCTTGGATTCAGCCCAACTAAATGTAATAGAACTGAATCAGTAAATTAGTTAATTTACGTGTTGTTCTGTGATTGATGTGATCATTGCTCTTATGTGATCATCACGTGTTAACGTCCATGAACAGGGTAGCGGGGTGAGCTCTCTGCTGTCTATAACTGCAAACTGCATAGTTCAGATAATTTAAAGTGCATATTGCAGGTTAAAAAAAAATCGAGATAAATATATGTCCGTGTATGGAAATACTATACGAACCGTTCATGCAGGATTTGAAAATGTTTTACAAGACGCAAGGCCACAAATTTTGAAGACAAAGTGACGATTTCCTTGACAGCGCTCAAAAACAGCTTTTTTTTCACACCGCGTCATATGACGTCACGAGAGGGAGTCGTTCGCCAAACTCTGTTGTTATTCAGTAGGAGCAGTCGAGAGCTAGTGTGTTTTCGGTAGTTATTTTTTATTTCAATTGATCATCGTCATGGTAAATTATTGTGTTTATGGAGGCTGCACAAACTCCAGCCTGTCAGGACATCGTGTCCACGGGTTTACTTACAATAAAAGAACGGTGCTATGGTTTGTGCGGGCGAAGAGACGGGCCTACACTAATGCATATGCTTCGAAAAACGCGTTCACGTTACACCGGAGGATTGTCATCCCGGCGATTTGATGCAGTTTTAACATGGGATGCCGAAGCAAGAACCAAGTGAGGCTCAAAGCTGGTGCGGTTCCTTCGGTGCACACAGCACCTTCATCGGGTCCGCCGTCAGCCTGTGGTTCGTCCGAAGCCGTCAGAGATGCAGCTCGACGAAAATGTGAACTGTGCACCGTAAGTCTTGTTTTTTTAACTTTTGATTACCACCAAATCAGTGAACGTATTTATTTAAATAATGAGACACAACGAGATGTGTATATGTTGTTGTAAAGCACCGTAGCTAGCATGTAAGCATTAGTAATATAATTTTAAGAACCGTGTAAAAACGGTACCATATGAGAAGGCATTACTGGTCAGTTAACCTCAGTTTGTTAATATTATAACCATCAAGTCTAGTCACATTGTTTACACAGCTAATTTGTAATTTATTTTCATGTATTTATAGGGCTTTGGGAGACATTGCAAGACATGAGGCTGTGTGAAGATCTGAAGCAGTGGACGCCAGCTGTTATTAACCACCTCTAATGTAACACATTATTGTGATACCCACGCTGAAAATATTTTTCTTTCAGTGGTATATGTTTGGTACATCTACATATATATAATAACAGTTGCGATGTTGTGTTTTGAGTTGGGTATTAACAGTACTATGAAATAATATATATGATTTAGTGCTGTATAAATTAAACTGAACTGAATTAAACATAAATGCAGATCTGCTTGATATATATGTATTGTAAACTTCATAAACAATTTTTTATACAGTAAGACAATTTGTGATTGTGATTATTTTTTTATTGATTGTCACCAAAATGGGGCCATTCAAAACCTTTATAAAGTCATCCTTCCTTTGTAAACTGTCCCATAGCTGACACTACACATGCAGGTGAGGGCTTCCTGACGAATACCAGCAGACAACTTGCCTGTATGCTGTCAACATTAACTGTCTTATACCAATGGCATTAAAAAATGTGACTTTATAGGTATTCATGACCTAAATATAGTCAACTTGTAATTGAGAAACAAACATTTTGATATTCAAATCTTAAGTTTACTATTTATTTGTACGTATTTAGCTCAGAGTAATAAATTATCTCTACCCTAAACATACTCATGTCTGCTGGCCTGGAGAGGTGTATGCTCCTGCCTGAAGTGCATAGGCTATCTGTACAACCTGTTATGAGTTCAGACTGCAAGCCTTTAAAGCCTGGGTGCAGAGTCAGAGACAGCACATCAAGTTTGGGGGCATTTCCCACATAAGCATATAATGAAACAAAAACGTTTCTCTCTCGCGCGCGCGCGCGGAGATAAAAACCCGCTATATCACGTAACGTTAGCGTCGGATATTAACGAGTCTGATGCTTGATCAGCAAGGGTAAAATCTTTGCGTGGCAGGGGCAGCTGCCACTCGACCTGCCACCGCTATATGCGCCTGCCACCGCCACAGGCAGCTGCCACTCCACCCGCCACCGCTATACGCGCCTGCCACTCCACCCGCCACCGCCAGATATGCATCAATCGGAGTGTAGTGGAGATGTTGAAGCAGGCGCGACGCTTCGGTGCTGCGCCCGCCATTGTGGATTTAAAGGGAGGAATAAAACATAAGTTAAGGTAGCAAATATGTAAATAAATGTAAACTTGCACTGTTTGTTTATATGCATCAATCGGAGTGTATACAGTCAGAGATGTTGAGGCAGGCGCGATGCTTCGGTGCTGCGTGCACCTTATGGATTTAAAAACCTGAAGTAACGTAACAAATAGGTAAGTATAGAATTGCACGGTCTGTTTACTTAAGTGCATCAACTGAAGTGTAAACAGTAAGAGGGAGCTGCCACAAAACCTGCCATAACGTACCTTGTTTTATTCCTTGCTGCCTTAACTTATGCTTTATTCCTCCCTTTAAATCAATAATGGCGCACGCAGCACCGAAGCGTCGCGCCTGCCTCAACAGCTCTCACTGTTTACACTCCGATTGACGCATATAAATAAACAGAAAGTGCAATTCTATTCTTATTTGCATATTTGCTGCTTTAACTTATGCTTTATTCCTCCCTTTAAATCCGTAATGGCGCGCACAGCACCGAAGCGTCGCGCCTGCCTCAACAGCTCTCACTGTTTACACTCCGATTGATGCATATAAACAAACAGAAAGTGCAATTCTAATCTTATTTACATATTTGCTGCCTTACTGTATGCTTTATTCCTCCGTTTAAATCCATAATGGCGCGCGCAGCACCGAAGCGTCGCGCCTGCCACAACTAAGCGTCGCGCCTGCCTCAACATCTCTCACTGTTTACACTCCGATTGATGCATATAAACAAACATACAGTGCAATTCTACATTTATTTATGTATTTGCCACCTTAACTTATGCTTTATTTCTCCCTTTAAATCCAAAATGGGCTCGCGCAGCACCGAAGCGTGGCACCTGCCTCAACATCTCGCACTGTTTACACTCCGATCGATGTATATAAACCAACAGAGAGTGCAATTCTACATTTATTTACATATTTGCCATCTTAACCTATGCTTTATTTCTCCCTTTAAATCCATAATGGCGCGCACAGCACCGAAGCGTCGCGCCTGCCTCAACATCTCGCACTGTTTACGCTCCGATTGATGCATATAAACAAACATACAGTGCAATTCTACATTTATTTATGTATTTGCCACCTTAAATTATGATTTATTTCTCCCTTTAAATCCATAATGGCGCGCACAGCATCGAAGAGTCGCGCCTGCCTCAGCATCTCTGACTGTTTACACTCTGATTGATGCATATAAACAAACACACGGTGCAATTCTACATTTATTTACATATTTATTACCTTACTTTTTATTCTTTTTTTATTTTTCTCTATTCTTCTGTTGAAATCCATGCACGTAGGCAGCACTGTACACTGTTCACACTCCGGTTCACACTACGTCGCGCCATGTGTTTGCTATAGCGGTGACGGGTCGCGAGGCAAGCCCATTCAGTGGTGGGAGGTCGAGTGGCAGGCGCAAATATTGCTGACGGGTCCAGTGGCAGGCGCACATGGCGGTAGCAGGTCGAGTGGCAGGCGCACATGGCGGTGGCAGGTGGAGTGGCAGGCGCACATAGCAGTGGCAGGTCTTTGTGGCCGCTGCCCCTGCCACGCAAAGATTTTACTCTCTCTCTGCTGGATCAACGATTATTAGTTTCTGTTACTGGTAAGTAGTATCAATACTTATAGATGACCAGTGCTATGCTTTTTCCCGATTAGATATCGTCAGCTGACACTGATCTCTCACAGACACTTGCCCTGTTCTCCTCACACCACAACTTAATTTGTCTCCTCTGACCGTTGTTCTGTTTAATCCTGGCATATCCCTGCTCTCTTGGCCACATAGCAGGCTCATAATTGAGTCTGTGGTTCGTCATACGAGTGTAAATAAACATTTAAAATTTTCTCCGCATCCGAACGGTCATTGCGATCCATTGTTTTCCTATGGTTTACATTGATCGCTCTCCCTCTCGTTACGTCACTGCCGGTTTTGGCAGTTTTTCAGATGCGGAAGTAAAATTCTCTCACAAAAACGACTCCAGAAACCTTAATAGCGTATTTTGAAGTATATTTTAAAGAAAATCTGGTTCCTACATTATTTTTCTATACATCGATTCACTGGAGTCGCTAACCTGCAATATGCACTTTAAGCTCCTGACAGATGAGAGTTCAATCATGACTGTGGTCATTTGTACTGGACACTGTGAGTTTTGTTGTAATTTGGTGAGACTTTTTGCCTTTTTAGCAATGAAGCAAATCTTGTGTGTTGACTTTATATATAAAATAACTACACCAGTTATAGCTTTTTTTTTTTTTTTTTTTTTTTAATTTACTTATTTATTTAGTATTTTTTAACTGCAGAAAAACAAATGTCAGATTTTATTTTGTAATTGTAGAAGAATGTATGTCTGGCGTTTACTGAAAATGTATTTTGTTACTACCACTAAACAAAATGAAATACAGTAGGTGGAATAGTCAATTAATTAACTGCAGAAAAACAAATGTAAGTATGCAGTTTACTGCAACCAGTCAGTTTTTCTTTTCTTTTTTTTTTTCTTTCTTTTTCTTTTCTTTCTTTCTTTTTTTTTTTTTTTTTTTTTTTTTTTTTTGTGGACAATTTTTAGGTGAAGATCTGCAGTTTTCTACACTGACTAATGGAGCAGTAGGAGGAAGTGTGGTGTTCGCCCCTGATAACCCACCCGCCACATCAGTTGATATAATTCAGTGGAGTTTTGGAACAACTATTATATTGACAGCACTGCCTGATTCAACTGTAATAACCTCAGCATACAGAGACAGAGTCAGTTTTGACAGAAACACTCTCACTCTGGAGCTCCGGAACCTGAGACTGGATGATTCTGGAAAATACAGTCTGACTGTTGTAACAAGTGCTGGAGATCAACTAAGAGGAGAAACTTCACTACAAGTGTTTGGTGAGTGTGCTCCTAAAAATTGGTTTAGTATATTGACCACAGACTATATAGACTATAATGATATACTAAAATGGGTATTTAATAAGTATGTGAAATTTTTTTTAAAATGCAACATACCTTATCGCATATAATCATGGATGTGTGAAAAAATAAACTATAATAAGTATAAAAAGAACTGTTTCAAATACCTCTTACTGTAGGATATCACTTTTTATTGTTCTGACCTTGTCCCACACTTTCAAGCTTCTACCAACTATGAAAATCCATGAATCCATGAAATATTAATTATTACATCTTAAAAACTGCAGATTTAAATGGAGAATTGTTAATGTGTTAATTGTAAATAAACTTTTTTTTTTTTTTTTTTTTTTTTTTTATTGTTGATGAGCCTACATGATTATGGATTGTGTCGCTGTCTGGGCCCCTAATAGTCTCTGGTCCCAGTGGGCAAGTCCATAATACATTCCTGACACACATACCTCAAATGTGATTTTTAAATCTTGTTTATCTATTTTTATTACATGCAGAATCTCAGGAGCTGTTTTTCTCCTCTTCACACAAATGTAAATTGGGTCCTAACTGAATTCAGTGCTCAGTAAATGTGAAAGACAAATTTTGTTCTTTGTCTCTCATTCACACAGAAAATATAACTAATGTCAGGGTTATTGGTCCAGAAGAATCATTAATAGAGGGAGAATCATCTGCTAACATCATCTCTGAGAGAACGGGCACCATCACCTCTGTGCAGTGGATGAAAGATAACAGTCCTCTGTCTCCTAGCAACAGCATCATCTTCTCATCTGATAACAGATCAGTGTCCATCAGGCCAGTGCAGAGATCAGACAGTGGGGAATATCAGTGTACATATAGCAACCCTGTCAGCTCTGAGACGGTAAAACTCAGCCTGATCATCAACTGTGAGTGTTAAACATTCAAACATCAGGATGATTTGAGCTCAAAGGTGATGAAATACAGACAATCTTCAGTGCTCAGTTTGTTCCTCTAACAGTGAGTCTCTTGTTTGTGTTCTAGATGGACCAGATGATGTTTTTATTCAGGGTGAGGATGTGGTGGATTTAGGGGTTCGTGTGTCGCTCTCTTGCTCTGCAAATTCTGAACCTTCTGCCTCATTCAGCTGGAAGTTTAATGGATCAGACACTGGCGTGACCACAGACACATTCACCATAGATCAGACTGACTTCACACACAGTGGAGATTATGAATGCACAGCTTTGAACAGTGTCACAAAGAAAAGCGCCACACGAAAACATGCTTTATTAGTTAAAGGTAAGAATAGTTAAAACTAACCTGAAATGAGTTACATTTTGATAACCAATGCTTGCATCTATAACTGTATTTTGAAATGTATACAATACAATACAATAAATAAATAACTTTCTGCTGTTCTATATACCCCTGTTGTAGCTTCTGCTCTTATTTGGCTTAGAAATGTTGTTGTTGTTTTGTTTTTTTTTCGATAGACAATAAACTCTAAATAAAAATTTACAGACAGCCACCTTAATACCTGCGAAGTACAGACCACAAAACTCATGGAAACAGCTCTGGTGGAAGACAGTGACTAGGTTTAACTTTTAGATGACACAGATTATTTTCATGCATTTGTTAGTTACCAAACCCGTGTTCAGCAAAGTGTGTCCCTGTATGACGTTACAGAAAAGTCTGGTTCCATTGACAAAGTTCAGGGATTCTGCAAAAATGCTGTTGTGAGTCCTGAAAATTGACGTGTGTGAATTTGGTTATAGAATGCAGTTGTAAAATTATTCATTATTAGAAAATATATAATTTTCATATAGCTGGTAGGCCCCTCTTCAGCAGAAGCTTCTTGGATTCAGCCCAACTAAATGTAATAGAACTGAATCAGTGAATTAATGTTAGTTTACGTGTTGTTCTGTGATTGAAGTGATCATTGCTCTTACGTGATCCTCACTTGTGTTAACGTCCACAAACAGGGTAGCGCGTTGAGCTCTCTGCTGTCTATAACTGCAAATTGCATAGTTCAGATAATTTAAGCTCCTGACAGATGAGAGTTCAATCATGATTGTGGTCATTTGTACTGGACACTGTGAGTGTTGTTGTAATTTGGTGAGACTTTTTGCCTTTTTAGCAATGAAGCAAATCTTGTGTGTTGACTTTATATATAAAATAACTACACCAGTTATAGCTAATAATTTTTTTTTTTAATTTACTTATTTATTTAGTTAGTATTTTTAACTGCAGCAAAACAAATGTCAGATTTTATTTTGTAATCGTAGAAAAATGGCGTTTCCTGCAAATATATTTTGTTACTACCACTAAACAAAATGAAATACAGTAGGTGGAATAGTCAATTAATTAATTGCAGAAAAACAAATGTAAGTATGCAATTTACTGCAACCAGTCAGTTTTTCTTTTTTCTTTTTTTTTCTTTCTTTCTTTCTTTCTTGTTTTTTCTTTTTTTTTTTGTGAACAATTTTTAGGTGAAGATTTGCAGTTTTCTACACTGACTAATGGAGCAGTAGGAGGAAGTGTGGTGTTCGCCCCTGATAACCCACCCGCCACATCAGTTGATATAATTCAGTGGAGTTTTGGAACAACTCTTATAGTGACAGCACTGCCTGATTCAACTGTAATAACCTCAGCATACAGAGACAGAGTCAGTTTTGACAGAAACACTCTCGCTCTGGAGCTCCGGAACCTGAGACTGGATGATTCTGGAAAATACAGTCTGACTGTAGTAACTAGTGCTGGAGATATAAGAGGAGAAACTTCACTACAAGTGTTTGGTTAGTGTTCTCCTAAAAATTGGTTTAGTATATTGACCACAGACTATTATAGACCGGTGATGATATACTAAAATGGGTATTTAATAAGTGTGTATATATATATAAAAACTGCAGATTTAAATAGAGACCGAAAAAAATATCTAATTGTTAATGTGTTAATTGTAAATAAGCATTTTTTTCATTGTTGATGAGCCTACATGATTATGGATTATGTCACTGTCTGGGCCCCTAATAGTCTCTGGTCCCAGTGGGCAAGTCCATAATACGTTCCTGACAGACATACCGCAAATGTGATTTTTAAGTCTTGTTTATCTATTTTTTTTCACATGCAGAATCTCAGGATCTGTTTTTTTTTTTCTCTTCACACAAATATGAATTGGGTCCTAATTGAATTCAATGCTCAATAAATGTGAAAGACTATTTTTTTTTTTTTTTTTTTCTGTCTCTCATTCACACAGAAAGAATAACTAATGTCAGGCTTATTGGTCCAGAAGAACCATTAATAGAGGGAGAATCATCTGCTAACATCATCTCCGATGGAACTGGCATCATCACCTCTGTGCAGTGGATGAAAGATAACAGTCCTCTGTCTCCTAGCAACAGCATCATCTTCTCATCTGATAACAGATCAGTGTCCATCAGGCTAGTGCAGAGATCAGACAGTGGAGAATATCAGTGTACATATAGCAACCCTATCAGCTCTGGGACAGCAAAACTCAGCCTGATCATCAACTGTGAGTGTTAAACATTCAAACATCAAGATAATTTGAGCTCAAAGCTGATGAAATACAGACATTCTTCAGTGCTCAGTTTGTTCCTCTAACAGTGAGTATCTTGTCTGTGTTCTAGATGGACCAGATAATGTTTTTATTCAGGGTGAGGATGTGGTGGATTTAGGGGTTCGTGTGTTGTTCTCTTGCTCTGCAAATTCTGAACCTTCTGCCTCATTCAGCTAGAAGTTTAATGGATCAGACACTGGTGTGAACACAGACACATTCACCATAGATCAGACTGACTTCACACACAGTGGAGATTATGAATGCACAGCTTTGAATAGTGTCACAAAGAAAAGCGCCACACAAAAACATGCTTTACTAGTTAAAGGTAAGAACAGTTAAAACTAACCTGAAATGAGTTTTGATAACCAATGCTTGCATCTATAACTGTATTTTGAAATCTATACAATACAATACAATAAATAAATAACATTCTACTGTTCTATACACCTCTGTTGTAGCTTCTGCTCTTATTTTGTGTTAGAAATGTTGTTTCTTTAATTGATTGTTACTGTTTTTGTATGTTTAGCATAGTAGGTGGAAGAGGAGGTGGAAGATCCAGTATCCCAGATAGCAAGTAACCACTGAAATAATGCTAAATCAACATCGATGGAATGGAATTAATTTCACAAGATAATGTTGTTTTAATGGCACGTTTGCACCCTCATTTAATGTTAAACCAATATTAAAATGTTAACAAAAATCAATGTGAAGTCATGCAATCAATGTTACACTGTGGTGTTGATTTTATAATACTGTTGTAGAATCAGTGATTCAATGTTACGCTGGTTTAGTATTATGTTTGTACCCTCAGTTAATATTGAAACAAGGTTGTAATTTTAACACAAAAGCTGTAGTAATGTCATTGAATCAATGTTATACTGCAGTGTATTCTTAAATCTACATTGCTGAAACAACAAAACTACAATTGTAGTAAAATGTAATATCAAAATTATTAAATCTGATATACCCATAGTTGATATTAACATTTCAACTCAACATTTCTGATCATTACAAAGTTTTCATTAATAAAGTAAAACACTGTATAGAAAAAGAAAAGTTTTGTGGAAACTACTTAGTTTACACAGGTATCTATTTATTTCTTTCAACACAATCAATGGAAAGTACAGGATACCACAGGAAAATTGCTTGATTTCATAATGATTTCATGAAATTTTTGTGCCATATTTAAACTAAATGTCTACAGTATGTCAAATGTAGAACTTTAAAACTTTAAAATCAAGACTTTTTGAATAATTATGTAATTATGTTTTATTTCGCTCACTCCAGTAAAAGAGTGCGTATGCATGGTGCCCCCCCCCAAAAAAAAATCAATGCACAATGAAATATTAGTTTTCATTTTATGTGTCCTCACTATTTAAAAATGCTAATAAATCAACAAAATCATGTCTGTGTTAAACAAGTTCTTTATTTGCGTATTTAGTATTGACGTAATCAAATGCAAGTCATGATGAGTGTTAGCATCCAGCGCGAGGTGGCGCAGTGAACTCTCTGCTGTCTATAACTGCCGTTTATCATTACCTGAAAAGTGCATTTTAACAGTTCAGGTGGCTTGAGCTAAAGCTAGAAATGGTGAATAAGTTTTCTTCACTGACTGATTGATTGATTGATTGATTGATTGATTGATTGACTGACTGACACAGGAGAATATTTCAGTCTGGTTCCATTGACAGAAAGTTCAGGGATTCTGCAAAAATGCTGTTGTGAATCCTGAAAAGTGATGTTTTATTAACTAAGTTTGGGAGGAGCATGCACACATAATTAACACGGCCAATTCATCATCAGCAATCACACTCCCTATCCAGTCAACACAAAAGAATCCCTCAGCGGCACAGACTATATAGGCTCTTCAGGATGTCACAAACTCCACTCCCTTCCCATGACCTACAGCAGCGGAAGCAAGCTGACCTCCAGCTCCCATAGCAGACGCTAATGGCGCAGACCAATCCACAGTTTTTTCCTTACCCCACTCCCAACCTCCTCCCCTACCCATGGCCAGCAGCCCCACCATCCACCCCTAGCGTGAGCATGCCTCCGCTAGCGGCACAGACATACCCACAGCCCCGTTTTTCTCTCTATTTCTACACTACTGCAGTAGTGTCCACTCCTGCAGGAGCCTTCTCTGTATTTCCAGACTGCCGTAGCAGTGATTGCTCCCGCAGGAGCCTCTCCTCCTTTTCCCCACTGCCACAGCAGGGCCTGCTCCCGCAGGAGCTTTCTCTATATTCCCCCATTGCCACAGCAGTATCTGCTCCTGCAGGAGCCTCCTCTGTATTTCCACACTGCCGCAGTAGTGTAGCGGCAGTGTGCCTTTCCTCTACTTCCTCACTGCTGCAGCAGTGTCTGCTCCCGCAGGAGCCTCTTCTCTACCTGCTCCCGCAGGCACCTCCTCTGTATTTCCACACTGCCGCAGTAGTGTCGCTCCTGCAGGAGCCTCTTCTCTACTTCCACACTACTTCCACCGCAGCAGTGACTGCTCCCCAGGAGCCCGTACCTCTGCTTATTTGTACTTTGCTTAGGTTTGATCAGTTTTGAACTCCAAGTTTTTGAAATTCAATCAACAACACCTGTGCTTTGTGCTGTTATTTACCGGCCACCGAGAGCTAATAAACTGCATCTCAGAACTGGTTGCTTTCTTTGAAGACATTGTTCTGAAAATGATAAAATATTAGTGATGGGGGACTTTATTCATGTGTGCTGTCCAACTAACCCCTTAGCAAAAAAAATGTTGCTTTTGGTTTCCAGCAAATGATGAATGGTTCTAC
Source organism: Cirrhinus mrigala (assembly GCA_036247105.1). Classification (NCBI taxonomy): domain Eukaryota; kingdom Metazoa; phylum Chordata; class Actinopteri; order Cypriniformes; family Cyprinidae; genus Cirrhinus; species Cirrhinus mrigala. The sequence goes on from CM070022.1 coordinate 24,515,874, forward strand.
GTATACTCATAGGCACACTCTAGACTTGGTTCTGTCACTTGGCTTAGTTGTCAAGGACATTATCATTGAGGATTTTATAGTATCTGATCATAATTCGATTTTATGTACTGTTTCTCTTCCTTGCCAGCCGAATAAATGTTTCCGGGCTAAAAGATGGCTTCAACTGCTAACACCTAGTCCACATGCAGAGTTTAATACGTCTTTTATGGAGACATTGCAGTATGTGAAAGTGGACCTTTTCTCTCTGCATCTTAGCATGGAGGAAGCTGTTAATGTTTTTAATTCACTATGCACTGAAACATTAGATTCTGTTGCGCCCTTGAAGCAGGTGTGTAGAAAACACAAGTCTGAGATTTAATTGAAGGGAGGCAATATGTCCTCTAGGGGTCTCCATTGTGCAAGATAAGGCATACCTAAATTCAAAAGAGTCCCATTCCCACATACATCGGTCTAAATGGATAAAACTGGTCTTATTTTACACAAAACGCCTTAAATTTTAACACATGGGTTGAATAATTCATAATCATTATTGTATTTGTTCACGATCCATAGCGTCCCAACTCTGCTTCGAGCTGGATGCGAGCACACTAGGGGGCGGTGCCCGTTTCGCGTTCCTTGTGCCCTTCTCCCTCGTGTTTGGAAAGGCATAACTCAGCATCAGATTTTGCTAGGACAGAGGTTCTCAACCTTTTGAAACTAAACTCCCCCCAAGCCTCCCCTATCATGTATCATCACAACATTCAGAGCGATGTTGGCGAAGTTGGGAAACACAGTCAGCGAAGTTGGGAAACATGTCAACATTTTTATTAATCAGCCGATCATGCCAAAGATCCAGTTTGTCAATGAATGCACTGACTTTGATGTTGGCATCTTTCCCTTGCATCAGTGTGTTCAGCGAATTCAACTTGTTGAAAATGTCTACAAGGTATGACAACTGTGCTAACCACAGGGGGTCATCCAGGTACTGCACAAGGACTGCACATTAACAAGAAATGTCTTCACCTCTGAACGCAATTTGTAGAGGCTATGTAAAACCTGACCTATGGAGAGCTATCGAACCTCAGTGTGAAAAATGAGCTGCACATGTTCGGTTCCCAATTCCTGACAAAGCAAGGGAAAAAGCGTGCATTTAATGGCCGTGCTTTAATGAAACTGACAATTTGCACTGCCTGCTTTAAAACTGTCTCAAGACACTCAGGCATTTTCTTTGATGCGAGAGATTTGTGATGAATCATACAGTGGGTCCACTTGGCTAAAGGGGCTAAATTCTGGACACGAGTGACAAGATCCGCTAACCCTTCCAGTCATTGAACTGGCCCTGTCCGTGCAAATCCCAACACATTTATCCCATGACATGCCTGCATCCCGTATATATCTATCCAGAACTTTGAACAATGCCTTGCTGGTTGTGTGCTCTGGAAGAGACTGACAGAAAAGAATGTCCTCCTCAATATTACCATTTTTTACATATCTGACATTGATAAGCAACTGTGCTAGCCCTGCAACATCAGTTGTCTCATCAAGCTGTAGGGCATAGTACTGGCTTTGCATGATGTTAGCTAACAACTGCTCACATAGCTTGCCATATCAGAAATGCAACAGCTAACGGTGTCATTACAAAGGGGGATGTCACTAATCTACTGAGTAAAATTATCTCCAAACATGACTTGACAGATATCTTTGGCAGCAGGTTAGTTAGTGCCTCTGGAATTATGTGAGGTTTTCCTACTTTAGCAAAACATTTGGATATGTAGTAGGACACTTCTAGACACCTGCTGGACACTGATGTGTGTTTTCTGAGGTTGCGTTTCTTCTGTTCAAGGCCAGATAACTTTAATTTGAAATAATCTAATGGTTTGTCTTTGAGTGTCGGGTGTTTCGTTTCTAAATGGCACTTCAGCTTGCATGCCTTCATGCTATCATTTGCCAGCAGATCTACGCAAATGACACACTGGAACAGTGGTTCAGCATCTGTCCCAGCTACCGTTCAGCCAAGCTGAAGATAGCTAATGTCATACTTTCGTGTTTTACACTTCTTAGGTGTAGGAGCTGATAGTGCTGCAAGATATACCGGTACTTAAAAGGTATCGCAATACCCTCATTTTAAAAACGGTACGATTCCTCATTTTACTAGTACCGGTACTTTAAGAATGCATTTCTATGTATTTATTTAATAAGAGCCGTATTTTTACGTGTCTGTGTTAGTGAATGGCGGAGACGCGCAGCATTGTTGTGCACTACACACATACGCGTGACGTTTGCGGTGTTTTCAGCCTTTGCCGTCTCAATATATGAGTACCTGAACACATGAACATAATCTCTAGAACGGCTCTGAGAGTCACTTCATTAGCATTTTACCGTTTCTTTTGCGGAAAACTAACCTCATATAATGGAGACCCTAAAGGGCACAGCAACCCGTCAAAATAAAAGTTTGGTTTATCTTGACAGTCAGAAATATATTCATATATTACTTAATGTAGAGATAGTACAAGCTGCAATCATTATGTTTGTGTATATTTAAATTGTCAATGCACATTTAAGACATGGGCAGGACTTAAAACCCATGTGTATAGATTTCACCCATTACATTCTACACAGACGTCAACACATTCAGTACTCTTAAGCTGTGCCGCCACTGAAGTTTGAGTTAATCTTGTCCCCACCCTACAGGATGACACTATACAGTGTACCAGAAGAGCCTGTGTCATCAAGTCTCTGTGGACCTACTTGAATGAAGACCCTGAAAAACTACCGAAGGCATATTTGGTGAGTTGATGGGGAAAAAAAAAAAGTTTCAAAAGCCCATATATTCTGTACTGGGCTGTGTTTTCCCTATTTGCTACATCAAAAATGTGACAAGAGAGAACATTTAAATCTGACAAATATCTGAGCTGGACAAACCGTTCATTTATAGGAAACTGATGGTACACCATGACAAATTTCTTATGTGAATTGGTTGATGCACTAAACCAATTAATTTTTTATTTTATATCGATTGAGCTCTCTTGGGGCCTAATTTACAAAACTATGTGTAAACCCCTACTAAAATTTTAAATTGATCTGAAAGGCAGAAGAGGCATGCTACAAAAAACAAATATATAAATACATAAACGGCATCAGAAAACTGTACTTGCATGGTTTTGTTTTATTGCAGTGCCTTATATTCTAAGATGGTTCTAATGTTTTAGCCACCTTATTCATTTTAATTATTATTGACGTTTGTTTTTATGTAATAAATTCATGTGCATTCTTGTTTGTTTTCAAATGTTACTTTTTGTGTCAGGCCAAGGTTTACCTTACAAATTCCTGAAATGGGTAGTGTTAAAATGGCTTAATTTTTAGAAGTTTTAAGACTAAAATGGCATTAACATCCTACAAGCTTGGGGATCAGTTTTCTCAAGAGCCAAGATTTTGTTAGCTAAATGTTTTTTCTACACTGTTACAAACACTCAAATGGATAGGAGACTTAAATTGAAGAAAGCAGTTTAAACTTAATTGGTGCATGTTAAAGCTGAATGATAAAATAACAAATTTAAATTGTTTGCATTTTTTTCTTTGCTTTTTCTGTAGATTACTGAGCTTTGAGTAATGTCTTGTTTCTTAGTGCTGTCATCTAAAACAAATCTAATTGAAACAACAAGATAGATATTCATTAAACTACTAAAACCATACATGAACAAGACATTAAAGTGCCCCTATTATGCCTTTTCAAATATGTCCTTTCATGCAGTGTCATGTAGCTGTATGTGAACATGAACTGCAAAGTTGTGAAGCCGACAGTGCACAATAAATAAAGTTATTGTCTATCAAAAAAAAGAGTCGGCTCACATTTGCCTAAACGAGTCGTCAGGAATTAGAATCTTTTTCTGTTACGGCCACACGTCACAAAGTAACATATTTGCTTAATGCCCGCCCACGTTCTACGTCGCGAACAACTTGTCCGCCCACAAACAGTGAAATTTCCATGTGGTTTAGGTCACATGGAAATTTACACGTACATTATACAGAAGACGCTGTATCATATGCTGTGAGTAAAACCGTTTTATATTCACTTCCAAAAGATGAATCTACAAAGATTGTATTTTCTGGCGATTGTTCAAAATACGTAGTTGTGTATGTTAGGTTGTGTAACAACCCTGCACATGTCTTGCTAACCGGCTAAATCACGCTTTTGTAGTTCTGTTGTTCAGCTGTGGACCCACTGTAGTCTGACAATTTGTGATTGATGCAGCTTGTCTGTCTCATTAGTTTAAGTAATGATAAAGGATGGCGTACGAAGCGGCTTTCACACCGAATGCGGAAAGCGCTGTGCTATGAAACCCATTCGTTTCAATGTCTTCCGCCCTGCAAGGATGGCTTGTTTCTGCCTCTACCAAAGCGGACGCGTACGCCGCGGACAAAGTTCAAATAAGTTGTTCAAATAAACTTTTGCCGCTGCGCCCTGAAGGGCTGCATTGAACCCAGCGGCCGGCGCAGCGCTTTCCGCGTTCGGTGTGAAAGCCGCCTTAAAGCATTATAGAATGTTGAAGTTTACAACATAGAGGTGTGCCCGATTCGCTTACATAAGCAAATTGCGAGCACTTTCCAAGGTAGACTGTGTTAACTTGTCGATCAGCCACTTCAGTCGTTTCATCATCAGACTCTGGCTCGAATTGGTATGGCAAAATCGATGCCATCTTTTTATGTATTGACAAGTATCCAAGGCTGTCAGTCAGTTATGGCAATGGGCGTTTCGTTCTCCGACACGGTGTACGCGGTAGACCAATCATAAAGGACTGCGCCATCTGACCAATCACAGCAGTGAGGGCTCACGGAAAGGAGGGGTTTAGAGAGACTGATTCTTCGAACTGCTTCGCACGAGTCGTTTAGGAATCATTTAGAAATGGGGTAAAATTACATCTATTTTTGGAGAAAACTCAAGTGTTTTTTGACCTTGCATACATGTAAACCTGTTTTGGGAGTCTATTAAAACAATATTATCAACCTTTAAAATGGCATAATAGGGGCACTTTAACTAGTTGATGTAACAAGGCAGAATGTGGTTGAATTGAAGTGCTTTACCGACATTGAGTGAATAAGAATAAGTTTGATTACACTAACACAATACAAATATTTTAATTCAATTAGTTGAAAAGAAGTTACACTGACATATTAAAATCATGTTAAATCTACAAATGTATATTGTGTTCATATAACATATTCAATTCAGTCCACGTTTACTTGATTTGTTTAGATGAATAATGGGTGCTACGATTAAATCATGTTCATTCAACAAATTATTTTTTTGAGTGCATGATTCTGATTTTCAGGCAGCAAACAGACGCCTGCTTGCAATCAGAGGCTCGCCTTCCCTTCACTGACTGAACTCGGTCTCTATGTTATGATAGAGGTCACACACAGGAAGTAGCACAGTGATGCTCTGTTTTACCATAAAGACTGAGCCAGACCGTGACAGAATGAGAGCACATGCGTTAATGGAGGACAATGACGCTATGAAACACACAAACTTCTTAATTAAAAGGATATTCTAAACAAATATTCGTACTTTTCTGTACTATACTTATTTTAAAATTCACCGTCTGTGTAATTTAATTCTGGGGTTGTGTTGTCTGAATTGGAAATTAAAAATAGAGATACTTTATTGAAACTGAGGCGATCAACTCTGACTGAATATGTATGTTATTAGAAATGAGGAGCTGTGTGTTCATTAAAAGGTGGACTTTGATTTGTCTGCAAGAACTTGTGAGTCCGTAAACAGTGCTGGAAGTCACACCACATACCTCAACCCAAATTTGCACACGTATGCATGTTTGCATTCACCACAGAGCTGAGTTTTTAGAAACAAGCATAGCAAGAATATGCAACATGTTCAGTTTCACACTGATTATTTCCTTTAAAAAGGATATTTTCAACAGCCCATGCATGAAGTTTATACTTACAGTAAAGGATAGTGCTGCTGGCTCATCTGCCATTTGTAGCAAAACAAAAAGAGAAAAGTTAAAGGTGTTTTAATGTCTTGTGATATCCTTATGCTGAATCCTGAACATGAATTTCTTAGAAACTTTTCTTATATATATATATATCTCAGCAAGGCTTTTTTAATTTTACAAAATATTCAATGATTGTTCAAGGGTCTAATTGTAATGCTAATTTCAAGCATGTTTGATTTATTAGTTTAGTCTGTCTGTACAGGAAATTTCTCAAGACAGAATTACAGAAAGTGCTTCATAAAAGTAAAACGTAAAGCACAAAAAAAAAAGAAAAAAAAAAATCAGAGTAAGCTTTCTTTATATACGTAGTCTAATATACTGTACATATTTCCCTAAATGCATAAAATGTCTAATATAATAAAAAAGTAAGATTAAAACAATTTTTGTAAAGATAGTCTGTAAATGTTACAAGAGATAATATAAATACTGTATGACAGCTGTTCTTTTAGCACTATAATCATTTCACAAAGAGTTTTATGTAGCTATTAACATCATACTGCATTTGCAGTCAAGACACAGAAATGATGCATTAAACTTGCAGCATAATTTCTCTATTGAATATTTAAAATGAAAAAACTGCAGCAAGACATTAGTTCAGTCTTTAAAATGTGAAAAATCAGTAAATATTCACTGCTTGTCATCAACTTGTAAACACAGAGGTGCAAAACAGCAGTAGAGGAATACACACATTATGTAAGTCCATCATAAGCTTTCATTTAGAGAGCAACGACATAGCACCAGATCAACTTATAAAAACTGTTTAAAGTTCAGTCACATAAAGAGAAGTTAAAACAACTGTCTACTACCCTGAGAACTTGTAGATGAAGTTGTTTTAAAACAGAAGCAGAAAAAAACAGAAATGCTGAGAGCAGATATATATCCTAGAAGCTGCATTTATACAATGGTGAGAAAATGTTGATGCATTTATTTGATGGTTTCTGCTTGTGACTCACTTGTGATGTTCAGTTTCCATTTCTAATAATTCACATTTAATGACTCTAATCAACAAGAAAAAAATATTAAAATTCATTGATTCCACAAAATTATTTATTTTTGTGTCTTAACATTTGAAAAATGGCATTACATCTAAAGAATCTTTATTTTTATATTAGATAGTTGTATTGATTTTATTGTTGTTTTTATTGTTTTTATATTTTATTTTACTTGTTAGATTTTTGCAAGACCAAGAGTTTGCAGTAATGGAATGACCAAGGAACAGAATTAATAAAAGCAGTGTGGAAAAACATAGGCTAGTACAACTATAATTAATTAAGCATAATTTTATATTTGCATCGAGTCAGTAATATTCTATTATTTCTTAAAATCCGGTTAATTTAGACGTTGACTCGTGTAAATATCGAGCGCTAGGTGGCGCATTGAACTCTTTGCTTTCTGTAACAGTAATTTAGCATGAACTGAAAACTGATGTAAATAGTTCGGATGATTTACGCAGCAGCTCCTGACAGATGAGAGGTCGATCATGGTTTCTCATGGTTTGTACTGGGCGCTGTGGATGTTGTTGTGTTTTGGTGAGGCTTTTTAGAAATTCAAAAACGTTGTTTAGGTTTGTGATGTGATGCTTAGTTTCTGTATAAAATAACTAGTTGGGCCTAATGTAATTGCAGAAAACTGTATGTCTGACAGCTAGAGCTTCAACTACAAAAAACAAACAAACAAACAAACAAACAAACAAACAAACAAACAAACAAACAAACAAAAACAGTAAGTTAAATATTTACTGCAGAAAAAAATGTAAGTATTCCTCTTTTTGTCTTTCTTTGACATAGGCCAGTATTTAGGTGAGGATCTGCAGTTATCTGTGCTGGCTAATGGAGCAGTAGGAGGAAGTGTGCTGTTCACTCCTGATTACCTGCCCTCCACATCAATTAATACAGTTCAGTGGTATTTTGGAACAACTATTATATTGACAGCACAGTCTGATTCAACTTTAATAGTCCCAGCATATAGAGACAGAGTTTTGACAGAAAGACTCTTGCTTTGGAGCTCCGGAACCTGACTGTAATAACTACTGGAAATCAACTTAGAGGAGAAACTTCACTACAAGCGTTTGGTGAGTTTGTTACTAAAAAATGCTTTAGTATATTTTCCATAGGCTATGTAGACCTAATGGATGATTGAATAAAATTAATTAAATACATTTGTGAAAGAGGGAACAGCAATTTAATATGCTGTAAATTAAACGTGTGTGTAAAAATGTCATTATGACAGTTAAAGTGGCACGTACTAAAGAGAATGTAATAATAGTAATACTACTAATAATGATTTAGGTAATGATAGGCACATATCTGATGTTATTCGCAGTGATCTGTGTGGATTTCTCCAGTAAACCAGCTTTGAATAGATGGGCGTTACTTCTTGCTTTCTCATGTCCCAAGGATTGATTTTTATTAATGTTTAAATGTTTAATGTTTTAATGTTTAAATGTTTAATGTTTAATGTTTAAACCTATTAAAATAAATAATACATGTTACAAATTAGGATGATTTAAATAGAAACTGAAATAAACATATTTCTGAATTGTGCACATTTATATATATAAAAAAAATAATAATAATTGCTGATAGGCCTTATGTACCACCTCCCATCCAGACTGTATAGTCAAATGTGAATTTTTGAAGCTGCCATGTCTTCTCATCTGATAACAGATCAGTGTCCATCAGTCCAGTGCAGAGATCAAACAGTGGAGAATATCAGTGCATATATACAAACCCTGTCAGCTCTGAGACGGCAAAACTCAACCTGATCATCAACTGTGAGTGTTAAACATTCAAACATCGCAATGATTTGAGCTCAAACCTGATGAAATACAGACATTTTTCAGTGCTCAGTTTGTTCCTCTAACAGTGAGTCTCTTGTCTGTGTTTTAGATGGACCAGATGATGTTTTTATTCAGGGTGAGAATGTGGTGGATTTAAGGGTTCGTGTGTCGCTCTCCTGCTCTGCAAATTCTGAACCTTCTGCTTCATTCAGCTGGAAGTTTAATGGATCAGACACTGGTGTGACCACAGACACATTCACCATAGATCAGACTGACTTCACACACAGTGGAGATTATGAATGCACAGCTTTGAATAGTGTCACAAAGAAAAGAGCCACACTAAAACATGCTTTACTAGTTAAAGGTAAGAAGAGTTAAAACCAACCTGAAATGTGTTCTCAACATTTGATTAATAATTTACCTTAATTTCCTATAATAATTTACTGTAATTTAGAAATACTGTAACAACAATCTGTGTCTTTGTCATAGTAGGTGGAGGTGGAGGTGGAGGTGGAGGAGGAGGGCTGACAACAGGAGTGATAGCTGGGATTGTCATTGGGATTGTAGTGGCAGTTGCAGGCATTTGTGGCTTATGGCCTAATGGTTAGGGAGTCGGGCTTGTAACTGAAAGGTTGCGGATTCGAGTCCCAGGTCCGGCAGGGATTGAAGGTGGTGGGAGTGAATAACCAGCGCTCTCTCCACCCTCAATACCACGACTGAGGTGAGTCCCTTGAGCAAAGCACCGATCCCCCAACTGCTCCCCGGGCGCTGCAGCGATAGCAATATGGCTGCCCACTGCTCCGGGTGTGTGTGCACGGTGTGTGTGTGTGCGTTTGATCACTTCTCACTACTGTGTGTGTGCACTTGGATGGGTTAAATGCAGAGCACAAATTCCAAGTATGGGTTACCATACTTGGCCACACGTCATGTCCTTGATTGTCTATTTAACAAAAACTAAGATGTGAGTAATCTGAAACCTCACGGATTTAACAACAATCAATAAGAGAGCATGGCAGTCTTTTATTAGGTTCCAAAAGGTCCTTGTAGGTAAAAATCCATGTGACTTTTGAAGTCCTGAATGATGAAAATCTTTTTTATACATGAGACTACTGCATATCAAATTCTCTGAATTGTGTCAAGTTATGGTGATTTTCCCTTGGAAAGTTAAAATTTTTTTTGTGATGTTTCATACATGCAGTAATAAAAAATGACCATGATCTCAGCAGAAACTATGACTGCCTATTCATGAGATAGAAAAAAAAAAAAAAACATTTAGTTTTAACACAATGTCTGTCTTTACACCATAGCCCAGAACCAAACCTACGACAAAAGAGACCAGCAAGTGGAGGTATGTTTAATATTTATTTATAATGACATGAATATGATTTGATTGAACAACACAACTGATAAACAATTGTAACAAGACTGATTATGATTATGACCATCCCATAATAGATTTTATAACTGAGTGTTTCTTTCTTTAAACAACAGCACAAAAAGGACAAAACTCGGTGAGTGACTTTTAGTTTTTGTTACATTTTGTTTCTATCACACATTTGACAGATGCTTTTTAGTGATTATAACTAAGATTTAGTTTTTCCCCCTCTTTTGACTCTTGATCTTTTATCTCATAAAGGTAATTAAAGAGTTTATGGCTTTCTGGCAGGTGACACTTGTTTATTTTTACCTTAAATGGACTTTAATCTTTCACGTTACTGCACAAACACATGCTTTGAAGTTTGAAGACCGAATTTGAACTATGGATATTGACAGATATTCAGTCAATATGATATTTAGAGCCATTGCCACAGTTTAATAAATGACTTTTTTGTTTCACCATTTAAGCCCTTTCAACTGATCATCATTGTGAGGACTTTGTAATTTAACAAAAACAAATTACTATTTGTAGGACTATGAAGAAATAAATGATTTCCAGAGGACTAATGGAGAGGGATCAAATACAGTGAATATGAGTGAATCTAGTCTGTATGTGAATCTCTATGAAAATGTAAGAAACGGAGCTTCAAGCAGGCCGAGGGCTCCTACTGCTCCTCAGGTAAGCAGTTTTATAATATTTAAGTCCAGTTTATCCCATTGTAGAGCATCATATGTGTTTTGTTTGCATCACAAAATAAGTGCTATTTATTCTGTTCTGTAGTTTTGCAGTAAAACAATAAAAAATCCATTTGGTTGGTTTATTTTATTACATACTGTGTAACTCCATTCATGGATCAAACCCTCCTCCTGTGCGCAGATGACTAAATGAAGACACTGAAATATACCACACTGAGTCTTCCTGCATATTGCACTTTTCACACACATCACACACTTTATTTACATAGAAAGCAGATTTAACACCCTGTCCATGTTTATTTATTCCATATTTTGATTACAATGTCAGTTATATTTGGCTCTGTTTATTGCACATTGATCATTATTAAATTTATTCTGCAGATTTTCTCCTGAAATCATTGCAAAAACTGTAACAAACATCCACAGATTTCAACTGGTCCTGCTGATGTATAAAATATGATCTGTAATATGTGAGCAGTCCATGCACTTTCCTCTAAATGTTTTTTTGTTTGTTTGTTTGTTTGTTTATTTTGTACTGTGATCATTTATTTTGTTCTTTATTGCAGTTGTGTTTCAGCCAAAGACTGCTTCCTCATTCTTTGTTTTTTGAAGTGGGCAAATAAAAGAAGATAAAGCTGTAAAAAGTGGGTAATACAAAACAAAGGCCTCATTTATTACTAATTTTACCTTTAGACCTGAACACAGCATCACTCAGGGAAAAGAAATGAGGAAGTGATATTTTGTTGTGGTAATAAAAGTGAATTCTGGTGGACAAACTGATATGTTATATTTTTATGGAAATTATGTGTTTACTTAACTATGTTGTTAACTTTGTCCGATGTTAACTTTATGACAAATGTAAAACACTTCTATCTTGTGTCTTGTTTACTTGTTTTGTTAGGTGTACAGTGCAGTCCACAGCACAGCAGTTTGTCAAAGCACTCAAATGTACATAAATGTGCAGAAAGACGATACTGTATATGCATATTCATTACTGTATGTATTTAGGCCTACATTATGCATAGAAAACATAAGCATACATAATACTGAAATATCAACAACTTGTGACATTTTAGGTGTCCTCACTATTTAAAAATGCTAATAAATCAACAAAATCACGTCTGTATTTAATTATTTATTGAAGTATTTATTATTGACGTAATCAAATATGCAAGTCATGACTCGTGTTAACATCCAGCACTAGGTGGCGCAGTGAACTCTGTCTATAACTGCCGTTCATCGTTACCTGAAAGTGCATTTTAACAGTTGGAGTGATTTGAGCTGCAGCTCCTGACAGATGAGCGCTCGATCATGATGGTTTTCAATCGTTTGTACTGGATGCTGTGGATAGTGTCGTGTTTCGGTGAGCCTTTAGAAGAAAAAAAAAATCTTGTGTGCTGATTTTCTATATAAAATAACTACAAAGGTTGTAGTTAATTGTTAATGTCAGATTTTTTTAAGTGCAGAAACATGTCTGGCTTTTACTGCAAATGTTGTTTGTTGTTTATATGTGGAGTAACTGCAGGAAAAAACAAAACAAAAACAAACAAGTGTCTGGTCAATTCGTTTTCTCCACTTATTGATTGATTGATTGATTTATTGACACAGGACAATATTTAGGTGAAGATCTGCAGGTTCCTGAGCTGGCTACTGGAGCAGTTGGAGGAAGTGTGGTGTTTGCCCCTGACAACCCACCCTCCACATCAATTGATTTAATACAGTGGCATTTTGGAACAACTCCTATATTGACAGCACAGTCTGATTTAACTATAATATCCTCAGCATATAAAGACAGAGTCAGTTTTCACAGAAACACTCTCGCTCTGGAGCTCCGGAACCTGAGCCTGGATGATTTTGGAATATACAGTCTGACTGTAGTAACTAGCACTGGACAGAAACTTACAGGAGAAACTTCACTAGAAGTGTTTGGTGAGTGTGTTGCTAAAAATGCTTTAGTATATTTATGATAGGCCTAACAGATTATGGCATAAAATTGTGTTTCATAAGTACACGGTGTAGGTCAAAACAATGTGTACACCATTATAGGGGTTAATATAATTGTGTAGGCTACAGTCTTTTATTTATCTTTATGTTGTCTATCCTCTCTGCTACATTTTAATTGCATTTATATCTTTTTTATCTCTTCAGTTGATTAGATGACAAAACACAAGTAAATATTACTGTGAAATAAGTGGAGCGTCTTTGTAAACACAAAATAACTTCACAGCTGTCTGAGGGTGTTTGTGTGACTAGCCCCTCACCACTGGACTTATTGGACAATATACTGTAAGGTCCACCCAACTGGCCCAACGAAGGTATCCAGTGGTGGCTGAAAGTTTTCTGGGTGTTTGGTCTTTTCATTTCGCAAAGTAATTTAATTTAATTTTTTTTTTTTTTTTTAAAGTTATATTTATGGGGGTTTTGCCTTTATTTGATAGGACAGTTGAGAGCAGACAGGAAAGCATTGGGTGAAGAGAAGGGGGGCAGGATCAGCAAAGGACCTCGAGAAAATAAATAAGTAGAAAATTTTTGCTTTAATATGAAAGAATTCAAATGACGTAACTTTAGAAAGTTTTCGTCTTCAGTAAAATTCTGCTTTTGGAGAATGTCACTCTCAGTAGACACAAATTTTGTTTGTTTTTAAATCAAGGCCAGTTTTAAAATATTCTGTCTATACGAGTATATAATAGGATCTAGTGACTAAAGTAATATCAACGATTGCTGTGTAAATGAAACTGTAAACTCTTATCACATTTAAAATGACAAATGTCATGGCGCAAGTTCATCCGTCAAATTAACAGACAGCTGCTTTAATACTTGAATGCTTTACAGGAGGCCCCTCCTTAGTGTAGGCCTCTTGGCTTTAGCCACTGGAAGCCTGTGCATTAATGTGCCCCTGGTGTTGTTCACTGGGTCCTGTGAGGGGTAGTAGTAATAGAAAATAATAGAAAATATAATTAGCCTAAAGTAAGGCTGGGCGATAATTCGATAATGATAATTATCGTGATATAATTTTCCTTGATAAAACGATATGAAGAGTTTGATATATGTTCGATATAATTTTTATGTGGAAAACCGAGCGTGATGAAGATGTGATGGCACCTATTGTATCCGTTGGCATTCTTCTTTTTATTCTTCCGCTCTTGAGTCTATGGCAGCCCATAGAACCGCTTGCGGGAAAGTTGTGAAATTTGGCACACTCATAGAGGACAGTCTCAGCATTAACCATAGCAAGTTTGAAGTCTCTAACTCAAACTCTCTAGTGCCACCACTTGTCCAAAGTTTCAATCACTTTATACTAATAACTTTTGAACCATAAACACAGAAGGAAAATTCTTTTTTCCTCTGAATCCTTGGCCCATGCTGAGTCGAATGAATAAGGAATGAAAATTCAACAATCGTAAGGTTCAGTTTTTTTTTCTATAAATTTTTGTTCGTAAAACCTACTATTTAAACTTCTGAATGGTTTGGCCCAAAATCACAAAACTGGTCTTTTTAGATTTGGTGCATCATGCCGAGTCCAACCATACCCAATTTTCCCATGTCAGCCATTTTGTGTGTCAACCATATTGAATATTGTCCAAAAATGCTATATTTTACGAACGCATTGACGTATCATTATGAAACTTGGTATGTGTCTTCAGCACCATGCCCTGACAGTACTCAAAAAGTTTGGGGGCAGCGCCACCTTGTGGCCAAATTTACAAAAATGCTAATAACTTCTGCTTACATTAGCCTATTGTAACTGCATCTTCAGACTGTGCTTAAACGAAGTTATGGATTTCGTGTCGATGAACATACAGTGCCACTACATATTTGAGGCATGATGCAAAAATTACTCTGAGGCTGTATCTCTGTAAAATTTTGACATAATGAAACCAAACTTTGTGTGTCATTGTCACCTCACACAGAACACATAACATCGATTTGAAAACAGCACCACCTATTGGTCAAAAGTGATAAGCCATTGAATTGTATTATTATTGGTTGTATTTATGATTTTTCAGCCATTCATTATCATTATCAGACAACCCAAACCTGTTTCTTGATTTGAAAAAATATAACTCATTAGAACATGCAGAAATTAATTTTTCTATTTAGATATTTATTTTGTTAAAGGGGTCATCGGATGCCCATTTTCCACAAGTTGATATGATTCTTTAGGATCTTAATGAAATTCTATAATATACTTTGGTTAAAAATTCTCAGTGGTAGTGTAAAACAACACCCTTTTTACCTTGTCAAAATCAGCTCTGCGAAAATCATCTCATTCTGGTCCAGGCTGCTTTAAATGCAAATGAGCTCTGCTTGCCCCGCCCCAGTCTTCTCTCTGTGGATTGATGAGCCTGTTCATTTTAGCCGCATTTAGCCGCTAAATTTGCTAACTAGCACGTTATCAGGAAAGGCGATCGCAAAGATTCATAAAAAACCCTTATACTCACTTCTGCTATAAGGAAAGCTGGATCACGAATGATTTGCGAGAACATAGACGGATATATGTAGATCGGGAGCCGCATTCCCTTCACAAACAAACGTAATCCACTGCATCTTCAGAAGCTCAGATTACGGGAGTAAATGACAACCACTACGATCATTATTACATCCAGCAACACAACACCTCAATCGCTCAATTCTTGTCTAACTTACATCCCTGCTTCGGCATCAAAACAGGTTGGAGGTTGGACTGTTACAACTGATCTAAGGTAAGACGCCTATGTCAGTCAACTATCGTGGGAGTGGCCTCTGTCAGTGTGACGCCACAACGACAGGCATCTAAGAATGGCTTGATTTGAAAAAGGGGAAATAATTTTTACAGATTAATTAAAAATCACTGCATGGATTATTATCATTATAGGGTAAATTTGTACATACATTGCCAACACACATTAATGTTCAAACAACATGTAAAAGTGAACTTAGCATTCGATGACCCCTTTAAGGAAAATTAATGGTCTGGTTTCTACAATTTTCACTTTGGAGCAAAAATCTGACTTTAAACTCGAAAGAAATAAAGATTTGACATTTATTGTGGTAATTATCGATATCAATTGATATGAAAAAAATTATCGTGAAAATTTTTTTGCCCAGCCCTAGCCTGAAGTCTACAAGATGTTCTAGAGAAACATAATTAAACATGCAAATATACGTTGTTGTTACTACCTCTAAACAAAATGAAATACAGCAGGTGGAGTAGTTAATTATTTAATTGCAGAAAAAAAAAAAACAAATGTGAGAATGCAATTGACTGCAACCTGACAGTTTTTTTTTTCTTCCTTTTTTTAGGTAAAGATCTGCAGATTCCTGAGCTAGCTACTGGAGCAGTAGGAGGAAGTGTGGCGCTCGCCCCTGATAACCCACCCTCCACATCAATTGATTTAATTCAGTGGCATTTTGGAGCAACTCCTATATTGACAACACAGTCTGATTCAACTATAATTGCCCCAGCCTACAGAGACAGAGTCAGTTTTGACAGAAAATCTCTCGCTCTGGAGCTGCGGAACCTGAGACTGGATGATTCTGGAATATACATACTGACCGCAGAAACTAGTGCTGGAAAACAACTTAAAAGAGAAACTTTACTACAAGTGTTCGGTGAGTGTGTTGCTAAAATGCTTTAGTATATTTACTATAGGCTATATAACAGGCTTAATAGTGATGACATAAAATGGGTATTTTATAAGTAAATGGGGTAGCTCTAAATAAAGTCAACACCTATTATAATAGGGGTTAATATAATTTGTGTAGGGTACAGTGAAAAAGAAAACAATAACAACAAAAGCCTGGTCTTTTATCTTTACGTTCTCTTTACTCTCTGCTACATTTTAGCTGCATTTATCTTTTTTTTTTTGCATTTATCTTTTTTTTCCGGTTGATTAGACAACAAAACACAAGTAAATATTACTTTGGAATAAGTGGAGTTTCTTTGTATAAACAAAACAACTTTACAGCTGTGTTACAAGCCTCCCAATTTGTCTAGGGGTAAGCGAGGTTGTAACAAATTGTAAAAAAACAAACAAACAAACAAAAAAAGTCTGATGGTCACATCAGTTCCTTGATCCAGAAAGCAACAAACACATTATTAAGAGAATAGTTTATTTTTATTTTTATTTTTTTGTTATTAGTAACAAAATAGCAAACAAAGGAAACAAAGGAAGCAAATCTTTCAGGAGGGGGCAAGGCCAACATAACAAACAAAATACTCTATTAAGGAAAATGTTAAATAACCTAAACAAAAGAAAATAATAAATAAACAACAAAGTCTTATCTTACTCCTTAACTAATATAAACGTAGACAAAATTCAAAGTAAAAGAAAAGGGCACCCTCTCCCTAAAGATTCCTAAAAGCAATAAAGGTATTAACACAGAATTAAGAAAAAAAAAATGAAATAATTGTAAGCATACTGAAAAAAATATACTTTATTATACTTCTTGGGTTTCTGTGGCATTCACTCACTACCATTGGCTGATGAGCAACCACTGGAACCCAATTAGCAGTCTGCAACAGGGAAAGAGAGAGAGAGCGAGGGAAGAGAGAGCAAACATACGCAACACGTAACACACCCAATAGAAAACATCACTATCCAAAGATTGCACATTAAACAAATACGTCTACAGGACGTAACACCCCCACCACTAAAAATGTAAATAAAGGGGAAAAAAAGTGCAAAACCCAGTTGTCTCTTAGGTAGTGGACACAGTATTTTGGTAGCATAACAGTATTTTGCCATAACGTTCTCCACCCCTTTCTTGTGCCGGATATCCAAGTTGTACTCTTGTAGAGTGAGAGACTACCGTAGCAATCATTGACTGGCACCTGTCATACAAGAAAGTATATAACTTTTATATAGTAAAAAAGTATATAACTGCCTTAATAACTGATCACTTAGTAAATTTAACAGACCATGCAGTCTGTCCAAATATGAGTTTAGAAGGGCTGAAACCAAGGAACACCTGTACAGTCTCTTTGGTTGCAAACATTAAATAAGGAAGGCACTCAGCCCAATCTTTACCAGTCTTGATGCAGTAATGTTGCAACATTGTCTTGAGAGTTTGATGGAACCTCTCTAAGGCCCCCTGTGACTCGGGATGGTAGGCACTAGACCAGGAATAGACCTTGATTAGCTTGTTCAGGTGTGTTTGTTAGGGTTGAAGCTAAACTCTACAGGACAGCTGCACCCCAGGACTGACATTGCCTATCCCTGCACTAGACATTTGGTGGCCAACACCAAACATCTCCAAAGCTTGCTTGAATTATTGTTAAGATATACTGATGCTTTACCTTGCCCTTTGGCAGTGGTCTGATGTAGTCAATAATCAGTTGATAAAATGGAACATTCACAACGGGAATTAGACAAATTTTCTGATTTGGCTTGCTCACTATCTGGCAGACATGGAAAGATTTACAGAATTTAGCAATAGGGTTTTTAAATCCAGGCCAGAAAAAGTATCTAGAAATGTGGTAATAAGTTTTAGTTAAACCAACATGCCCAGACAAGATTTTCATGGGCAAGTTTCAAAACATGCTGCCGATAATTGGACGGCAAAACTATCTGCCGCACATCCTACCATCTTAGCTGTTCTTGCTGTGGTTTCCATTTGCGCATTAGCAAGCCCTCCCACCCAAAATAAACCACCCCTGAGTTGGAATCATGGGCACTACTCTCAGCAGCCTTTATACACTCTGCCAAAGAAAGGTCTGCTCTCTGTGCAGCAGCTAAAGACTCTGCCCACCTTCAAAGAAGTTCACGTATCAACCTCGTCCCCCACAGAAGGTACATCAACATCAGGATCTGGTGATACAAACTACATTCCATAGCTTTAGGCATCTAATTAGCTATAACTGAGTTTGACAAATCTACTACTTTCTTAAATTTCTACTTCTTTCTTAAATTTGACTGTGCAACCACACTGAGGGGAAACACAGAGGGAAACTTTTCAGCTAGATCATAATTTTGGGAAGTACAGTATTAGGCATGTGAGTCAGTAGGGAAGACTATGCCACCATGCACAGCGAAGTTGACTGGTCCACTTACAATGTCAGACCTAAAATATACAGTATGAAGCAGCACATTGACACAACGCATATCAGTTTCACATATTTAAAATACTTTGTTTGTTTGTTTAAACTCCAGAAAAACAAATGTATTTACAAATGAATTTATTTATTTATTTAAACTGCAGGAAAACAAATGTCAGATTTTATCTTGTAAGGGTAGAAAAATGTATGTCTGTCTTTTACTGCAGATGTTCTTTGTTGTTGTTAATAGCATTCAACAAAATGAAATACAGTAGGTGGAGTAGTTAATTATTTAATTGCAGAAAATCAAATGTAAGTATGCAATTTGCTGCAACTGGTCAATTTGTATTTTTTTATTTATTGATTGACTGACAATATTTAGATGACGATCTGCAGTTTTCTGAGCCAGCTACTGGAGCAGTAAGAGGAAGTGTGGTGTTCGCCCCTGATAACCCACCCTCCACTTTGATTGATACAATTCAGTGGCATTTTGGAACAACTCTTATATTGACAACACAGTCTGATTCAACTATAATAGCCTCAGCATACAGAGACAGAGTCAGTTTTGACAGAAACACTCTCGCTCTGGAGCTCCGGAACCTGAAACTGGATGATTCTGGAAAATACAGACTGACTGCAGAAACTAGTACTGGAAAACAACTTAGAGGAGAGACTTCACTACAAGTGTTCGGTCAGTACGTTGCCAAAATACAGTAGTATATTTACTATAGGCCAGGGGTGCCCAAACTCTGTCCTGGAGAGAGTAGCACCAATCACAATTAATTTTGGGCACCCCTGTTATAGGCTATATAACAGATGATGGCATAAAATGGGTATTTCAAAAGTACATGGGGCAGGTCTAAATAAAGTGAACACCTATTATTATTAGGGTTAATATAATTTGTGTAGGGTACAGTGAAAAAGAAAACAACAGTATTTCAGTAGACCCCCCTACCCAAATAAAAATGTCACTAGGCTATTGGTCAATAAATAGACAATTTGTGCTTTGAATGAAAGAATCCAACTGACATTACTTTGAAAACTTTTCTTCTTTGTTTTTCTAGCTGAAAAGTCCTTGATAACATCAGTAAAATTCTGCTGTTGGAAAACAACCTGTCAATTTTTTTTTGTTTGTTTTTTTTTTTTTTTTTTTTTTTTAGGTGAAGATCTGCAGTTTTCTGAGCCAGCTACTGGAACAGTAGGAAGAAGTGTGGTGTTCGCCCCTGATAACCCGCCCTCCACATCAACTGATTTAATTCAGTGGCATTTTGGAACAACTCTTATATTGACAGCACTGCCTGATTCAACTTTAATAGTCCCAGCATACAGAGACAGAGTCAGTTTTGACAGAAACACTCTCACTCTTAAGCTCCGGAACCTGAGACTGGATGATTCTGGAAAATACAGTTTGACAGTAATATCTAGTACTGGAAATCAACTTAGAGGAGAAACTTCTCTACAAGTGTTCCGTGAGTATGTTGCTAAAATGCTTTAGTATACTGTACCTACTATAGGCTATATAACAGGTCTGACAGATGATGACATAAAATGGATATTTCATAAGTACACGGGGTAGGTCAAAATGTAAATACCCATTATAGGGGAGGGGTGGTGAACTTTGGTCCTGAAGAGCCACAGCCTTGCAGAGTTTTGCTTCAACCCTAATCAAACACACCTGAACAAATTAATCAAGGTCTGAAAGGTTACTAGGACGCTACAGGCAGATGATTGTTGGAGCTGAACTTTGCAGGACTGCAGCTCTCCAGGACCAGCGTTCACCACCTCTGTTATAGGGGTTAATATAATTTGTGTTGGCTACAGTGGAAAAAGTAAACAACAACAAAAACCTGGTCTTTAATATTTATGTTGTCTGTCCTCTGCTACATTTTACTTGCATTTTATCTTCTTAATTAGATGACAAAACAAAAATAAATATGGAATAAGTGGAGTTTCTTTGTAAAACA
Source organism: Cirrhinus mrigala (assembly GCA_036247105.1). Lineage (NCBI taxonomy): Eukaryota > Metazoa > Chordata > Actinopteri > Cypriniformes > Cyprinidae > Cirrhinus > Cirrhinus mrigala. The sequence continues at coordinate 24,536,697 of CM070022.1, forward strand.
AAATAACTTTACATCTGCCCCCTCACAGCTGGACTTACTGTAATGGACATTATAGTATTGATACCAATAAAAAACATAAGAGGCTCTGTACTAGGCAGTTAATTATTTAATTGCAGAAAGTATGCAATTTACTGCAACTGGTCAATTTGTATTTATTTATTGATTAATTGATTGACAATATTTAGGTGATGATCTGCAGTTTTCTGAGCCAGCTACTGGAGCAGTAAGAGGAAGTGTGGTGTTCGCCCCTGATAACCCGCCCTCCGCTTTGATTGATACAATTCAGTGGCATTTTGGAACAACTCTTATATTGACAACACGCTCTGATTCAACTATAATAGCCTCAGCGTACAGAAACCGAGTCAGTTTTGACAGAAACACTCTCGCTCTGGAGCTCCGGAACCTGAAACTGGATGATTCTGGAACATACAGACTGACTGCAGAAACTAGTACTGGAAATCAACTTAAAGGAGAGACTTCACTACAAGTGATCGGTCAGTACGTTGCCAAAATGCAGTAGTATATTTACTATAGGCCAGGGGTGCCCAAACTCTGTCCTGGAGAGCATATAGCACCAATCGCAATTAGACACACCTGAACCAGCTAATCAAGGTCTTACTAGGCATACTAGAAACATTCCAGCAGGTATGTTGAGGCAAGTTGAAGCTAAACTCTGCAGGACACCGGCCCACCAGGACCAAGTTTGGGCACCCCTGTTATAGGCTATATAACAGGTGATGGCATAAAATGGGTATTTCAAAAGTACATGGGATAGGTCTAAATAAAGTGAACACCTATTATTATTGGGGTTAATATAATTTGTGTAGGGTACAGTGAAAAAGAAAACAACAGTATTTCAGTAGACCCCTCTACCCACATAAAAATGTCACTAGGCTATTGGTCAATAAATAGATAATTTGTGCTTTTGTATGAAAGAATTCAACTGACATTACTTTGAAAACCTTTCTTCTTTGTTTTTCTAGCTGAAAAGTCCTTGATAACATCTGCTTTTGGAAAACAACCTGTCAATTTTATTTGTTTTTTAGGTGAAGATCTGCAGTTTTCTGAGCCAGCTACTGGAGCAGTAGGAGGAAGTGTGGTGTTCGCCCCTGATAACCCACCCTCCACATCAATTGATTTAATTCAGTGGCATTTTGGAACAACTCTTATATTGACAGCACTGCCTGATTTAACTTTAATATTCCCAGCATACAGAGACAGAGTCAGTTTTGACAGAAACACTCTCACTCTCAAGCTCCGGAACCTGAGACTGGATGATTCTGGAAAATACAGTCTGACTGTAGTAACTAGTACTGGAAATCAACTTATAGGAGAAACTTCCCTACAAGTGTTCCGTGAGTATGTTGCTAAAATGCTTTAGTATACTTACTATAGGCTATATAACAGGTCTGATAGATGATGACATAAAATGGGTATTTCATAAGTACACGGGGTAGGTCAAAATGTAAATACCCATTATAGGGCGGGGGTGGTGAACTTTGGTCCTGAAGAGCCACAGTCCTGCAGAGTTTTGCTTCAACCCTAATCAAACACACCTGAACAAGCTAATCAAGGTCTGAAGGGTTACTGGGAAGCTACAGGCAGGTGATTGTTGGAGCAGAACTTTGCAGGACTGCAGCTCTCCAGGACCAGCGTTCACCACCTCTGTTATAGGGGTTATATATAATTTGTGTTGGAAAAAGTAAACAACAACAAAAACCTGGTCTTTAATCTTTATGTTGTCTGTCCTCTCATTTTTTTCTTCTTAATTAGATGACAAAACAAAAATAAATATGGAATCAGTGAAGTTTCTTTGTAAAACAAAATAACTTTACAGCTGTCTGAGGCTGTTTATGGGTCTGCCCCCTCACAGCCGGACTTAATAGACATTATAGCAGTGAACCCAATTAAAAACACAAGAGGCTCTGTACTATTGTGGAGGCTAGTGTACTAATATAGGCTAGTGAAATATCAACCCCCTTATGATGACATTCTGTGTGTCCCTAATATGAAAAAATGCTTATCAGTCAAATCATGTTTATATTTAAATCGATCTTCATCTTGGCTTCAGCCAATGGAAGCCTGTGCATTAATGTGTGCATTAGAGTTCTGTGAGGTGTAGTGATCAGTTAGGTGATAGAAAACATCATTAACCTGATGGAAGTCTGTGAGATATCATTTTTACTGGACACTGTGAGTGTTGTCACGATTTGGTGAGACTTTTAGCCTTTTTAGCAATGAGGCAGATCTTGTGTGTTGACTTTGTGTATAAAATAACTACTCTAGTTATAGCTAATAAAAGAATTAATGAATGACATTTTATATTTATTTATTTGTTTGTTTAAACTCCAGAAAAACAAATGTATTTACAAATGAATTTATTTATTTATTTATTTAAACTGCAGAAAAACAAATGTCAGATTTTATTTTGTAAGGGTAAAAAAAATGTATGTCTGGCTTTTACTGCAGATGTACTTTGTTGTTGTTAATAGCACTAAACAAAATGAAATTTAGTAGGTGGAGGTGGAGCAGTTATTATTTAATTGCAGAAAGTATGCAGTTTGCTGCAACTGGTCAATTTGTATTTATTTATTTATTTATTTATTTATTTATTCATTTATTGACAATATGTAGGTGACGATCTGCAGTTTTCTGAGCCAGCAACTGGAGCAGTAAGAGGAAGTGTGGCGTTCGCCCCTGATAACCCGCCCTCCACTTTGATTAATGCACTTCAGTGGCAATTTGGAACAACTATTATATTGACAGCACTGCCTGATTCAACTATAATAGCCTCAGCGTACAGAGGCAGAGTCAGTTTTGACAGAAATACTTTCACTCTGGAGCTCCGGAACCTGAGACTGGATGATTCTGGAAAATACAGTCTGACTGTAATGTCTAGTACTGGAAATCAACTTAGAGGAGAAACTTCACTACAAGTGTTTGGTGAGTGCACTCCTAAAATTGGTTTAGTATATTGACCACGGGCTTTATAGGGTTAATAGGTGATTATATAAAATGGGTATTTAATAAATAAGTTTAAAAAATGCTTTAAAAAGCAGCATAGCATATAATCATGGATGTGTGGAAAAAATACATTCTAATGGGAACTGTTTGAAATACCTGTTAGTGTAGAATATCACTTTTTTATTGTTTTGCTCTTGTCCCACACATTCAAGCTTCTACCAACTATGAAAATCCATGAAAATATGAATTATTACAGCTTGAAAACTGAAGATTTAAATGGAGTTATGGATTATGGTGCCCTTTGGGCCTCTAATAGTCCATAATATATTCCTGACACACATACCTCAAATGTGATTTTTAAATCTCATTTATCTGTTTTTTTTTTTTTTTCACATGCAGAAGATCAAGATCTGTTTCCCCCCCTCTTCTCACAAATGTGAATTGGGTGCTAACTGAATTTAGTGCTCACTAAATGTGAAACACTCATTTTGTTTTTTGTCTCTCATTCACAGAAAATATAACTAATGTCAGGCTTATTGGTCCAGAAGAACCATTAATAGAGGGAGAATCATCTGCTAACATCATCTCTGAGGGAACTGGCAGCATCACCTCTGTGCAGTGGATGAAAGATAACAGTCCTCTGTCTCCTAGCAGCAGCATCATCTTCTCATCTGATAACAGATCAGTGTCCATCAGGCCAGTGCAGAAATCAGACAGTGGAGAATATCAATGTACATATAGCAACCCTATCAGCTCTGAGACGGTGAAACTCAACCTGATCATCAACTGTGAGTGATCATCAACATTCAAACATCAAGATGATTTGAGCTCAAACCTGATGAAATACAGACATTTTTCAGTTTGTTCCTCTAACAGTGAGTCTCTTGTCTGTGTTCTAGATGGACCAAATGATGTTTCTATTAAGGGTCCGAATGTGGTGGGTTTAGGGGTTCGTGTGTCGCTCTCTTGCTCTGCAAATTCTGAACCTTCTGCCTCATTCAGCTGGAAGTTTAATGGATCAGACACTGGTGTGACCACAGACACATTCACCATAGATCAGATTGGCTTCATACACAGTGGAGATTATGAATGCACAGCTTTGAATAGTGTCACAAAGAAAAGCGCCACACAAAAACATGCTTTACTAGTTAAAGGTAAGAATAGTTAAAACTAACCTGAAATGAGTTACGTTTTGATAACAAATCTGCAACTAAATAAATACATAAATAAATAACTCTACTGTTCTATACACCCCTGTTGTAGCTTCTGCTTTTATTTTGTTTTAGAAATGCTGTCTTTCTTTAATCGTCTGTTACTGTTCTTGTGTTTAGTAGATGGCGGAGGAGGCTAAAGATGTCCCAGATAGCACGTAACCATTGAAATAATGCTAAATCAGCATCAGTGGATTGGAATTCATGTTGCAAGATTATGTTTTTTCAATGCTACCTCAATTAATGTTAAACTAATGTTAAAAAATCAACAAAAAAAATCTATGTAAAGTCATTCAGTTAACAATTACAAATATCATTCTATTACACTGTGGTGTTGATTACATAACTGTTGCTGATGCTGGTTCAATATCATGTTTGATGTTGAAACAAGGCTGAAATTTTAACACAATAGCTATAGTAATGTTGTTAAATCAATGTTATACTGCAGTGTATTCTTAAATCTACATTGTTTAAACAACATTGAAAATACAATTGTAATAAAATGTAATGTCAACATTATTAAATCTGATGTACCCAGAGTTAACATATCATTAACAATTCAACTATGCTGCATGATTTCCTGTTTGTTACAAAGTTAATACAGTAAAACGCTGTATAGACAAAAAATAAAAATCTTTTCAGTAGTGAAGTGACTTTATTTACTTTACACAGATATCTTCTTTAAACACAATCAATAGAACATGTAATTAAACCCACCCACCCACACACACACACACACACACACACACACACACACACACACACACATACATACATATATATATATATATATATATGTCATATGTCAATGTCTGCAAATTGCAAGCACAGTTTTTGGTTTAAGGTACAGATTATGCAAATGTGACTGCACCTTTACATTAAGTTTTCATTTCTGTATCACACTTTGTGCAAAACACTACACACTGTTTTCTACATTAGGCTTAACACTTCCTTTGGACACCAATAGAAATCACAATGCTAAACTCTAGACACTTGTGTAAACAGCTTCTGAACTGTTCAGAACTGTGCTCTGATCCTTGGAGAGTCTTTGTTGATTGGGAATTCTTAATTATTGTGCTGATGGTGGAAATTTACAGTGCTTCAGATATTTTCTTGCAGCCACTTTCTAAATTGTGAAGCTCAACAATCTTTTGCTCCACATCAGAACTATATTCTTTAGTTTTCAGCTATATTCTTTAGTTTAGATGATTAAGGGAATGTGGCCTTTGTTTTCCCTAATCTTTTTTATTTCAGTGAAACAGGAAGCCACTGGACGCTGGACAATTTCATGTTCATAGTCACCTCACTGTGCTAAAAACTTCTATAATTTCTAATAATAATTTCTTCAGATAATTTGCTATGTATGAGCTGTGAAATTATATAAATCCCAACAACCTCCGAAGGTTATTTGTATGGCCATCCTTGGACACAAGGGGCCTTATTTATAAAGTGTACGTTTGCACAGATTTGATCTTTGAGTGTGCGTGTGCTTAAATCCACGCCAACGCTCATATTTGAAAAAACTGCCTTTGAAGTGGAAAAGTAGTGTCAGGTCAGGGTCTGAGCAGACGTATACACTTTTTCTTGTCGGAGTACTGCAGGTTTTGGGAAATTTAAGCTGTTCTTGCAGCTCTCTGTTCTAAATTAAAGAATTTGGACAATGGTGATCTTTTGTTAATGACATTAATTAGGAGTCGTTTACAAGGCAGAGAGCTGAAACCATTCAGTTACGTGCAAATTCAAGATCATTTGTGATTCATAGATTTCACATCTGAAAGAGAGGCGTACGTGTGTTTTCTGTGCGTTTGTTCATTCTATGAATCACACATCCACATATTTGAGAGATGATTGCAAGATCAAATTTAGGATGGTTTCTGCGCAACATTTTATAAATGAAGCCCATAGGTCTCTGTGGTAGTGCAGGTTCTGGCCTCTGGATACCACTTGCATCTTACTCAGGGGTGCCCGCTTCATCTGGTTCAGCTCTCGAAACTGCCGGTCCCTCATCAAGCATCACCATTTTCTCTGCTTCCGAAGACTCTTCTACCCCATTTTCACACCCCATTCTCACTTCCTCAGCATGCTGTGAAACCACATCTTTTGACTTGTCACTTGTGAATAGCGTCCGCCACTGTTCGTGACCCTGGTTGGAAAGGTGCCCAAAATCCTGTCCATTCGCTCTTATCTTCAAAGCTACCTTCCATGACTTGTTTTGCATTGCCTTCTTTTGCTGTCTTTCTATGAACTGTTCTGACTTTCTCTACTGGCAGGAATTCACAAGGCAGGAGCATGTTACAATAAAGGATTCTGGCCCGCCCTTGTCCAGTTTTAGGACACACCTTGTAGACTGGGCACTCTGATCTCTTTTTCTGGACCACAGATTTGGTCTTCCCAATATGATCCAAGCTTCCCTGGGCCCCCTCTTTCACTTTGTTCCTTACGAAAACCCTACAGCCAGGCTGTAACTCTGCTCCATGGATTTTACTGTTGTACCTATCCTGGGCTCTTTGACTTTTTTCCAGATTCTGAAGCCAGTTTATATGCTTGATCTATTTACTTTCTCCAACTTTCCGCATACTCCTCGTAAGAAAAAGATTGGTCTCTGGGATTGAGTTTAAACATAATATTAGTAGGGAGCCACAGGTGGCATCCAAAAAGCAGGTAGTAAGGAGCAAATTCTGTATGCAGTATGCAGCTCAACTCAATGCTGATCACTGGATCCTGTTCCTAGGCTTTTAGCTTTTGTGAGCACACATGTGATGCAATCTAGGGAAACCCAACACATGGTGAAATTTGCCCTTTTTAGGTTTTGATGCCATATGAAAGCTGGGTTCAAGCACTTTTCAAAACTGTTTTTATTTTGTCCATAGTGTAACAAAAGTTATTGCTATCTGGCTGATAGCTATGATTTTCAGGAATGGAATTTTGAGAAAAAAAACGGGTTTAAAGTAAGACAGGTTTCACATCACAGGTTTAATTAGAGCTGTCTGGTCAGGAGCGCTATACTGCATCATTACACAAACAGACTAACATTACCCTGAAGAGGACATTTTTCCGTTATTTATCATGATATCTCACAATATTAAAAAATATATGTAAAAAAAACTTTGTGTGCCGTAGTTTACACAGGACTGGTGGAGAATGTGCATTGATACACCTTTATTAAATACGTTATGTGGTTTATTTTCATAGGCTAACTGTTTTTGTTGTGTTAAGAGAAAGCACCTCTGCAACGCATTTTTAACATAAAAGAAAGACACAGTCATTTCTGCTTGCTGCAATAAATCGCTATTTTTCTGCACTAAACAAGTGAATTTTGCCAAGATATTTTCAGAGATGATACACAAGATGTTACAGAATAATAATTTAATGAAAACCTAATTTTGACAAAAATTTACATTCAACATATTTTTCAAAATTCCTGAAAATGTCCCAGCGTGACATTCAATGTGTTTTCCTAGATTGCATCACACATGATAGGGGTTGTTGTTGTGTGGACGACAAAAGGAGTATAGTAGAAGTAATCTCTGAAACCTTCACATATTGCCCACTTCATGCCTAAGAACTCAAGCTTCCCTGATTGCAAATGGTAGTACTTTTCTGGGGCACTTAATATTCTGGATCCATAAGCGATGACCCGAAGCTTGCCTTCTGTCTACAGAACTGCCCCCAGCCCTTTTTGAGATGCATCGCAGTGGAGGATGAATGGTTCTTCAAAGTTGGGATAACCCAAAACAGGGGGTACTGAAAGAAGATCAATTAATTGGCAGAGCACCTTCTGGTGTTTTGGGATCCAGACAGTGGGGTGGTTTGAAGAGAACTGTCCCTGGCTGTTTCTTTAACCCATTTCTTTCAGTCATCCTTTCCAGGCTCAGGAGATCATAGAGCGGGGAAGCTATCCTGGAGAAATTTGGTATGTATGATACAATATAAATCCCAACAAACTCTGAAGGTACCCTACAGTTGCTGGTTTCCTCTCTCACAAGGCCTGTACCAATCCCAAGTCTGCAGGGTCCATTGTATGACTGTCTTTGGATACAAGCTTTCCCAGGAACCTCACACGATTCTTGAAGACTTAACATTTTTTTGCCATCAACTTAATCCCATGTTTTTGATAGTGCTGCAAGCGCTGATAGCGCTGGTTTTATAAGGTTTTGCTGTGCACCAGATTGTCATTTTATATACGGCTGACATATATCAGCCCTATTAAACACATCTCCATGCAGCGTCGGAATTCTGCTGGCTCCGCCGACAGACCAAACGGAATGCGGACCTATTCATACAGCCCCAAAGGTGTTATAAAAGATATATAATCTGCTTTTTTCCTCCAATAAACCCTAGTGGTAGGCTTTTCCCTGGTCTAAGATTGAAAACCAAGCACTTCCACTGAGACTGTCCAGCATATCCTGGATGTGGGGAATTGGATGGTGGTCTGAGACAGATTTAAATTAAATAAACAGTATTTTCTAGTTACATGACATCACTACTTTTGTCTCACCCAGTGCTGATCCTGGATTTCAGGGGGCCCTATGCAAAACTGTGTCCGGGGTTGGTATTAATGAATTAATGAAACGTCCATGGTGAATGAAATTTGTCCGTGGTTCACTCCGTCTCGAATTGCGATCAGGGAAAGCACTTGAAAAGAGCCGTACGACATTCATGTTACATGATTTGACTGATTTTTACATAGAAAGTGTGACAGCGCACCACATTAAAAGAAATGAATATTCATGTTTTGATAACCGCTGAACCACTTTAGAAACAAAACTAAAAATAAATCATCTTTGAGAGCAAGGGGGCCCCCTGGTATTTTGGGGGCCCTACGCAGGTTGCATGTTTTGCGTATATGGAGGATTGGCTCTGGTCTCACCAGGTAATATTTTTGTCCTCAGCCTGTTCCTTCTCATGGTTCCTTCACTAGCATTGGAATGTCCCAGTTGGACCAACTGCATGAGCCTCTCTGCTCTGCTCTGCTTTCTGCTCTACTGTGAAGACTGCCGTGTTTTTATCACCAGCAATGGCACAAGCAGCTCTGAGCTGAATACACTTAGAGGACTCAAGCTGGAACTTTACTTCAGTTGTTCCACAGAAAGGGATGTCTGATTTACAGCCCTTTCAGTCAGTGCACCTGGTCCCAATAACTCCTCTGTGTCTTCCCTTGTGTGAAGTAGGTCTTCCTTGCGCAACTTTTTCATTAATAAAGCAGACCTGTGAGCCCGTTTCCTATAACGCTTGGGTGGGCACCCTATTCAGGAAGCAGTTAACCATACACTTCTTTCCAATCAGGTTCAGCAGTTGTGTTTAATGCTTAGGAGAAAGGTGGGCTGCATAGATGAGCCCCTAAAGCCTGTATGACTTACTGTTCAAGATGTTTTATTTTTTTGCAGTCAGTTTGTTCAAGCATTTATCATGTTCAGGTGTCTGTATGTCAGGAGATGTTGTCAGAGTTCCGTAATGCCATTTACGGACCTCAGTCTAGCAACAACATAGCTGTAATGGGAGAGCAAAAATGAGAACAGAGAGAGAATGACAGAAGGGGGAGACTGAAGTGTAATGTTTTTGCAATATTTTCCCTCTTGTTCAAAATCATAGATAAATGCACTTTCCATCTTTTATTTGGTATGAGAGAATTATCCTTTTCTTTTGGATAGCCATGTGTCACATTAATAATTATTTTATGCTACTGTAAGATCTGAGAATTTAGAAATGCTACCTGACAGGCAGCACAGAGATATTAAACTTCCCTGTGATTCTGATCTTCAGGCAGCACATAGACGTCTGCTTGCAATCAGGCAGATGGCGCCACAGTCTCGCTTTCCCTTCACTGACTGAACTTGGTCTCTATGTTAGGATAGAGGTCACATACAGGAAGTAGCACAGATATGCTCTCTGGGGTTCAGTTCTGGGGTTTTGTTGTTTGAAATGGAAATTAAAAATGGAGATACTTCATTGATACAGAGCAGATCAGCTCTGACTGAATATGCATGTTATTGGAAATGAGGAGCTGTGTGTTCATTTAAAACATCAATTTTGATTTGTCTGCAAGAACTTATGAGTCCGTAAACAGTGCTGGAAGTTACACCACACACCTCAACCCAAATTTGCACATGTATGCTTGTTTGCATTCACCACAGATCAGAGTTTTTAGAAACAGAAAGTCAGACATCTGATGTTGTGGTTCAGCTTATTCATTTATTTATTTATTTATTTCCCCACACACATCAGTGCATTGAAAAAGACTAAGAAAGAAGGAAACAGAGGAATCACAGATGTTTCAAAATGGCAACAATCTTGTCTTTTAGTATTTTATTTTTATTATTCTTATTTTTTTATTATTATTATTATTTTTTTTTAAATATTTCTATACATATGTGTAATGCATATAAAATGATGGTTATTTACATTTATATTACATCTTGAGGTGCAGAGGATATTTTAAATGAATGTATCAGCGGATCAGGTTTTAGGGGTTGAGGGGCTCTTCCAACCAGGTGGCCACGTAAAACTATAAACAAAGAAAATCCTTTGGAATAAAAATAATGTATCTATTTTTTTTCTCTAACAACATGCATTTTTCCATTTTGTATTTTATTGATTTATTTATTTAATTTAATTTTTTTTTTTTAATTGTGAACCCTTATGCTGTGTACAGACTGGATTGTGTTTTTCTGCATTTTATTCTACAGTTATTCTAAATCTAAATCAAAACCCATAAAGAGAATGAAATATTTATAAATAAAAAATACTTTCATTTTAAGAAGTACTAAAATCTGTGACATTTTTGCATAGAGACACAGACTCAAGTGTGTTTTTTTTTTTTAGTTTTTAGTTTTATAGGGCAGTAAGTATTGACAGGAAGTAAAGTGGAAGAGAGACAGAGGGGGAAGAGATCAGAACGGGCAACTATCGGTCTATTTGCACCAAGAATGATAACAATAATGATACCTTCATTAGTGTCCACACTAACAGACAATGACGTTTTGTGTATTATAAGATGGAGTGTTATCGTCTGCCGCTATAAATGCTCAAGCTCTTTAAAGTCAGATGGTCAGTGGTTATATCTAGGGTTGGGGTACTCGGACTCGAGTCCGGTCTCGAGTACAATTTTAGGCGACTCAGACTTGTCACGGACTCCGGTGCATTTTTACTCGGACTTGACTCAGACTCGAGCCTTTCGGACTCGGAAAATATTCCGAAAATATTCCGAGTCCAGGGACAAGCGCTCACACAACGCGCCTCTCAGCCAGTGCCGAGTTCGCTTTCGCTTCTAATAGGTTCTGTTATTGATACACACATGCTCGTCTTGGAGACTATTCATGTAAATGAAGTCGGTTTTGTCTAAAGTAAACCTGAACAGTTTGGAGAGATCAGCTTGTGCTACTGTTTCAGCTATTAAAATAGTTCAGTTTTATATGTAATGGCAAAGTGATTATATTTCGTTTCGTTTTTTTATTAGCCTATGTTAATTTAGAAAAACGTTTGAAGCATTTTTTTGTTCGTTAAATATACGTTTGTGTTTTTTAATAGCGACGACCGGCCAGGGGAAGACTGATCATAGTCTGATCAATTTTGCCTTCTCAAATCATCACGACTTGCCTAAAATAAACAGTTCAAGCATAAAACAATGTTATAAAGTTTAAACGTTAAACCTAGATACTGTAAATGTGCGCTATCAGGCGCATACTAAATCGCTTGTGCGGAGAGTGGAAGCTAAAGCTGCTTTGCAAGGCATGGAGGCGCCAGCGCGATCACTTGCATTTTTTTCAGTGGAAACAATTTAAAACATTCCGACATTTTTGCTCATAAAGCAATCATTCGGAACTGTAAAGAGTCTATTTTTTATTTGTGTGCATTCACAATATCAACAAAACGCTGCAAATTAAGAACACAAACATGATGTCGTCTCAACAAGAGCGCTTCACAAAAATTAACTGAAACTCAGCGAATGCATCCCTCACAGACATGATAAATATATTTATAGAAAGCTTTAAATTATTACTTAACGAAACAAATCGAAAACAAAAACTCTTTCATTATGTAATCTGTAAAGATGATTTTCTCTCTAAACGCACGTCCGACTTTATCTCAGCAACACTGACTCAGAAAACACTAGTTTACTAATGAAAAAAAAAAAAATCTCCTTACTATTTTCCCCTGACACATTCATAGTAATAACTTTTTCCGGTGCTTTGCGGCAAGCTTTAGCCTATTACGTGGACTTGAATACGAAACTTTTCCAACTGCGCTGAAGGCGCGCTCCCTGCTGCTGCTGCTGACAGAGACACTAAACGCCTTCTGAGCTGGTCTCGAAAGTGAAAGCGAAGTCTCCTGTTGTTTCCACCAGCTCGGAATTTCTTTCATCACCATAATTGGTGGATGTCTAAAATATAAAAATAAAGAGACGCCTAAAACAGGCCCGAAGTCCGGGCCGCGTCTGAAATATGACGTGAAAATTGGCCCGAGCCCTAGGGGCATGAAAAAGTTGGGGCCCGTCGGGCTCGGGCTGAAATGCAGGGCTCTAATCTGTGCATCAGATCTTAAAGCGACAGCAGTGATAAATATCAATCTTTAATAATCATCTTTAATGTATACAGTGAAGATTTTGCTGTGTTTTATTTAGACATTTATTACTTGTAGTCTATTTCTGTAGTAGCCTTTAGACCTACCTAAAAAACGAAAAATTCTAAGATTCTATTTTTTTTTTTTTTTTTTAATATTATCTAATTTGTATTTTTGATTAATATATCTATTTATCCTATTGCTTGTAAGTAATAGGCCAACTTGGAGTGTTTAATGGTCTTCAGTAAGCTTGAGAATGTTTTACTTGCATTAGTTGGTTAGCTGTTGCTGTACTGAAATTATTATTTTTTTAAACATGGTGGCAGTTACTAGCTTCAAAGAAAAAATATTTTTCTAACATCTTTGCAGCAATATTTATGCACACATTGGGTGTGCATAATTTTCTAATAATTCAATGACCCATCATCAATCATTCCTTATATAATGTAATTTATTGTAATTAATGTAACTATAAATGCATTCAAAAATAAAACAGGTGTGAGTTTGCTGTGACTTATGGAAAGTATATGTAGTTTGCTAAGCAGAGCATGGACACTAATTATGAGATGTTGTGAAATCAAAAATCAAAATGGCAAGATTCACTAGAGGTTTGCTTTTATTACATTTCAATTGACATTGCGTTTTTCTTGTTGTAAAGGTTAAAAACCGGGGTGCCCAAACTCCGTCCTGGTCCTTGGTTTAGCTCCAACTTGCCTCAACACACCTGCCAGGGGGTTTCTAGTATGCCTAGTGAGAGCTTGATTAGCTGGTTCAGGTGTGTCTAATTAGGATTAGAGCTAAAATCTGTAGGACACCTCCCCCCAGGACCAAGTTGGTGCACCCTTCGGTTCACAATGTTAACCGAGGGGTGCTCTGGACTCTGCCCTTTGGGACTTGGACTTGAGCCCGACGTGGCCCATTTTGGACTAGGACTCGTCTCGGACTCGATTGGTTAAAGACTCAGACTCGACTTAGGGGGACTCGAACCCAACACTAGTTTTATCCTCCATCAGTTGGAAAAAAAAAAAAATTATTCCAGTATTGTTCCTCTAACATTAGCTGTGATGTGGACTACGCTATTGTTAGAAATAGAACAATTATTAAAACTTTATAGTTAGTTATAGTTATGGTGTGATCAGTCCTTTGTCCCTTATTGTCTCTAACGTTCATACACCTAATTCATTCATTCAAACTTGTAGTGGATGTGACATCTGTACTTAAAATCAGTCTTTTTTCACTTGTGCATACACCGTTTCCTGCTCTGCTGTGTGGAAACCCAAAGCAATCTGATTGGCTGAGGCTTGCAGTGACGCTGATTCTGACCAACCACTGAAGGAAACTGCAGCGTATTCAATCTCCCCCGATGATGAGGTGCTTATAACTTTGTCTGGTTTCGATATTGTGGTATCAGAATATGTGACATCCTAACACAGGTAAAGAGAAGTTGAATTTACTGAAGCTCATTGTCTGTTTGACACTTGTGAAATATCATAGGACTTGTTTATGAAATTCAGGATTGATTGCATCTTTCACTAAATAACTTTTTCGCCCACAGTTAGGATGTTGCTCTCAGCAGCAGGGAGTCTCACCTTTTGTAGGTCACTGGGGCTCCGAGTTGTGTCTGGTGAAGAGGTAAAACAGTCAAACAGGTCAAATAGCAGCACGATACATGGTTTTACAGAAGAAGGAATGGAGTTAAAAGGTCTAAAAATGTGACTTAATAAAAGTGCAAGAGCAAAGAGGAAACTAAAAAGCCCCATACTCAAGAATGATTTCAAACCGTACTCTAAATTTTGCAAATTGTACTTCCAGTTTATAAACTGCATTTTGTATTAGATTAATTAATTAATTTTAAAATCTGTTCCTGTTTACAATAATTGTTTAGAACACACTTTTATCTACAGCAGTTTAAAAATGAGAAACATAAAAGTAATTTATCATTCAAGAATCTGCAACATGTTCAGTTTCACACTGATTAAGAGATTTTAAACTGTCCATGCATGAGGTTTATACTTACAATAAGTGATGGTGCTGCTAGCTCGCCTGCCATGTGTAGCAAAACATAAAACGAGAAATGTTGAAAGTGTTTTTCATGGATTTTATGTGGATATACTGTAAATGTCTAATGCTGCCACATTTTCTTGGTTGTACCTGTAGTATATGTACAAATGCAGATGTGCTGGATTAATCATATGAAACAAAAATCTGAATAAAAATAAATGTAATTAATTTTATGAAAAATTAGACAACCTTTGTATAGCAAAAGCTGTTGTTTTCTTCTTTTTTCCTTTTGCTCTAGTTGGCTTAAATCATATTTCAATGTGTTTACTAAATGCTAAATGTTTTGTAGTCACATACCGTCTGTTGCGCAGGAATAAATACCCCACAGCAGCTGTAATCACAGCAACGAGCACAACAGCAGTCGCAATCCCTACAGCTTCGACACTGGACAGACCAGGAGGACTGCCTGTGGGCAGATCATCAAGAGGAGCTTGTAATAATCCAGCGATTTAGGAAATCAGTAGGAAGTCTTACGTACCTTCTAACACTGTAAGAATGGTTTGTCCTTTATGACTGCCACTAGGGAAGGTTGTGTAGTCACAGTTGTAAACTCCCTGATCACTCATCTTCACGTCTTTGATGATGATGGAGGCGTCATCGATCAGAGGAGAGCTCTTACTGAAACTGACTCTGTCTTTCAGGAATGTGTCAGGCAGAAAATTGCTGTCGTTCACATTAAAGACTATGATTTTATATTCACTGGACTTGTTCTGCCACATCCACTGCACTTGTGTTATTTTGTCTTCTGTGTTTCCATGCATATATTGGCACAGCAGTGAGACATCATGACCCTGGTAACCAGTAACCTTAGGATCAGTGACAACTTTCTGTCCATGCAGTACTGGAAAAAGAGAGAGAGAGAAATATAAGATATATAAGTAACCATTTTATAGCTGGCAAGGCTTTTAAATCTTATAAAATATTCCAAGTTTATAGAAGGATATAAATGTTATAGTTTGCTAATTTCAAGCAAGCTTGGTTTATTAGTTTAGTCTGTCTGTACAGGAAATTTATCAAGACAGCATGACAAGAATTCAATAAATGAAAAAAGTAAGGCACTTCCTTATATACGTAAGTATGTCTAATATAATTTCCTTAAACGCATATAATGACTAATATATTGAACAAAAATATGTAATTTTATGTTTAATCAACATTCTTAGTTCTTGGAAAATTAAAAAAAAATATGTTCATGGATTCTTGAATATATTCAGTAGTTCAATTCAGATCAATGGGAGGAAAGATATTTAGAGGAAATAACGCAGGAAAAGAAAAATGATCAAAATCAATAATATATTTTCAGTATAATATACTGTATGGCATCTATGTTCGTATGAACTAGATGTAGCACTATAATCATTTCACAAAGGATTCTGATAATAAAGCTTTTAACTTTATACTGCATTTGCAGTCAAGACACAAAAATGATGCATAAACTCAACGCATAATTTCTCTTGAATATTGTAGGAGCTTTTAAAATGTGAAGAGCAGTAAATATTCACTAACCTGTAAACACAAAGGTGCAAGACAGCAGTAGAGGAATAAACACATTATGTAAGTCCATCATAAGCTTTCATTTATTGAGCATTAACACACACTGTGCTAACACTAGTTCATTTTATTAAAAAAAAAAAAAAAAAAAAAAACTCCGTTGTAAAACGGAAGCTGAAAAAAGTTGCTGCATTTGTACACTGGTTGGGGTGGGGTGGGGGGAAGTGGTTTCTACTTGTGACTCCCTTTGTGATGTTCAGTTTTCCATTTCTAATAATAATTCACATCAATCAAAAAGAAAAAATGATTACAATTTATTGATTCAACAAAAAGAATTTTATGTGTTATTTCAAAAATAGCACATTAGCATACATCTAAAGAATCTTTACAAAACAAATTGAATTAATGTTGATGGTAAATGTTAATGTTTTTCACAAGATTACAAGTTTACAGAAATGGAGCGAAAAGGGAAATGTTCAAATATTGTATTCAATGTACTGTATGTGTCTGCTACTGTATGTATATATTTTTACTGGTTAGAGTAAAAATTAGATATAAAGACTCGCACCTGATTTCTTTTGCGGAAGTATTACAGATAAGTAAATGGAGACTGGGGATGGTGGTAACATTTTAGTAATTTGTTATAATTGTGCCGTGTTGGCCTTTACACTGTCTGATGTCAGATTTTGTTCACGTTTGGTGACTCGAAGTGATATATCAATATTCATTATTTTGTTTTTGACGTTGTTAAAAAAAAAAAAAAAAAAAAAGTGTAAAAAAATGTACGCGAACAGTTTGGAGATGATGGCCAAACAAATTTCTGCTACCAAAGAATATACAGGACCGCAACCACTCCCAAAATAAAAAAGAAAACGAGCAGATTAATCCCGCAGAGACTTAACGCAGTACTGACGCAAGGTGGCGCAATGAACTCTCTGCATTCCATTTACTGAAGACTGATGTAAATAGCTCGGATGATTTGAGCTCCAGCTCCTGACAGATGAGAGCTCGATCATGGTTTCTCATGATTTGTACTGGACACTGTGTTTTTTGTCGTCTTTTTAGAAATTCAAAAACGTTGTGTGCTTAGTTTCTGTATAAAATAACTAGTTAGTTGGTTTTAATGTAATTTCAGAAAATGCTTTTTACGGCATTTGTTGATTTGTGTTGTTAATCCAACTAAAAATGAACTAACGTAAGTTAAATATTGCAGAAAAAAAATGTAGGTAGGCCTATGTCTTTAAGTGCCACTGATCGAATCCTCTTTCGCTCTTTCTTTCTTTAGCAGATCACCTTTTAGGTGAAGATCTGCAGTTTTCTGAGCCAGCTAATGGAGCAGTAGGAGAAAGTGTTGTGTTCACCCCGATAACCTGCCCTCCTCATCGATTGTAATAATAAATTACTGGAATTTTTGATCAACTCCTATAGTGACAGCACTGTCTGATTCAACTATAATAGGCTCAGCATACAGAGACAGAGTCAGTTTTGACAGAAACACTCTCGCTCTGGAGCTTCGGAACCTGAGACTGGATGATTCTGGAATATACAGACTGACTGCAGAAACTAGTACTGGAGGGACACTTACAGCAGAAACTTCACTACAAGTGTTTGGTGAGTGTATTGCTTAAACATGGTTTAATATTTAGACATAAGCAAAATAGGCCTACTATGGGCTATGACTGCATGAAATCAATTAAATTTGTGAAAGAGAAAAAAAGGGATTTAATATACAGTAAATTAAACGTGTGTGTAAAAATTGTTATATTGTATAACAGGTAATGTGGCAAGCAGAAGTACTAATGGGAATGTAATAATAATAATAATAATAATAATTATGATGATGATGATTTAGGTAAGGATAGGCAGATGTCTGCTATTATTTGCAGTGATCTCTCTGTGTGTGTGTGTGTGTGTGTGTGTGTGTGTTTTGCTCTGAAGATGCACGATCCAAACAAAAGAAATCAATCATAAATAAAATAAAAATGTCTTTAATTGTTGATGGGCCTTCTACCACCTGCCTCATCAGACTGTGTAGTCAAACCTCAAATCAAAATTTTGATGCTGCTGTGTTTTTAACGTACTTGTTAAGTTGCTAAATACGTACCATAATAGTTATTTTTTTTAATGTGACATAAATTCTTGCTGTTTTTTTTTTTTCTAACGGAATTAGATTCAGTACTCACTAAATGTGAAAGAATAACTTTTAGATTCAGTATCTTTGTTTTGTCTTTCATTTGTGCAGAAAAAAAAAATATTGAATGTAGAGCTTATTGGTCCAGAAGAATCATTAATAGAGGGAGAATCATCTGCTAACATCACCTCTGTGCATCACGTCTGTGCAGTGGATGAAAGATAACAGTCCTCTGTCTCCTAGCAGCAGCATCATCTTCTCATCTGATAACAGATCAGTGTCCATCAGTCCAGTGCAGAGATCAGACAGTGGAGAATATCAGTGTACATATACAAACCCTGTCAGCTCTGAGACGGCAAAACTCAACCTGATCATCAACTGTGAGTGTTAAACATTCAAACATCAAGATGATTTGAGCTCAAATCTGATGAAATACAGACATTCTTCAGTGCTCAGTTTGTTCCTCTAACGGTAAGTCTCTTGTCTGTGTTCTAGATGGACCAGATGATGTTTCTATTAAGGGTCCAAATGTGGTGGATTCGTGTGTCGCTCTCTTGCTCTGCAAATTCTGAGCCTTCTGCCTCATTCATTTGGAAATTTAATGGATCAGACACTGGTGTGACCACAGACACATTCACCATAGATCAGACTGACTTCACAGACAGTGGAGATTACGTCTGCACAGCTTTGAATAGTGTCACAAAGAAAAGTGCTGCACTAAAACACACTTTACGAGGTAAGCAGTTAGAACTAACCTGAAATGAGTTCTCAAGTTTTGATAACGAATGTTTTCACTTTAATTTACTACTTGAATATACTGTTGTTGCCTGTATCTTTGCTGTAGTAGGTGGAGGTGGAGGTGGAGGAGGAGGGCTGACATCAGGGGCGATAGCTGGGATTGTCATTGGGGTTTTAGTAGCAGTTGCAGGCATTTGTAGCTATTGTCTATTTGTGGCTAGATTGTCTATTTAACAAAAACTAAGATTTTTGTTAAAGTCAACTTCCTGAAGTCCTGAATGATGAAAATATACATACATACATACATATATAAGACTACTGCATATCAAAGTCACTGAATGGAGTTCAGTTATGGTGACCTTCCCTTGAAATGTTTAAAATAGTTTTGTGATATTTCATACATACAGTAATAACAATATTACCATGATCTTAGTGAAAAGTATGACTGCCTATTTGTGAGACAGAAAAAAACACATCTAGTTGTAACACAATGTCTGTCTTTACACCACAGCCCAAAACTAAACCCACGACAAAAGAGACCTGAAGGTATGTTTGCTATTTATTCATAATGACTTAAATTTGATCTGACTGAACAAAACCTGTTATGATCATGACCATCCCATAACAGATTTTAGAGCTGAGTGTTTCTTTCTTTAACCAGCAGCACAAAAAAGACAGGAGACTGTGAGTGACTTTCCGTTTTTGATAACTGGATAACTGATCTAAAACTGTAAATCTGATATCAAATGACACATTTGAGAGTAAAGGTGCTTTTTGTGGTTTTAATTGAGATTTAGTTTTTCAGTCTCTTCTGACTCTTGATCTTTTATCTCATAGAGGTAATTATAGAGTTTATGGCTTTCTGGCAGGTGACACGTGTTTATTTTTACAGTCAGTTCAAATGGACTTTAATCTTTCACATATTGCTGCACAAAGAATTTGAGCTATGGATATTGACAGATATCCAGTCCTTCAGTCATATCCATTATGATATTTAGAGCCATTACCACAGTTTCATAACAGACTTTTTTGTTTCACCATTTAAAAATCACATTTCAACTGATCATTGTTTTGATGACTTTGTAATTTAACAAAAACAAATTACTCTTTGTAGGATTATGAAGAAATGAATGATTTCCAGAGGACTAATGGAGAGGGATTAAATTCAGGGTATATGAGTGAATCTAGTCTGTATGTGAATCTCTATGAAAATATAAGGCATGGAGTTTCAAACAGGCCAAGGGCTCCTACTCCTCCTCAGGTGAGCAGTTGCATGATATTTGAGTTGAGTCTATCCCATTGTAGAGCATCATATATGTGTGTGTGTTTTGTTTGCATCACAAAATAAGTGCTATTTATTCTGTTCTGATAAAACAATAAAACAATAAAAAAACAATAAAACAATAAAAAAAAATAATTTGGTTGGTTTATTTTTTTATTGTGTAACTCCTCCATTCAGGTATGAAACCCTTCTCCTGCGCACAGGTGACTAAATTAAAACACTGAAATCTACCACATTGAGTCTTCCTGCATATTGCACATTTATGTGATATTTCTGTACTTTATATGCATATTTACAGACCTGGTAATAAGATGTTTATGTGCAGGTCCACATGAGATAGAGTCAGTAGAAAGCAGATTAAAAACTCTGTCCGTGTTTATTTATTCCATATTTTGGTTAGTTTGTTTATGCTGTCAGTTGCACTTAGCTCTGTTTAATACACATGGACCATTATTAAACCCATTTTGCAGATTTTCTCCTGAAATCATGGCAAAAACTGTGATAAACACCCACAGATTTCAACTGGTCCTGCTGATGTATAAAATATGATCTGTGATATCTGAACAGTCCATGCACTTTTCTCTAAATGTTTACAGTAATTTAGGCTAACCATTCATTTTGTTATTTTTTGCAAATGAGTTTCATCAAAAGGGTGTTGTTGTGTTTAGCTACTATTAATCACATAAAACATCTCAGAAATCATTAGACATAAGATCTCATTCTTTTTTTTCCTGAACTGGCAAATAAAAGAAGATAAAACTATAATATAGTGGGTAATACAAAACAAAGGCCACATTCATGACTAAATTTACCTTTAGACCTGAACACCATGTCACTCAGGGAAAAGAAATGAGAAGTGATATTTTGTTCTGATCATAAAAGTGAGTTTCAGTAAACAAATTTATGAGACTTATTTTTATGGAGCTTATATTATCTGATTACTTAACTATGTTGTTTGTTTTCTTTGCCAACGAATGTGATACAACTATTGCCCTGTTATTTCCTTTATGATTTATATAAACTCCAGTGACAGATGAATTTAATTTGTGACAAATAAAGAGTTCATTATTGGTTCTGTTTTCCAGATCTTTTGTAAATGTATTGTGGTGTGACATTGCAACCTTCTCTCTGATTTTTAGTAGATTTGAAAAATGACATTTCAAATATTTGTGAATAAAATCTTATTATGGTTTCTGAAACTCTGCAACTTTTAGTATTTTTTTTCTTTACACTCTGCACACAAAACCCCTAGAATAAACACTCAGTATGTAAAACATCACACTTAAATTGCAAAAGAAACTCTTCATTTAAACAATTTTTAATCTTAAAATTGTTTTTGCATCATAACTCTACACACAAAGCATCAACTGATATCCATATAGAGTAACTTAAATGTGACAAATGTAAAACACTTCTATCTTGTGTCTACATGTACATGAATGTGCAGAAATACTATATACTGTATGCATATTCAGTATGTACTTACATTATGAATAGAAAACTTAACATACATGATAGTAAAATATCAACCAATTTATGGCATTTTATATTTCCTCACTATTTAAAAATGCTAATAAATCAACAAAATCATTTCTGTATTTAACTAGTTATTTGTTTAAGTATTTATTTTTGACATAATGAAATGGAAATCATGCCTAGTGTGAACATCCAATGAAAACGCGAATGTCTTTAACAGCTCTTGACAGATGAGAGATCGATCTTGATGATTTATAATCATTTTTACTGTTAATTTAATGTTTAATGTTGTGGATGTTGTCTTGTTTTGTTGAGCCTTTAGAAAATAAAGAAAATGATCTTGTGTGCTGATTTTCTATGGGCCTATAAAATAACTACAGGATAACTACAATAACTTGTATTTCTCATAACTTTATGTCAGATTTTTTTTTAAGTGTAAAAAAGCATGTCTGCCCTTTACTGCAATTGTTTATATTTGGTGTAACTGCAGAAACAAAACCCAACTGTTCAGTTGATTTGTTTTCTTCCCTTATTGGTTGATTTATTGTTTAATTGATTTTATAGGGGTTAATATAATTTGTGTATGCTATAGTGAAAAAGAAAACAACAACAAAAACTGGTCTTTTATTTATCTTTATGTTGTCTGTCCTCTCTGCTATATACTTGCATTATATTTATTTTCAGTGAATTACATGACAAAAGACAAGGAAATACTGGCAGTTTAGACGCGTTAGTGGAGTTACTTTGTAAACACAAAATAATTTTACAGCTGTCTAAGGCTATATTTATGGGTCTTATCTAAATCTTTGTGGCTTGGAAACAGATGGAAAATTGACAAGCTTATGCTGCACCTCTTTCGATGTCAGTCATGTGACTGAAAATTATGAATACAGTATGTTGGCAGGTTCACTGACTGATCAATGGTAAGACTGGTGTTAATATTCAGCGCTAGGTGGCGCAGTGAGCTTTCTGCTGTCTAGAACTGTTGTTATTCATTGACTAAAAACTGATGTAAATAGTTCAGATGCCAGTAGCTCCTGACAGCTGAAAGATCAATCATGGCGGTTTCTAATAGTTTATACTGTACGCTGTGGATGTTATCATTTTTTGGTGAGGCTTTTTGTAATTCGAAAAATGTATGTTGAATGTCTGTGTATAATAACTTTGAGCCTATTTTAATTATGTAATTGCATTAAAAATGTATGTCCGCCTCTGTAATTAATTAATGTTTTTGTTGTTGTGACTCCAACTAAATATTTAACTACAGTAGCTGTAATAGAGAAAATGTGGTAACACAATGTACAAATATGCATTAATTCATGCTTAACTAATTCAGAGATATTCATGACTTAATATTTAACTCATGAAGAACTAAACCATTTATTAATAATTACTACATCAGCAACAAATGAACATTCTATATTATTCATAGATTAAGTAATCAATACATTGTTATTAGTTAAATGTGTCATAATGTATTAATTCCCTGATAACTTATTTTATTAACTAATAGTGTAAATTCATGTGTTAATTACCACAGTGGGTTGAAGCCATACATTTCATCTTCCAGTTGTCTGCTTTAATTAATCATTAGCTAATGATTTGCAAAGATATCATTATGTTATGACTTTACTTATTGAGGCACAGAACATTGTTAAGTAATACGTCATTGTGGTTATGGATTTAGAACTAGTTAGTCATGTGCCTCAACAAGTGAAGTCATAACATAATGATATCTTTGCAAATCATTAGCTAATGATTAATTAAAGCAGACAACTCAAAGTTGAAATGCATGGCTTCAACCCATGAAAATGCATGGCTCCAACTCATTGAGGCACATAAATAACTAACTAATTCTAGCTCTATAACCACAATGACATATTACTTAACAATTAGTTAATAGTTCTGTGTCTCAACAAGTAAAGTCACAACATAATGATACATATGCAAATCATTAGCTAATGAGTATTTAAAGCAGACAACTGGAAGTTGAAGTACATAGCTTTGACCACTGTGGTAATTAACATATGAATTTACATCATTAGTTAATAAAATAAGTTATTAGGGAATTAATACATTATGACACATTTACTAATAACAATTTATTGATTACTTAATCTATGAATCATATAGAATTTTTATTAGTTGCTGATGTAGTAATCATTAATAAATGGTTTAGTTCTTCATGAACAGTCCTGCATTAACTCGTGATTATCTGTGCACTTATTAAGCATTAATACATATTAATTATTGAATTAATACATATTTGTGCACACATATTGTAAAGTGTTACCGAAAATGTATTCCTCATCTATAGTGCAATTAGTCGATAACTCTTTATTTCTTTAACTCTTTATTTCTTTCTTTCCTTGACACAGGCCAGTATTTAGGGGCAGACCTGCAGTTTCCTGAGCTGGCTAACAGAGAAGTAGGAGGAAGTGTGGTGTTTGCCTCTTATAACCCCCCCCCTTAACATCAATTAATACAGTTCAGTGGCATTTTGGAACATCTGCTATATTGACAGCACTGCCTGATTCAATCTCAATATTCCCAACATATATTGGCAGAGTCAGTTTTGACAGAAACACTTCTGCTCTGGAGCTCCTTAACCTGAGACTGGATGATTCTGGAAAATACAGTCTGACTGTAGCAACTAATTCTGGAGGGACACTTAAAGGAGAAACTTCACTACAAGTGTTCAGTGAGTGTGCTGCTTAAACTTGGTTCAGTATTTAAGAATCAGCCACAAAGGCTTATATGATTATATGAAAATGAATCCAGTGTGTGAAAAGGGAAAAAGTGACAAAGCAATTTAATATATTGTGAAATAAACACGTGTTAAAATGGCAAAAGTGACAAGCTGAAGTACTAAAGACAGTATAATGATGATATTTTAGATATGCACATTGCACAAGCCTGCTGTTATTTGCAGTGACCTGTGTGGTTAATTGTTACTGAACCAGATTTGCACAGATGAGCGTTACTTAGGGCACTCTCATGTTTAAACTTTTAAAAATGTTGTTACAAGCCATAGAGATCACATTAAAACTGTCTTGCAAATTCGTATTTGCATATTTGCATATTTAAAAATTAAACATTCCATTCATTGTTGATTTGACCTTCTGTACCACCCTTGACCACACTAAATGTGAAATGGTCACTAAATATGAAAGACTGATTTTAAATCTAATGTGTTTGTTCTTTCTCACTCATACAGAAAATATAACTAATGTTAGGCTAGTTGGTCCAGAAGAAACATCAGGGAGAATCATCTGCTAACATCACCACTAATGGAACTGGCAGCATCATCTCTGTGCAGTGGATGAAAGATAACAGTCCTCTGTCTCCTAGCGACAGCATCATCTTCTCATCTGATAACAGATCAGTGTCCATCAGTCCAGTGCAGAGATCAGACAGTGGAGAATATCAGTGTACATATAGCAACCCTATCAGCTCTGAGACGGTGAAACTCAGCCTGATCATCAACTGTGAGTGATAAACATTCAAACATCAAGATGATTTGAGCTCAAATCTGATGAAATACAGACATTCTTCAGTGCTCAGTTTGTTCCTCTAACAGTGAGCATCTTGTCTGTGTTCTAGATGGACCAGATGATGTTTCTATTCAGGGTGAGGATGTGGTGGATTTCTGGGTTCGTGTGTCACTCTCTTGCTCTGCAAATTCTGAACCTTCTGCCTCATTCAGCTGGAAGTTTAATGGATCAGACACTGGTGTGACCACAGACACATTCACTGACTTCAAACACAGTGGAGATTATGAATGCACAGCCTGGAATAATGTCACTGAGAGAAGCGCCTCGCAAAAACATGCTTTACTAGTTCAAGGTAAGAATAGTTAAAACTAACCTGAAATGAAACCAATACTTTGAATTTACCACTTGTTCAAAGGAACTTTGTTTTTAAAAAGGTATATTAAAAATATATACTACTACTATTAATTATTATTTAAGTTTTGATATATTTTAAAGTCTATTACAGTTAGTATTGTGTGTAGTAAATGGCCTTGGTCTGTTGATTCTTGTCTCTTTTCCATAGTCAGTGGAGGAGGAGGAGGAGGAGGAGGGCTGACATCAGGGGTGATAGCTGGGATTGTCATTGGGGTTTTAGTGGCAGTTGCAAGCATTTGTGGTCTGATTGTCTATTTAACAAAAACAAATAAAATGTGAGTAATCTGGCAGGTCACTGTGTATTTTGTAATCACATCTTTGATTTAACATAGGCTATTATATACATCAATATATTTGTATACAAATCACAACTTCTATCAGCTTCCAACAGGCCTTTGTAAGTCAAGATTTACATTTGAACTTTAAAGTTCTCAATTATGAAAATCTCATTCTTATGTGATTCTTTTTTATATTAAACTCAGAATTTCTGAATTTCAGTGATTTTTTTAACATTTGAATAGTGATATTTCATACATAATAAAATGACCAAACTGTAACTGTTATGAAGTGTTTTTCTGTGAGACAAAAATGTGGTAACAATAACTAGTTGTAACAAAATGTCTTTGTCTTTATGCTACAGCCCAAAGTTACACCAACAACAAAAAGGAAAAGCAAGTGAAGGTATGTTTATTCATTCATAATGCCAGGATTAGTATGATTTGATTGAACAACACAACTGACATCACCAGTTATATCTAGATTGACCTTAATAATTATATTACATAATAGAACTGTTCATATTACAGATGATTCAATATGTATTTCTTTCACGTTCTTTCCTTAAACAGCAGCACAAAGCAAACAGAAGACTGTGAGTAACCTTTTCAGTCTCTTCTGAAAATATAAAAATAAACTCATAAACTCACACAATAGGCTCTTTAATTACCTCTTAGATATAAAAGATCAAAGAGTGTTATTGATTGAGTTTATTTTTACAGTAAGCTCAAATGGACTTTAATCTTTCATGTTTTACTGCACAAAGACATGCTGATAATCACACTTGAACTATGGATACTGACAAATATGCAATCATGATCATTACCACTGTGTATAGTGGGCTTTCTGTTTGAGTATTTACCAGCAACATGAACATTTTATTTTACATTTAATTTTTCCTCAAGCGACTACATCGTGTCTGATGTGAAAAAAATAAATAAATAACAATAGTTGGACACAAACTATAAATGAATTAATAATTTGCAGAAGGCGAGAGAAGATGAAATGATTCCAGAGAAGATGGGTGAACATATATATGAGAATTTTGAAGATGAAAATGTGTATGAGAATAAGTATGTAAATGTTTCAAGCAGGCCAACGGCTCCTACTCCTCCTTAGGTGAGCAGTTTTATAATATTTAATCCAGTTAATTTCATTGTAGAGCATCATATGTGTTTTGCTCCATTATAAAATAAGTGCTATTTTTTTATTTATTAAAAAAAATCAACACCTATCATTCATGTAGCATTTCAGAGCGAATCAGACAATTTAAGATCTGATCAGAACTGTTGAAACCGAGGAGCCGAATTCCACAAAGAGGCCCAAGACAACGTGGATGATAGTAAATCAGGTCCTAGCACCAGCCAGCCTAAAGTGAGCTTAACCATCCAACTCCTTCACAGCTTTGAACAACTTGCAACAAAAGAATACTTGTTGATAATTTCAACAAGAAGAAGAAGATTGTCAAATTTGGGTCAAGTAACCAAGATTAATGGTCAAAGAGATGCACGGCATGACCATCACATGTAAATCCATGATAGAAATCATGAGCTAAAGCCTTCCTCGGATTGCCTTCCCTCACCTAGGAGACAAGCACCAGACAGAGATTCCTTCTAAACCCTATTGACCTTTTCGCTTTTCACAGAACACTTCCTTACGTTCACAGAATGACACAGACAGAGACTGTCTTTTTACATATATATGCACCACAATAATGCTTAAAAGGACTTATAAACAAATATCAGTCCATTGCATAACTCCCTATCATGTATGTAACCCACACATTTGTCTATTATGCTCTAATCACTCATTGTGTATGTATTTTGAATAACTATTGAACAGTTCATAGGTATATATCCATGTTGGGTATGTATAAGTTTGAATTTTCATGCTTTAAACGTTTCTGTCAATCAATTCTTTGTAAAATGTATTATATTTTTGTTATAGTAATCACGTCCTAATACTCTGCAAAAGGCGAAAATTCTGACCATGTGATTGATCAGAAAACAAGTTGATTTATGAATTGGGAGGAGAAACACAGCAACATCCCGAGCTAAGACAAAATCTAATTGATCAAGACACCATTTGGTATGTGTCCAACAGCCCAGTTTAAAACTTTTAGTTTTAAAGCATCACTTTCAATCATGCTTTTAGCCATCATTTTGGCCACTGCTTTTTGCATTGAAGTTCTCCCTGGCTTGCATCCCAGCTGCTCCTCTAAAAAATCATGAGAAGATCGTCATACTTCTGTCATTTTGCTGCAAGCCGTGTCCCAGACATCTGTGCCAACGCCCAAGTTTTCAAGTCAAACGACTACGAACTTCCAGCCAATCAGCAACCTTGGGAAACCCTTTTCTGCAAGGACCACACCAAAGGGAATCCCTTAACACAGTGGTTCTAGAAAGTGTGGTTTGAGTACCAGTAGTGGTTCTCAGGATCCACTCAGAATCACACATTAATTATAAATTAATGTTAAAACACAATACATTTTAATCTTTATTTGAGTGAAGTTTTTTTTTTTTTTTTTTTTTTCATTTAAGTACAGTACAGTTTTTATTTAACTTTTAGGTACACATTTTAATTCAATTATTATTTAAGTTTATTTACCTGTTTGTAAGCACAGTGCAGTGTTAATATTCAAACTGTGTATTTACGATGTTAAAGTGGCTGACAACAATAAATATTCTTATTAGAAATAATACAGCCTCATTTTTGAACTGTGCAGAGCTGCAGCTTAAAAGTTAGGCATATGCTACTGTATTTTAATGTTGGTCATTATGGTGGTACTTGGAGTGCCAAATATTTTCTGAGGTGGTACTTGGTATAAAAAGTTTGAGAATCACTGCCTTAACACGAAGGCAACGCAAGTAAAACCTCTAGATTCTAGCTGAACTGGTGCATTTGATATAAAGTTTAATAACCTCACTGAGAAATTCAGTGCAAGGGTTAATTAGATCATCAGTGGTTGTGCAGGTCTAAGCAAATATATTGCTATAAACTTGGGATTTCATACTTTCACTCTTCTAAACTCATTCTTTCCTCACTCTCTCTCTTTCTGCAACCTGTGTGAATGCGTGTGTTTGTGTTAGATTAGTTTATATGCCTTAGATTTACCCAATAAAGTCTTATTCATTGAAAAGAGAAGTATCTTGTTTTGTGTTATAGTTAATGTCTTAAACTGCCGATCTTGTTTTTTTGTGCTAATAAATAGTGCTTTGACTATATTTTGGATATTAATATCCATTGCAGAGTTGATGTTATACAGCTCGTTCAGTGAATTACTGCCCGACTCCGTGATCAGCCGTAGAACAGTGATTCTGTTCAAATTCCCTATAAAATCTTAATTAATTCCCCATGAGCTAAACTGACCTGTTTCCCTTACATTCATGTGAACAGCACTGTGGTGGAGATATAAATGTGCATATACGTATGTGTTTGTGTGTTTTTGCTGTTGTATGAATTACACTGAAATATTGATTATGCCTTTCATTTACATCTAGAAAAGAATTTCATCTGCACTGCATTTTATACACACTACATTCTTGCTGCTTTATATCATAAAGGAAACAAAAAATCTGAGAAGGTTGAAGCCATGCATTACAAGCTCCTGTCTCAACATCTCCACAGGCTTTGTGTCTGGTGGTGTTGTTCTGAACCACCATGCTCTTGTTTCATTTAAAATAAACTGATTGTCTAAATGTTCTCAAACTTCAATTCTGGAAAATGTTTGGACATTTATATGTAAAGAACAGAAGTTGTCCTAGGAAGACTACAAATGTGCACTATCAACAATCACAGCATATGGAAGTGCATTCACAAGATCTGTTTCCTATAGCTTCTCTGAACGAGAGACACGATTTCTTACATGGTCAGGTAGGGTAACTGATTTCATTTGAAATTTGTCTCTACCATCCACTTCTTCTCTGTCCATGTCTTCTTACAGTTTCTCCTCCTGCTCTTTACTCATTACCACAATGCCCTCCACTCTAATCATCTCCTCTCCATCTCCTTCTCCCCTCCACTTTTTCTAACATCCTCCTCTTTGCTCATCTCTTTCTACCTGTTCCACTCTTCCTCTCTCTTTAGACCCCTTTCTTTACCCACTTCACAACCTTTTAGACCTATACCTCTTACCCTCCGCCATTGAAAAAAAAAAAAGTTTTTATTTATTTATTTATTGCATATTCTTTACCCTTTTCTCATTAGTTAAACCAATTGTGATAAATGTGTAAACAATTAGAAAAACTGTCATTGCATTGATTGAAATATTATGACAGGTACTTTATATGGATTGCTAATGGCCCAAAACTTGCATTTTGTTCACATACCTTCTTTTTTTTTTTTTTTTTTGAGATGTCTAAATCTTTGTGGCTCTGGAAAATTAAATTGATGGGCTTCTGCTGCAGTTCTATTGATGTTTTTCTCTCCAGGTCTTCGAGCCAGTCACGTGACTAAAAACTATGAATACAGTATGTTGCCAACTTAACTGAATGATAAGACAGCTGCAGCTCATCCAGAACGCTGCTGCCAGGATTCTGACTAGAACCAGAAAATCTGAGCATATTACACCAATCCTCAGGTCTCTACACTGGCTTCCAGTTATATTTAGCATTGATTTTAAAATAATTTTACTCATTTATAAATCACTCAATGGCTTAGGACCTAAATACATTGCAGATATGCTCACTGAATATAAACAGACCACTCAGATCATTAGGATCGAGTCAGTTAGAAATACCCAGGGTTCACACAAAACAAGGGGAATCCGCTTTTAGCTATTATGCTGCCCGCAGTTGGAATCAGCTTCCAGAAGAGATCAAATGTGCTAAAACATTAGTTACATTTAAATCTAGACTCAAAACTCATCTGTTTAGCTGTGCATTTACTGAATGAGCACTGTGTTACGTCCGAACTGATTGCACTATGTATAATTCTTTTCTATTTTTAACTGTCTTAAATTTATTTTAAATCAATTTTTAAATCATTTTAAAAGTTTTTACATTTTTTTGTTTTATTGTTGTGATTATTGTTTTTATGATTATTCTACTTCCTTTTTTCGTGATTATTGTTTTTATTATTGTTTTTATGATTATTCTACTGCGTTTTATGTAAAGCACTTTGAATTACCTTTGTGTATGAAATGTGCTATATAAATAAACTTGCCTTGCCTTGCCTTGGTGTTTATATCCAGCACTAGGTGGCACAGTGAGCTCTTTGCTGTCTAGAACTGCCTTTAATCATTGACTGAAAAGTGATATAAATAGTTAAGGTTTAAGCAGCAGCTCCTGATAGCTGAAAGCTCGATCATGATGGTTTCTCATTGTTTGTACTGTACGCTGTGGATGTTATCGTTTTTTGGTGAGGCTTTTTTAGAATTCAAAAATATATGTTGAATTTCTGTGCATAATAACTAGCTGGGACTATTTTAATTATGCAATTGTAGAAAAAAGAATGTATGTCTTTGCAATTAATTACTTGTTTTGTTGTTGTGAACAATGTTCCCTCTAATTTTTTTTCTTGCTGAGCAAAACTTTTTTCTATTGGGCAGACATTTCGGCCGCCTGAGCAAAAATATTCTTTATACCAGACCTGTACAGTGTGCACAAAAAAAAAAATAATAATAATAATAAAAAAAAAAATAAGAAAGTGTGTAACTTTTAATTTTAATGTGCTATTTAGCCTAAATTTGATTTGACCCTTGATGTAACTAAATGATGTACATTTTAGATTACCTGAGAAAACATTTTTTACAGTACACTGCTGTTCAAAATTTGGAATCAGTAATTTTTTTTATTTTTTTTTTATTTGTTATTTTTTTAAGTTTGTTATGCTCCTTAAAGCTGTATCTGTTTGATAAAAATACTGAATATTATTTCACAAAATAATATTGTGAAATTTTATTGCAATTTAACATTCAACATCATTACTCCTCTCTTCACTGTCACGTGATCCTTCAGAAATCATTCTAATATGCTGATTTATTATCAATGTTGGAAACAGTTTTGCTGCTTAATATTTTTTGGGACCTGTGACATTTTTTGGGGATTCTTTCAGAAATCAAAAGTTAAAAAGAACAATGTTTATTCAAAATATACATTTTGTGTTACAATATAAACTGCTATTCAAAAGTTGGGATCAGTATTTTTTTTAATGTATTTTTTTTATTTTAAGATATTAATACTATCATTCTTCAGCAGGGATGTGTTAAATGGATAAAAAAGTGATAGTAATGATTAATATATAGTTAGAAAAGATTTCTATTTTGAATAAATGCTGTTCTTTTTATTAATCAAACAATCAAAGAAAAAGTATCACAGGTTCCAAAAAATATTAAGCAGCACAATTGTTTCCAACACTGATAAAAAACAATGTCAATTATTTCTTAGGTTTATAATATAGGCCTAATATAATATAATATCAGGAAATACTGTAGTATTTAAACTGATAGAATAGAATAGAACTGAAAACAAAAACTGAGATCTGTAAATATTTTTAAAAAACGTGAACATGTGAATTCTTATATAGCTATCTAAACATCCCTATGAAGTACAGTTTGCACAATACACCTGTGTGTGACTGTAAATTTCTCTTGAGTTTTGTTACCGTTCTGTGCCCATAATCTGCCATTTCCACCACTAAATCAAGCCACTCTTCTTTAATACATGATGATTAATACATGTTTATTTCACATGGCACTGCGTTGGCTCTCGTGTTGAGCTATGACATCTGCAAACACTTAAGTATTGGTTTCTACAGCGACTCATTTGGCGCTCACCTATGGGTGCTCATCATTTCTTTCTATGAAACTGGTAAACCGCAATCACCGGTTCTAACTCCATAGCGACACCAATTCTATAGCGGTTTACCCGAACTTTGCAATTCTTTTACTTTTACTAGAGTACAATCAAATGGCATTCCCGGATCATGGTTGCGTGTGCGCGGCACATTATTTCTTCTGCGTGGTGGAAGAAGTGCGCGGCCGCGCGCGCGCAGCTTAGAGGGTTTGTGACTCCAACTAAATATTTAACTAGTAGAGAGAATGCATGTCTTATCTAGTGCATTTTCTTTCTTTCTTTCTTTCTTTCTTTCTTTCTTTCTTTCTTTCTTTCTTTCTTTCTTTCTTTCATTCTTTGACATAGGCCAGTATTTAGGTGAAGATCTGCAGTTTTCTGAGCTGGCTAATGGAGGAGTAGGAGGAAGTGTGGTGTTTGCTCCTGATAACCCGCCCTCCACATCAGTTGATACTAGAACTGGAGGGACATTTAAAGGAGAAAGTTCACTACAAGTCTTCGGTGAGTGTGTTGCTTAAACTTGGTTCAGTATTCAAGCATTGGCTACAAAGTCTTGATGATTATATTAAATGAATTTGATGTGTGGAAGGGGAAAAGGCAACATAAAACAATTTCATATATTGTGAATTAAACATGGATGTGTAAAAATAGCAAAAGTGACAAGCAGAAGTACTTATGAGAATGTAATAATAGTATTTTAGATATGCAAAAGCCTGTGTGGTTAATTGTTACTGAACCAGATTTGCACAGATGAGTGTTACTTAGCGCACTCTCATGTGTAAACATTTAATAATGTTGTTACAAAGAAATCACATTGAAACTGTCCTGAAAATTTTTGTTGTTTTATTCATCTCAGACCCAGGTTTTCAGTCTTCTATCAGCTATGTAAATCCATTAAAATATATTATACATGTTACAAACTATGACCACACTAAATGTGAAATGGTCACTAAATGTGAAGAACTCATTTTAAATCTAATTTGTTTGTTCTTTTACACTCATGCAGAAAATATAACTAACGTTAGGCTAGTTGGTCCAGAAGAAGTATTAATAGAAGGAGAATCATCTGCTAACATCACCTCTGAGGGAACTGGCAGCATCACCTCTGTGCAGTGGATGAAAGATAACAGTCCACTGTCTCCTAGCAGCAGAATCATCTTCTCATCTGATAACAGATCAGTGTCCATCAGTCCAGTGCAGAGATCAGACAGTGGAGAATATCAGTGTACATATAGCAACCCTACCAGCTCTGAGACGGCAAACCTCAGCCTGATCATCAACTGTGAGTGATAAACATTCAAACATCAAGATGATTTGACCTCAAACCTGATAAAATACACACATTTTTCAGTGCTCAGTTTGTTTCTCTAACAGTGAGTCTCTTGTCTGTGTTCTAGATGGACCAGATAATGTCTCTATTCAGGGTCAGAATGTGGTGGATTTAGGGGTTCGTGTGTCGCTCTCTTGCTCTGCAAATTCTGAACCTTCTCCCTCATTCAGCTGGAAGTTTAATGGATCAGACACTGGTGTGACCACAAACACATTCACCATATATCAGACTGGCTTCAAACACAGTGGAGTTTATGAATGCACAGCCCGGAATAATGTCACTGAGAGAAGTGCCTCACAAAAACATGCTTTACTAGTTCAAGGTAAGAATAGTTAAAACTAACCTGAAGTGAGTTCTTTGATAACCAATACTTTGATTTTTAATTTACCACTTGTTCAAATGAACTTTGTGTTTAAAAAGGTATATTAAAAACATTTACTACTACTATTAATTATTATTCAAGTTTTGATACATGTTAAAGTGTATTACAGTTAGTATTGTGTGTAGTAAATGGCCTTGGTCTGTTGATTCTTGTCTCATTTCCATAGTCAGTGGAGGTGAAGGTGGAGGAGGAGGGCTGACATCAGGGGTGATAGCTGGGATTGCCATTGGGGTTTTAGTGGCAGTTGCAGGCATTTGTGGTCTAATTGTCTATTTAGCAAAAACTAAAAAAATGTGAGTAATCTGGCAGATCATGGTGTATTTTATAATCACAGCTTTGTTTGAACACATTTTATAAATCAATACGTTTGTATACAAATCACAACTTCTATCAGCTTCCAACAGGCCTTTCTACGTATGAAAATTCTCTAACATGAAAATCTCATTCCTCTGTGATACTATTTTACATCAAACGCACAGTTTTGTTTTTTTTTTTTTTTAATAGTGATATTTCATACATAATAAAATGACCAAACTGTAACTGTTATAAAGTATCTTTCT
Organism: Cirrhinus mrigala; assembly: GCA_036247105.1. Lineage (NCBI taxonomy): Eukaryota > Metazoa > Chordata > Actinopteri > Cypriniformes > Cyprinidae > Cirrhinus > Cirrhinus mrigala. Next base: position 24,571,857 of record CM070022.1, read on the forward strand.
GTGAGACAAAAACATGGTAAAGATAACTAGTTGTAACAAAATGTCTTTGTCTTTATGCTACAGCCCAAAGTTACACCAACAACAAAAAGAAAAAGCAAGTGAAGGTATGTTTATTCATTCATAATGCCAGCATTAGTATGATTTGATTGAACAACACAACTGACATCACCAGTTATATCTAGATTGACCTTGATAATTATATTACATAAATAGATTTTAGACTATTCATATTACAGATGATTCAGTATACACCTCTAACAGTATCAAATTCATCGATTCTTTCCTTCCTTAAACAGCAGCACAAAGCAAACAGAAGACTGTGAGTAACCTCTTTCAATCTCATCTGAAAGTGTAGGAATAGACTCATAAACTCAATCAGTAAGCTCTTTAATTACCTTTACATATAAAAGATCAAAGAGTTTATTGATTCATGAGTTTATTTTTACAGTAAGCTCAAATGGACTTTAATCTTTCACGTTTTACTGCACAAAGACATGCTGATGATCACATGGATACTGACAAATATGCAATCATGATCATTACCACTGTTTATAGTGGGCTTTCTGTTTTATGATTTATCAGCAACATGAACATTTTGTTTTATTTTACATTTATTTTTTTTCTCAAGTGACTACATTGTGTCTGATGTGAAAAACAATTGTTGGACACAAATTATAAATAAATTAATGATTTGCAGAAGGTGAAAGAAGATAAAACGATTCCAGAGGAGATGAGTGAACATATATATGAGAATTTTGAAGATGAAAATGTGTATGAGAATGAGTATGTAAATGCTCCAAGAAGGCCAAGGGCTCCTACACCTCCTTAGGTGAGCAGTTTTATAATATTTAATCCAGTTCATCCTATTGTAGAGAATCATATGGGTGTTTTGGCTCCATCACAAAATAAGTGCTATTTATTATGTTCTGTGGTTTTGCAGTAAAACAATAAGGAAGTCATTTGATTGGTTTATTGTGTAACTCCTCATTCAGGAATCAAGCGCTCCTGTGCGCAGGTGAGGAAGTGAAGACTGTGAAATGCATCTACAGCAAGATGATCTATCAGGCTGCATGAATTTATTTTTTTTTTTTTTTTTTTTTTTTTTTCAGATAAAAAATTTGTATATGGCATATTACAGAAATATTATACTGTAGCTGTTTGTAACTGTTTGTTCAATGTGCTCCACTAATGCTTTTTAGTTACAAACTTGAGTTTCACAATGGACAAAGGTATTTTTTCTTTACATAGTCACATACAGAAGTATATTTCTGTAACAGTAAAAGATGTGGGACAAAGCCATTACCATATGCACTGAGATATAAAAGCCAAATGTCTGTTAAAGGAGAAGTTCACTTCCAGAGCTAAAATTTACAGATAATGTACTCACCCCCTTGTCATCTGAGATGTTCATGCCTTTCTTTCTTCATTTGTAAAGAAACTGTTTTTTGAGGAAAACATTTCAGCATCTTTCTCCATATAATGGACTGCTCTGGTTCCCTGAGTTTGAACTTCCAAAATGCAGTTTAAATGGGGCTTCAAACGATCCCAAATGCGGTTGTAAACGATCCAAGAAGGGTCTTATCTAGTGAAATGATTTTCATTTTCATTTAAAAAAAAAAAAAACAATTTAAATACTTTTTAATCTCAAATGCTCGTCTTGTCTTACTCTGTGTATTCTGGCTCAAGATGGTTAGGGTATGTTGAAAAACTCCAAACATATTTTCTCCCTTAACTTCAAAAATCATTTCAAAATCATCCTACATCGCAGCAGAGGTGCTGACCCAGTCTTTGCAAAGTGAACATGCAAAGAAGATCAGACACCCTTAACAAAAAAGGTAAAACAGTGATATAGGATGATTTTGAAGTTAAGGGAGAACATGAGATGGGAGTTTTTTCGATATACCCTAACTGTCATGAACCAGAAAAAAAAAAACAAAAAAAAACAGGCAGAGTAAGACAAGACGAGTATATAAATTGTATTATTCCTTCTTCCTTGGCTGGGATTGTTTACAACCACATTTGAGATGGTTCGAAGCCGCATTTTCACTGCATTTTTTGAAGTTCAAACTTTGGGCATCATATCAGTCCATTATATGGAGAAAAATGCTGAAATGTTTTCCTCAAAAAACATAATTTCTTTATGACTGAAGAAAGAAAGACATGAATATATTGGATGACAAGGGGGTGAGTACATTATCTGTAAATCTTTGTTCTGGAAGTGGACTTCTCCTTTAATAATGTGAAAAACATGACATTTTAAAAAAAGGACAAGTACTAATAACATCTACAGATCTGGTATTGAAATGTTCATTTGCAGGCTCACATGGAATCTACACACAGAATTCAGTAAAAAGCAGACTGAACACCACATCATGTCTGTGTTCATTTGTTCAATATTTTTAAAATACTCGGGCTTAGCTATTATTGATCACATGCATCAAACAGCTTCTCCGAAATTATCATACACATCCTCAATATCTGTTTCCTGCTCTGGGCCAACAGAAGAAGATAAAACTGATAGTGGATAATGAAAACCAA